>JAFBJZ010000823.1:0-302294 GCA_016785225.1 Psettodes erumei | reverse complement strand
TTGTGTGAGAAAACCAGAACCTATGAGAATTGTTTGAACTGGTTTCTAAAAAGGAATCTTTCCCTTGTAAGGAAAATGTGATGATTCAGTTGTATACCTAAGGAAAAGAAGGTGTCACCAGGCTGTTCCTGGTTGCCAACCACCCCTATTCCTTGTAGTCATGGGTCTGACCAGATAGTACTATGGTGAACGATTAGATTCAACTTTATTGTCATTGCACATGTCACAAGTACAGAGCAACGAACCGCAGTTAGCATCTGACCAGATGCACAGTGCATGAGGCAAGTTGCAACTATGATTACTTCAAGGGCTACAGGTTTGCAGATCACCGGGTGTTAAAAAATGTTATTTTGTGGTTTTCCTACAATAAATCGGGTGCCTTTAATTGCATTCTGGGGGATGAAACTATCAGTCATTTGTGATTGCCTTTGCATACACATCTTGTTACTTGAACAACATATCCATATCCATAACATATCACAACATGTTTGTGATTACATTTTGAAAATATTATTGACATTGTGTCTAAATTTCAGACAAAGAGCAATTTAAGTGTGTCTTTGTTAGGGTGTTTGTTACACCAGTTAGGAATCCACCAAACTGGCTCAGACTGGTTACATGCCATGTCTGACTGATCATTGAGGGTTGTTTTTTTAACATAAAACTGTATGAAGTAATAGATGAAGGCATTCAAGGGACTTCAGCAATCCTAGCATTTTAAATAAACATGTTAGGTGGCCTATATTGTCATACCATCATTTATTTTGGCTTTGCGTTATGAAAATCCATCAAACTGGAGTTTAAATTTAAAAATATAAACAGGAATGTGTGTGTGTGTGTGTGTTATGGATTCAAACACCAAGTGAAAGCCGAGGAGCTCCTCAGAGAGCTTTGTCTGTAAATGTCACATCCAGTGCTGTCTCCAGTGCAATATGTATTGTTTTCAAGTTGAGGAGACGGAGAGAGAAAATCAAAAGTAGAGGTATGCAGTGGGGTAGTAGGAAACCAGAATTGTAGTCAGACAGACAAGATCAAAACCACAGAAATCAACAACAAACCCAGAAAGGGCCAAGGCAGAAAACAGTGGTCAGGCAAAAGGTGTCTGGATAAAACAGATGACACTGGTGTACAGGACTCTCAGCACAGGCTGAAATGATGAACATTCTGACAAAGGACAAACTGAACTGTAGGACTATAAATACCCAGGAGAGAAGTCACATGCACATACACAACGGGACACAGGTGAAGGGAGTTTATGAGATAATTAACAATGAGGGAGAACACAGGAGGACCCTAATACACTGATTGGCAAAGTCTAACAAAAACAGAACTATGACAGTTACAGATCATAACAAAACGCTGTTGTGTTTGTTTTTCTGCACATTCCAGACAACTCAGTGTTGTCGACACTGGCTCCCACATGTCAATCTGAACTTGTACGATTGAATGTGGGTAAAAAACTTTTCACGTCATTCCTTTTTCATGGAGCAACACATATCATTTGTGCCATCGTCAGCATGTCTCTCTGCACTGCAGCAACAGTGTGTTAAACTGTGTTTGTCTTCACTTTCATATGGATTAGATTAATGCTCTTTGCTCAAATAAAGTGAGACAATTATTCAACATGTATTTTTCTTTTTTTATTTTCATTGCTAACTGCTGAGAAAAGGTAGAGAAAAACCTCAATTTCACCAAGTTGGAATAAAGCTCATCCTGGTCTGCAATTTATTTTTAGTGGAGGATCTTCTGGCATTCCTATGAAAATGTTTTACATTAAGCAATCGGCAAACACTGCCATGCACTCTAAGGATGAGAAAAATTTAAGGGAATGACCAAATGTGCCAGTGAGGGAGACAGAAGACTAGGAAGGAGGGAGAGGTCGGGAGTCTGGTCGGGAACTGTACACAGAGGGGAAAGGGAGTACGTCTTCCCCTCTGTGTCCAGTTCCCAATGATGAAGAAAACACAACAGCAAAAGTTCTACAAGTTTGAGTGAGGGTGGTACTAGGACAATGTGCAGCATTCTGCAGCAAATATGTGCAAGAAAGTGCTATCATCTGAACTGAAGCCTATATAGTCTCAGGTGAAATCCAGGCTCTACCTTCTGCTTCACCTCCTTACCACGTAGCCGATACATGTCCCTTTTATGAATTCGGAGAAATGTTTCCACCCAGTTTAGAAAGGGGGACCTTTCTCTTGTTAGCCAAACATGATGACAGCTACACTACGGAAACAGACACAGGGTGGTGTCTCTTCGGCTGACACTTGGAAATGCACCACTGTACAGTTTGATTTCACTTTGCTTGACAAAAACCACACTGAAAGAAGTTTGTTTCCACCTGGTTTCAAACCAGGGAGTTTTTGGATGTTAGGCAAACAAGATGACCATGACTACACTACAGAAACGGCAGGGTATGCATTGTGCATCAGAAATGTCTCAATGCACCACTGTACAGTTTGATTTCACTTTGTGTGACAAAAACAATGACTGCACATGACGATGACTGTGTTTCCACCAGGTTTCGAACCAGGGACCTTTCGCATGTGAGGTGAACGTGATGATTTAGTTGTGTGCTGAGGAAGAAAAATCTTACACTCCCCATTCGAACCCCAATCTTCCACATTACAGGGGCAGGGATGTTGGGGTGCTGGGGTGTGATAGAACACTGTAGGTGTGCAGTCAGGCACAATGACACAATTAGTGCACAAACTCTGTCAGGATGAACTCTGTAAACATGAATTCCTGGCAACTGGAGACTATATTTAATAATAACATTATTATCATTGTCATTACTCAGCAGTTATGATATCCATGCCAGCATCACTCACTGTGTTCAGGTGTTTTTGAAATAATTAATAAATAATTAATTAACTGAGTGTGAGAGAGCGATTGAAAGAAATAATCTAATTTCATATCTAATCTAATTCATATATTTCATTTAATTTCATATATATATACTGTATACATTTGGGT
Organism: Psettodes erumei; assembly: GCA_016785225.1. Classification (NCBI taxonomy): domain Eukaryota; kingdom Metazoa; phylum Chordata; class Actinopteri; order Pleuronectiformes; family Psettodidae; genus Psettodes; species Psettodes erumei. The sequence continues at coordinate 299,321 of JAFBJZ010000823.1, read as the reverse complement.
GCAAAAGTTTTATTAGTGAATTTAAATTCACCTACTGTTTTGGGGGGTTTTTTGCATCATTTTTAGATATATAACCTTTTCTTTGTGGTATGTATTTCACTTAAGGGAAATGCTATATCTGACAAAAGTTAAATAATTCCTGAAAATGTTAGTGGGAGATTTACTGCAGGAAATCCTGATATGTGTTTGAACACGTGCACAGTTGCTGTGTGTCAAACTAGTCTGTTTTTGTCCTTGCTGATGTTTCACAGCTGTGGGCTAGAAAAGGAGGGTTTCCCTTTGAGCAGCAGGAGTGTGGGACAAGTGTGGACTGGATGGACCAAGGGCTCGCACATACCAAAGAGGAAAAGGAGGAGGGCTGGAGCGGTCAAGAGTAGCTTCAAGAGCTGGAGGAGGACAATGTCACCAAGTTTGATGTTGCTGCTGTCTCTGTGAAGAGTGAAGATGGTGAAAAGAAAGCTCAGCCCTCACAGCTCCATCAAAGACAGGCTGAGTAGAGAGATGCAGAGCCTCCAGTCAGCAGCTCAGCTCAGCAAATAGAACCAGACTCTTCTGATTCTGAGACTGAATGCAGTAATGATGAGTGGAAGGAGACAACGGAAACTCAGCAAGGTTCAATGTTTGTGAAACTGACGAAGAAGTCTGCATAAATTCTTGAGAAATGTCATTTCAGTATTGGCAAGCAGGAGTGGAGGACCAGTCTGGACCAGGAGGAACCAGAGACCTTACACGTTAAAAAGTTCCCTTTTTAACATGTAAGGTCTCTGGGGGAACAATTTTAGCTGTCAGTAGGGAGAGCAGCTTCCAGGACTTGAGAAGAATGAAACAAGTTCCTTTTCACTGCTGACCCCGTTCAGTGTGAAGAGGAAGGGAAAGCCCAGTCCTCCCAGTTTCATCATGAACACAATGAGAACACAAGCTGATGGGCAGAGCTGTTAAAGATCAGAGCTAAGCAGGATCTCTGGCCCATACAGTTATTTCCAGCAAGCATTTGAAAAGACATCTACTTCTGATCATCACTCATGGCAGTTGACGGGTGGAAAACCGTTTAGTCGCTCACCCAGTGGTAAAGGATTTGTTGAAAAATCTGATACGAAGAGACACATTAGAGTTCACAGAGAGGCGAACCATTCAGTTATGCCATTGGTGCAAAAGCTTTCAGGGAGGAAGCGGATTTAACATGGCACACCCAAGTCCATACTGGTGCAAAACCATTAAGTTGCTCAGTTTGTGGTAAAATATTCAGCCGGAGTCAAGACCTCAAGGAGAATATACAAAGGGGAGAAGTACCTCAGTTGTCCAGGTTGTACAAAGACATTTACCCAGAGAGAGAGAATTCATATGGGAATGAAACCGTTCAGCTTTTCAGTCGGTGGGAGAAGATATGCTGAAGGAGGAAATTTGAAGAAGCACATGCCAGTTCACACAGGAGAGGAACCTTTCAGTTGCATATTCTGAGGAGGAGGATTTAGTTTTCAGTCTCAGTGTGCTCATAAACCCATTAGAGATCCAAACTATTCCAGTCAGTGTTTTAGTTAGGCATGCAGCCTCATCTGGATACACATAGTTTGAGTTTTATCTGAATCAGCCATATATCAGTGACAGACATTTATTTCTAATGTTGTTGTTTTGTAGGCATGCAAAAAGGCTGTCTTGATAAAATCAGTATAACATACATTTCTACTGGTGTTGTTGACCAAATGTAATTGGTTGCTAATGTAATTATTAACACAGCCATTATCTTGCATGAATACCACAAAGTGTGTGTGTGAGGAGGACACAGCAGAGGGCAGCAGAGCATCAACACAGTAGTGGCACTCTGATCCTTAGTTACATCATCTCAGACTGGAAATTAGCAGGCTTGTCCAAGAGTCAGGATTTGCAGACTCTACTCAACGTCAGCTATCCTGCACCATTAACCTGTATATGACTCTCATCTTTGACCTAAAATCTCACTTCTTAAAAACGCTGGGATGTAAAAACATCTGATTTCCACAGAGAAAGTGGCTTCTCCGTAAAGTAAAGGCCTGCATCTACTATATAGACAGTTATGACTGCACTGGGATGGGATTTATCAGCAAAAGCTATTTTTCATTTGCTTACAGTAATGTTAACATCAGTGTCTTAGGTGCCTTGTTTATAACTGAGTAATTCGTAGCTGCTAACGTAACAGTAACACTGTACATATATGTTAAAATTTCAATAAAGTGTGAATGAATTGAATTGGAATTCTGCAGATACTGCTCAATCTTGACTTCAGTGAACTCATTTTGGTTGGACGAGAAAGTATGTGACAACCTATAATATGTTCCATTCACTGCCCTCCTTTTTGTCTTAATTTTTAACTACATGACTACATTTTAAGATCCATTTGTGTCCGTGTCTCATAATAATTACACAATAATTTGTGGCAGAGTTTTTAAAAACTTTTAAATAGCAGTATCTATGCTCATACAAAAACCCAATAAGTCTTGTATTTCTTCCTGCAAATAATTTTGGTTTATCCAGGATTTAAATACCTGTCTGGGATTCCTAACTCCAACCTAACACAACCAGAATACAGTGCAACACTGAATCATAACAGAGCAGAGACCTTGGTGTTAAGATACATGTCACCATTGTTGGCCCAAGTACTGACTGCACAACAATTCATCACATACACCTGCAGTCACTCTGGGACACAATTTGAGTATTTAGCACAATTTTAGTGACTCCAAAGAAGGAATGCATCGATTTGAACAATTTTATTTGAATACACATTTAGTGCATCATGCAGTCAGGTTTTATTATATAATTTTTGTGAACTAATCTTTCAGAGGCTTACCAGATAGAAAAAAAAGTTGTTGAATTAAAAAAAAAAAATAAAAATAATCAATAGAGTTCCGAACTCTCTTCAGTTGCTTCGTTGACTGGCATTCATCTTTGGAAATTATTCTATATCAATTTAATTTCATTATTTTGATGATTTAAGTTTAATGATGGAAATAAAAGCAAGACATTAGTCAAAGCTAATTTGTGTCTGATCACATTCCATGATCATGCTTGCTTGCCTTTTTCTGGAGTTGTTAACCTCACCTCATGGTCTTCATTGCTTAGTAAGGTTACCAATCAACTCCCATTTGTTATCTCGAAAATCCTGGTAAGTGGAAAGAGTTATTTTGTCAAACTGTGGATTCCATGGGCAAGTATAAATTTAAAGCACTCTTATTGCTTAGATCATAAACTAAATGGCAATATTCATGCTGAGTTTAAGCCAAAGAGCATTATCTCTCTTTGATGTTATTCTACAGCAACAGAACTTCATGTAATTTAGAAGCAGCCAACCAGGATGAAATAACAGTATATCTCATGTTATGTCATGATAAGAATTACATTCAGTTGAAAGCTTTTTAGGTTGCTGTGAAGCGTCCCTGTTTTATTCTGGTTCGACATTTTCACACAGGCACATGTGTGCTCTCATGTGCTTCCTCATGCCTGCTTTATAACGAAACTTTTTGCCACACACCGTGCAGCTGAACGGTTGCTCCCCTGTGTGAATGATCATGTGTTCCTGCAGGTGTTGTTTCCGGCCAAACTTTTTCCCGCAGACAGAGCAGCTGAAGGGTTTCTCTCCCGTATGAATTCTGATGTGTCTCTGCAGAGATCCCTTCAGGCTGAATTTTTTACCACACTCAGAGCACTTGTATCTTGTATCCATCTTGTTCTTGCCAATACTACAATGACATTTCTCGACAATGATGTGCACTTCATTGTGTTTCACAAACGTTGAGCCTCGTTGAGGTTTCCTCGTCTCCTTCCACTCGTCATTACTACATTCAGTCTCAGAATCAGAAGAGTCGGGTTCTATCTGCTGAGTTGAGCTGTTGACTGGAGGAAGCTGTGAGGGCTGAGCTTTCTTGTCAACATCTTCACTCGTCACAGAGACAGCAATCACAGGAAACTTGGTGATATGGACCTCCTCCAGTCCTTGAAGCTGCTCTCCCTCCTGACCGCTCCAGACTTCTTCCTGTTCCTCTTTGATATGTGTGAGTCCTGGATCCACCTGGTCCACACTAGTCCTACACTCCTGCTGCTCAGAAGGAACCTCTTGTTTAATATCCAACACCTGTGCAATATCTAAAAAGAATAAGAAAAAGGAAAAGTTACTGGAAGTTTGTTGCTACGTTAACATTGAAGTATTTTCAGTAAAAAAGTAATTTTGTTTCCATAAAAATATAAAAACTTCCTGCGCAACTTCCTGTACAGTTCTTCACATAGTATTTTAACAGTTTATATAGTAACACATGTACACGCATTTATTGGTTTGGCTTCCATAGTTATTAATAACATGTATACTTTTCAGGTTCATGCAACATATGTGGGAAATATGGATGAGCAGAAGACACACATCCACACTGCTCTGACATCCTTACAAGGAAGCTACTACCACAGCTGGAAACTGAGAATGGAGATTATGGACTGTGGAAGAGGAGAGCTGTGTGAAAGATGCTTGGAGATATTAACACAGCTCTACTCACTATCCTCAACACCACCATCACAGAAAAAACACTAGGACAGACCCAGGCAGAGCAAAGACTGAGACATACTGCAAGGACAAGGACTGCAACAACAGTCATGGCCAAAGAAATTGTCTTCCCTGCACTTTTGACAGATAATGTACCACTTCTCCAAGAAAATTGTTGCAATTACTAATGCTTTGGTATTCACATGTTTATTTCTTAGGTGCCAAAGGCTCATTGATGCATGTGAGGAGAGAAGACTGACCTGTGTATTCCAGTCAAACAGAAGCACTACTGTAACAAAGGCTGCTGAAAACCTAAATGTTGGATGGGCTGTGAATCATTTGCCGAGGTTATGGTTATCTCAAGGAAATTTTAATCGAAATCAACTGGACATACTTTGTAATTCATTTCCCCCATATGAGTAAGTCCAGTCGATTTCGATTAAAATTTCCTTGAGCTAAATGTTGGATCTGAGAGAAACCTGTCAGAACACACAGTTCATCTCATCACAGCTTGTTCTGTATGAGAATGTGGAGCTGCAGACCAGTCATTGTGCCCATGCTGACCCCTGTCCACCACCAAACGCTCTTACGATGGGAACATCAGAACTGCACCATGGAGTACTGGAAGAAGGTGTCCTGATCTGATGACTCATGTTTTCTTGTGTAATGTGGACGGCTGGGTGAATGTATGCCGTGTACCATGGATAGGACTCGGCTCAATTTACAGAATTTAAATCTTGGTGCCTTATACCACAGGACAGAGGTCCAGCAGAGTTTATACCTTGATTTTTCAGAGCTGCTTTGGTGGCACAAGTACCAACATAATATAAGGGAGGTGGTTTTGTTATTATGGCTGATCCATGTACATGCCTTAAACATAAAGTGAAATATTTCAAGACTTTTTTGTTTGAAACGTAAAAGTTATGGCTTATAGCTCATGAAAATCAATCAAATATTTCCTGAGACCCTTCAAACAATGATTTCTAATACAGAAATGTCCATTGTCCAGACTGAGCAGCTGAATGGTTTCTATTTCCCAGTATGTTCATTTATACACTCAGTATTTAGTTGGGGCTCCCTTACCACAAATTACATCACAGATTCATGCTTGAAAATTGTAAATACTCACAAGATATTCACACATGCTTTCCATTCATTCATTAATAAATTAATGAATGTAATCACATTTCATCATTTGTGAACGTAGCAAATTTGCAAACCCATTTTATTTTTGGAAGATTTTTTTGTGAGTTAGCAATTTCTATATTTGAGGGCGGTGATTTATGATCAAACGACTAATGCTGCGACACAAGTCGAAAGTGGAGAGAGAGCTAACTGAGATGGGCGAGGAAGGAAAGAACCTTCCACTGACCTGCTTTGTGTCCCCGGCTCGCGGGCCTCTCCACAACTTCCAGCAGTTTGCGTTGGCGTTCAATCTCTTCTTCATATTCCGCGATGGTTGTTTCAAACAGCCTGAATATCTCTTCCACTGCTGCACTCAGCCGCTGGTTCACCAGCATCCTCAGAGTCCGCATTTTACACATTGTCGCACAAGGAAAAGTACACAACTTCTTCCCGACAAACGACTAAACTGTGGGCAGGCGACTTTGACGCGGGAATGTGATGTCATATTTTCGCGCGGAGGAGATTTTTTTTTTTTTTAATGAAAAACTGGTCATGTGTTATGATGAGGCAATTCGTCATATTCTAAGTTTTATATTCATAAATGTAAGACACAAAAAACCCCAAACAACTTTCTGTGCCTTAAAAAAATGAAACTTCATTTTAAATGAAGCTTTACATTAAAACGTTATTCAGCTGCAAACCCCTGACTTTATCCTAATTTTACTTATAGGTTATTTATTTTTTGTTTCACTGCTTGTCATAAACCACTGCTGCTGTACATCGCTTCAAATTGTTGTTTTATTTCATTTCCTCCTTGTCAACACTACTGTTATATGTGTTTAATATAAAATTGAATTTTTAAAAAGAAAAATAATCTCTTAATCTCTCTTGTGTAAATTGTTTTATTAAATTAAAATGGTTAAAAAGTGTTTTTTTTAACAAAGGTTTAAATTATCTACTTTCATCTATGTTGTACAAGTGGCAAGTTTCATTTAGTTTCACAGTTTCATACTGTAGATATTAATTCTATTATTTGGTCATTTTCATGTCCTTTAAAAAAAATGTAGACATTCATCTCTCAAACATTTCTATGGTATATAGGACTAAATATCATGGACCAGCACAAAATCATGACAAAACTGAGCAGGGAGAATCCACAAGTTGTCTATCAAGAGTGGCCCGTTTATTAAACATCAAAAAACATTACCAAAACTACAAATAAAGTGCCCAAAATGGGTGATGAAAAGAAACACATGAACTGACAAAACCTGATAACTTCTGTAATAAAAGAGGAGCTGAGAGTCAAACTGAAACTCAGTGAAAGTAAAAGCAGGACAATGATACTAAACATGGAAGTAAATCTATGGCAGAATGATTTTAACACGAAGAATATTCACCTTTGGGGTGGTCCAGTCAGAATCGAGACCTTAATCCAACAGAGATCTTGTGGAACAAGCTCACAGAGCTGTTCATACCAGGCATATGTCTGAGCTGATACAGTTCTGTAGAAAGAATGGTAACAACAAAATTCCTCTTGAATGTTGTGCAAGTTTGATCATCCTTCATTGATTTGATTGACCGCTGCTCCAACTAAATTAACCAGCTAACCCCTTGCTGTTGGGCATTTGTTAATTTGTTGGAGTGGCAAGTTTTTCCACTCTGTTACACCACAACATGAAGCCTGAACCCACCTTTGTAAAGGGAATGCCTACATATGTATGCTTGTATCAATGCCTCGTACCTAAATCTCCCTCACTTTCTCAAAATACAAATTGGACAATCACACCCACTTTACACAGTGATTGGCCAGTCAGTGGAGGACATAAATCAGACAGCATTGATTCACATAATCACGTCAGTCACATTTCATGTGCACAAATGAGAGCAATATGAATGATTATGAAGAATAGTGGTCTGAAACTGTGTGATTTTTTTCCCCGTCTGAGTGATTATCATGTTTCTCCCTCTGTGACAGCCGGCTGTTCATCCCATAGGAGCTTAACCATTCTGAACCGCTGTAAACACTCCATCTTCAGATGTGGTCAGATGACAACTCATTATTGGCTCCATTATATTTATTTATTTATATTTACTATTGTTATTGTTGTTTGAACCATGAGTGAAAGGCCACACAAATACTAGGTAATTCCATATCTGCAGCAGTAAAAAATCTTCATTCGACTTTTGCCATAATGTGATGTAATGACTTCCAGCAAAGTATTGCAATGGCCAGTCAAGTGCCTGTTCATTTGTAAAATGAAGCGGATAATTCAACTTTATAAGTGATGCATTATAACCAATGTGCAGCATTTGGCATCTGAAGTCTTCAAAATCAGAGATGTCTGTCTTGGTTCTCAGTCAGTGAAGGCAGCTCAATGGGATGTACAACATCCCAGTGCACTTCAAACCTAGTAACACCCTAAGACCCAAGCTAAGTAACGTGGTGTGTGAAGTCACACTGTAAAGTGTACTGTAAATTAAAACTGAAAATAATTTTCACTTCAAGTAATTCAGTAGCAACTTTCTCTCAGATTATAATACTATTATCTGAAATGACATTCAATGACTGCTTTCAGTACAGTTTTTAAAATTATTTAACTGAGTACCATTATGAGGCCTTAATGTATAAATTTACAGGGATAGGGGAGTCTTATTGTTCTCTTTGAGAACAAAACTTTTTGTATGTATGCCTTGGCGAGGGCCTGGCCTTGTTCTTAAGTCTTTGCCCAGCTGTTCTCATAATGTCAAAAATGGAGGGCATCTATTCCATTTTTTTTTGTTGCAAGGAAAACACGGAAAGTGTATACAAAGTGTCTTGTTTATTGTTTCAGAGATGGGCTTGATTTGTAATTGCTTTCAAAATTTCCTCGAATTACAAACACTGGATTTTGATGGTTTTGATTGTGTAATTTTGGTTAAAACATCCTGGGGTGGGCTTGAACCGCCCAACCTTTCAGTTAACAGCTGAAGGCGCTGACCAATTGTACCACAGAGACTCCTATGTTCCTTGGTGAGGGTGTGGCCTTGTTCGTCAGTCTCCAACCCTCTGCACTCATAACTTGGAAAATTGAGGCCATCTATTCCATTTATTTTGTGTTGCATGAAAAGCACAGAAAGTGTATACATTATGTCTTGTTCATTGTTTCAGAGATGGACTTGATTCCTAATGACTTTCAAACTTTCCACTGATTACATACACTGGATTTTGATTGTTTTGATTGTATAATTTTGGTTAAAATGTCCCTGGGTGAGCTTGAATCCCCCAGCCTTTCGGTTAACAGCCAAACCACTGAAAAATTGCGCCACAGAGACTCTCATCTGGGCTCATAACTTCGAAATTGCGCCACACAGAGTCCCATCCGTACTCATAAGTTTGAAAATTGAGGCCACCTTTTCCATTAAGTTTTTGTAAAAAAAAACATGGAAATGTATATAATGTGTTCTGTCCATTCTTTCAGCGATGGAATTCCTAATTGCTTTTAACCATTCCTCTGATTACATGCACTGGGTTTCGATTGTTTTTATTTTGTAATTTCGGGTTAAACATCCCTGGATTGTCTTAAACCAACAACCTTTCTATTAACAGCTGAACGCACTGACCAACTGCGCCACAGAGACTCCTATGCTACTTGGTGAGGACGTGGGGTTTTTCTTCAGTCTCTGCCCATCTGCACTCATAACTTCAGGCATAAATTCAGGCTATCTATTCCATTTATTTTTTGCTGCTTGAAAAACACAGAAAGTGCATACGTGTTTTCTTCATTCTTTCAGAGATATACTTGACTCCTAATTGCCTTCAATCTTTCCTCTGATTAAATACGGTAGGTTTTAAGTGCTTTGATTGTGTAATTTTGGTTAATATGTCGCTGGGTGGGTTTGAACCACAATCCTTTCGGTTAACAGCTGAATGCGCTGACCAATTGCACCATAGAGATTCTCATCTGTACTCCAAACGTCCAAATTGCAGCACACAGAGTCCCATCTGTACTAATAAGTTTGAAAATTGAGGCCATTTTTTTATTTTCTTTTTGTTGTGTAACGGGTGTGTATCGTCTCTAACAGCTCTTGTCAGGTTGAATGTACATCCATTAACCGTTGTATGTTCTGCATTGTGTTCTGTATTGTGCTGGACAAAGGAGGGATCCGGACCACGATCAGTGACGGGTTGCTTCTTTTAATGGAGGCAGGATGGTGATTTACTCTGTACAAATCAAGAGAAAAATAATTAACCCTCAACATGCAGTCTCCTCCACATAGATCTCAAGATCCTTCTCTCAGCTAGCCTGGTGCGGACTGCCCATACATACATACGTGACTGTTACAAGTTTTAAGATTAACAGGAAAAATACCTTGAAATAAAAATGTGAAAATGAATTGAATAAAAAATAAAATGTATTTTGAAAAAATGACTTTCTTCTACACACTTACTGCAACCAGTGTAAACACATGTAAAACGATATACCAGATGAACTATAATGAACATAACACACACCTGTACAAATCAACAGAAAAATACTTCGGCCTCAACATGCAGTCTCCTCCACATAGATCTCCAGCTGTTGTTAGCAGATAACACACAGAAAACCCTGTGAACTAGCGCATGGAAACATATCTACTTTAAGGCTTGCAAAAAGTCTGTTTATAATGTCTACAATCAATTGACAGATTAACAGATTAACTGCATGTTCATAGCCTAAAACTAAAATTTATACACGCTTAAAACAAGGTTTGCATTATCCAAAATCCGAAATAAATGTTCAAAAATGACTACCAAAATAATATGTTACCTTCTTTCAGCTAGCCTGGTGCGGACTGAGAGAAGCACTTGAGTGACGACACAAGGCCTGCGACCTCTTAAAGTGACAATACCGGTATTAAAACTTCGAATACAACATTCAGGTTTAAATAAAAGCAATAAAACACATCTGAAACATATATAAAACAATATTCACCAGGATTTGGTTACATTTTAAATGTAAAAATAAAGAAATTTAATTTCAACCTGGTTACAGTTGCATGAAAAACATGGAAAGTATATACAGTACAATCCTAATTTCTTTCAATCTTTCCTCTGATTACATATTTTAATTGTTTTGATTTGGGAATTTCAGTTTAAAACATCCCTGGGTGGGCCTGAACCAGTCCCTTTCAGTTAACAGCCAAATGCACTGACCAGCTGCACCACAGAGACTCCCATGCTACTTGGTCAGGGTGTGGCCTTGTTCTTCAGTCTCGGCCCTTCTGCACTCACTTTGAAAATTGAGACCATCTATTCCATTTATTTTTAATTGTAAGATAAACATGGAAAGTGTCTACAATGTGTGCTATTCATTATTTCAGAGATGTACTTGACCACTAATTGCTTTCAACCTTTGCTCTGATTATATACACTGGGTTTTGATTGTTTTCATTTTGTAATTTTACTTAAAATGTCCATGGGTGGGCTTAAACCAACAACCTTTTGGTTAAGAGCCAAATGCACTGACCAGTTGTGCCAAGAGAGTGCCACGGTACTTGGTAAGGGCGTGGGCTTGTTCTTCAGTCTCCTCCCATCTGCACTCATAACTTCAAAAAAAAATTGAGGCCAGCTATTCATTTATTTTTTGTTTTATGAAACACATGGAAAGTGTCTTTAATGTGTCCTTTTCATTCTTTTAGATATGTACTTGTCTCCTGCTTTCAACCTTTCCTCTGATCATATTAACCAGGTTTTGATTGTTTTCAGGGTATAATTTTGGTTAAAACTTCCCTCGGCCAGCTTAAACTGTTTGGTTAACACCCGAACGCGCTAACCAATTGCGTCACAGCGACTCCCACACTATTTGGAGAGGGCGTGGCCTTGATCTTCAGTCTCTGCTCATCTGCACTCATAACTTCGAAAACTGACTTGTACTTCACTCTGGATTTCTTTCAACGTTCTCTCTGATGACATACACCAAGTTTGAAGTTAAAAGCCAAACACACTAACCAACTGAGCCTGAGAGACAAGTCTGGCATTCACTGAGGAATGGGTGGTCCATCACTAATTGGAGAGGGTGTGTCTTTGATCGTCAGTCCTCGCCCATAACCACTTATTATTTCAAGAGCTCAGGCCATCTCTTCCATTTATATTTGGTTGTTTGAAAAACATGGAAGTTGTTTGTTGCGTGAAAAGCATAGAAACATAACAGACTTGTTTTAATACTGATTCTTCCAAACCTTCCCCCTGAGCACAGACATCATGTTTTTGTTGGTGGTTTTAATGGTTTAATCAAAGTAAAAATGTCCTTGAGTGGGTTCAAACCTCCAACCTTTTAGCAAACATCTAGATGTAGTAATTGATTACACCACAAAGACAGATGTTTGGGTTTTATACTATGACATTTGCAGGACTTGCTGTGCCTTTTTATTAAATTTGTTATGACATCGTAATGCCTTAAATTAATCATGCTTGCTGATCATTTCGAGTCAGGTTGCAGTCAACTGAACATTCATGTCTTTAGGCTGTCAGGGGAAGCTGGCAATTAACCACACAGACATTGCAGTGAAAAGCAGGGACAATAAACGTAAACACTTAATAGTTCGTCACGTGCTTTTAGTTGTATATCATTTAAAGAAAATTCTTATTCTTACATACAAACACTTGGTTAAACATTACTTATATTCACATGGTCACATGAAATTCTTACCTATGTAAGCTACCTGAAATTAATGTTCTCCCAGAAGGGAAAGCTTTGGGTTGCACGTACTTCTCCTTTAAGCAATAAAAAAAGTGAGTTGGCAGAGGATTGCAAACAGTGTTTTGTGTGTCCTGCACCCTCTCTAATGGCTGACCAGCCAACGGATGCAGTAAATTTCACTAATGACTTTCCAATGGTCTTTAATTCTCCATTTAGGAAGAGAGGAAATGTCAGGGCCGATGGAAAGGTTAATGTGACTTTCACCCACTAATAAACATGCATTGATCAAGGAACAATGCAATTAAAAGCCTTCTTTTATTCACTGGACATACACACACGCTCTCACACACACATCTGCATCCTCACAGATATCACAGTGATTTCCCAATTAGATTTTCAATTTTAAACTAAATGGATGAAGTTAATAAAATGGTCTTTTGGAAACAGAATGATTTCCAGTGCAAGAGAGGGTGATGAATTTACAGAGAAGAAATCATTCAGACTGATCCAAAACTGCAATATATTTAATAAGTACAACAGATTAAAGAGCTAATTTTAAAGATTGGCCAGAAAATAGAATAATCATACCAAAATGACTGCAAACTGGGGCTGATGATACTACTGAATACTACTCAATGCTGATCTTGCAGCTTTCCCAGACAAAAAAGCTTTCCACCCACTTTCACCATGGTCACTTGCAGGGACACTCATACACTGTTACCACAAAATGTTCAAAATTTTTTTAATTCAATGAAAATTAAAGAACAGCATTTAACGAAATGTTCAACTTCACTGAAAAACTAAAACTTCACTGTAATACTTTTTTGTTTACTTATATCCTACAACAGAGACTAAGTGCTAACATCTTGTACATGTACTTAGAAGATGTGGGAATAAAGCTTATATACCACACTTAGTTGTGTATTTCTACGTTTTATTTGCTCCTAATTACCTTTTACACAGCTGGAAAAACTAAGGCTAAAAATGTCATACATGCTATAAGAACATATCTAAGCAACAAATTAAATTTAAATCATAATATTGGGGGATTGATATTATAAACGAGTGTTTTATTTACCAACTGTCCTTCCTGGCAGGCATTTGGCAGCTGCAGCTGTCACTTTTAGTCTGGATTATGTGTTGAACTTCATAATTTCAAATAATAACTTCTATCAAAAACAATACAGTACAGCTGCAGTCACTCAGAACTGTTGTTATGACCACCTCTTGTGATTGGTCATGTGCTGCAAAGACAGCCCCTTTAACATGAACATACCTTGATTGATAATCACATTTGTATGATCACTTAGTGAGACCATGTTAGGTTAAGTGAAGCCCGATAACAAAACATATCCTGGGTATGTGGAACTTGTGTGGATATGTGGGCCCTAAGGCCTGGGCCAAGAGGAGCAGAGAGTGTTGCTATTGCTGACAACAGAGTGAAGCAAGCTGCTGAGCTGTTCTATATCAACTGAGGCATGGCATCCATTATCCCACAGTAGAGTACACGCACACAATGAAACCCTGAACATGAGCAGGACACCAACAGAAGGACAAGTGGAGCAGCTGGAGGCCTGCTGACCCAGAGAGAGAAGACAGGGCAACACAGAGTCAGTGCAGAGTTGGAGTGCATGCTAACACACAGAGCTGTGGTTACAGTTTAGAAACGTAAAATGAAATACATAGGTATCACCATATTTGATTGGTCTCACACACTCATACACATACACATTATTTCCACACACGCCTATACCTGAAAATTATATACTAAATGAAGATTTATTTTGTAGTGGCTTTATATGGATATCTTGTTCGGTTGTAAGGAGATGGAAGGAGGTCTGGGTCTCTGTATTGGACTGCTCCTTCACATTAAAGGGAGTCAGTTGAGGTGGTTCAGACCTCTGATATTTATGCCTCCTGTCTGCCTCCCTGTGGAGGTATTGTGATTACGTACAACTGAGAGGAGATCCAGATCATGTATGCTACAACACTAGCTGTCTAACTTTTTTCCTCCAGTGTATCTTGCTAAAAGCTAAAACTAAGAAGATTATCTACACATTTTTAGGGCTCTGTGGTCTTGAAAACAGGCTTCTGCAGTCATGAGATGTTTCAGGCTGCTTTAGGTGTTGTTTAGTGTCAGTTGTTAAGGTGTTTTACATGTTTTTTAGTATTTGTATATATAATATGGATAATATGAATTCAGTTTCGGAGGGGAAGGGGCAGAAATAAAGCATTTCACATTTCCCTAAATGTCAAACTGTTGCTTTAAAGTCAGATGTCATCGTATTGATTTCACATCATTTTCCATCGCCAGCAGACAGCGAGCCACACAGCCGAGCAGGTGATGCAGGCAGGTCAGCCTGGGTGGAGGTTGGCAGATGGGGGACCTTCATGTGTTGTGTTAGTGTAAGTAGTAAGTAAGACAACCTCAACAGAGTGGCCTAATTCCCGAGCTGTGTTCAGCTTTACAGGAACAACATGCGTGATAGTTTGAGTAGCAGCAGACTGTGGATGTCCAATAAGAAGCCTTGAAGTCTTCTGAGAGAGGAGAAACAAAGTGTTTATTGATGTGATCCAATAGGCTTTTAAACACTTTATTCAACTTTAGATGTAAGTAACAAGCAATCCTTCAGTTTTCCTTTAATGTCACAAAGGTTGGAGATGCTCAATCTTCACTAGAAGGTGACATGCGCTCACTGCTGTCACTATAAGCCACAACATTCTGCCCATGAAGCTCTAACAAAAAAACCTCCACCACCACCATTAAATGCCAAAATGTCTTCCAAGCTTAATGTTTGTGATCTGAAACTTCACACAGCTCATAGTTGTGTTTAATGGTGAAGAAAATCCTTAGGATGTGAAACCACATGCAGATTTCATTATCAAACAATTTAAATATGGAGTTTAAGAATTAAAAATAGAAAAAATCATCAGCTGATCCACCCGAGCCAATTCTGATGGTAGATGTGTGTCCGTATGTGTGTGTGAATGTTATAGTAAATTGCTGACTTCATTAAGGCAAGCCTCCTCTCCTCTCTCATTTAATTACTAGAGAAAAGGTTAGTGCCACAACGCAATTTACCAAATGTGATTTCTTAGCAGCTATTAACTGTGTGGGTGGGTGTAGGGACAGAGAGGGGGAGGGTTGTAGTGGTGTCTTTTGTGCACTGTGTGAGCATTTGTGTGTATGTACCGTATGTGTGTGTTTAAAGGGGATTTCAGTTGTCCAAATGCTATTAAGCTCACCAGCCAGATTTATACAATTTTTTGTTAGAAACTCTTTAAGAAATGCAAAGGTAATTCTTGTAACCAATACCTGTTCATGTCATCTAATAGTAAGTAGCTGGATTCATGCTTTAACCAGCAGAGTATGCACTGATCGTCATCATATCATCCTGTCTTTGTTTCTGTGCATGGCATGTTTGGTGCATCTGAAGTTGGAATATCATCTACTGAACATATCTTAGTCCTTTCATAAACTTTCCACTACATGCTGCAGTCCTCCATATGGAAACTGCTGCACTGAAAGAGGATGAAGCAATAAATTGCAGACAACATGTCATGACACTGGCAGAGGTTCCTGGAGGAAGAAGACCTTCATAATCTTCATCTGGATGACACGAGCATTAGGTCTTAGGTAAAGTAAAGGGAGAGACATTGACTCTTTTTACTGTAACAGAGTTGTTTTTGTGTCCTTGAATTTTTCTTTATTTCACTCTTAAATAAGGCAAGGCAAGTTTATTTGTATTGCACCATTCATAAACAAGTCAAATCAAAGTGCCTTACAGATGCAGATGGACACATTACAATCAATAATTAAGATAAATAAAATAAAATAAAAACATAGAAATTAAAAAGAAGAGAGGCATTGAAACTGTAAAAATCCAATTCAAAAACAAAGCAAGCAGATGAAATAACTAAGTTTAAATGATTAAAATAAGTTTTATTTGAATTAATGGGAAAGTTGTACTGAACAAAAAAAATTTTAAACCCTAATTTAAATGAGCCAATATTTTTTGCACATTTTAAATGTTCAGGGAGTTTGTTCCACGGGTGAGGGGCATAGAAAGTAAATGCTGCTTTAGCCTACTTGGTTCCAACCCAAGGAACACTGAGTAAACTTGTCCCTGACGACCTGAGGGGTCTGAATACTTTGTACCCAACAAGTAACTCCATATTTAGGCCCGAGATCAGTGCCTTGTTCATCAGTAACAGCATTTTAAAATCCTTTGACAAACAGGAAGACAGTGCAGTGATTTAAGGACCGGTGTGATTAAAGCTAAATGATGAAGAGCCCATGGAAAGAAGAAAATGCAAATAATAAGAAGCTGCTATTGAGTCTGCAGACCTTATCATGGTCTGTGGGCATTGGAGGGCAGAGCTTCATGTTCAGACAGGAGTCAGCTGACAGTCTACATACATGTACTGTGTTTATATTTACAGGGTAAGAGGCTGCAAAAGGTGTGTTTATACTATGCAGTGAAATTCCGGGTGTTGTCATTATGCGGCCATCATTAAGATTAGCATTATCTTGGCAAAAAAAATGTTGCATCTATCTTAATTTATCACTAATGTAATGCACTACTCATGATGTGTTTTTATTAGTGCATGATATGTAGCAGAAATACTATAATTAAGAATTTGCACTGAGTGTTGGCCAAAAGCTATCATGCATACATGATGAGCTACAGCTCAGTTTCAGCCTGTATGCCACATATGGTTGAGGATTAAGGATTAACAGATTGGTTCGTATAGCAGAGATATTAGATATAAGACTTGTCAATACTTGTGTCATGTCCAGGTTATATTTCAATGTGATGAAACATACATGTAAGTTGGTAACGTTTTGTTTCTTGAAGGTAAAAATACAGTAGCATCAACACAATTATCACAGTATGTTAAGCAGCCTCATTTCTTTTTGTCTCACACATTCAGCTGTATGTATCTTAAATATTTTTTGCCTTAATATTTTGGGAGAATAATAATGTGTATTGTTATACTTTCATTAAGTACTGGCACATGGTATGATATGTTAGTATGGCCTACCTTCTTGTGGTCTGAATGGTGTGCATCATTAACTACTGGAAAACTCAAAATTCTCAGTACAGCTTTGTCCCTGGATCTCACTCATCAGAGCAAAATAATGTCTAAGGAAACTCCAGCAAAAAAAGTGCTACCATAGGTGCACTGCAAAATAAAGAATGCATAATGTCAGAGCATGCTGGCAGTCAGCTTTTAGTTAAGGACCAATGTAGTCATGCAAGACTAACCACAAAGAAATTACAGTTTTATCTTTATGCAATATAATATACAATGGAGGCACATTTATCAAGTTCTACACAGCAGTGAAGTATAAAAATAATAAATTCTTAAAACTTTATACACCTGAAATACTCCCTTGCCTTACATGTTGTGCATTTAAAGAAACTTGAGTTCAGAACATTTTCTGTGATGTGGCTCTTCAGCCTCCATCTCTGGTCCCGTTAGCATGTCAGGGCCTTTATCAGCTAATTGTTAATCACTGACCTGCAGTAAGCTGTTAATTGAGACTCTGTGAATTAAAGATAATAGTCATTAGAGTGCGAAGAGAGATCACCCATCACACTGAGACAGGAGATGTCATGGCTCTAAAGATGAATGATGGCTCTCAGTGTCAAGAGCATGACAGCACAGAGCTTGAAAGAGGGGAATGGATGAAGATGGCACCAGCTGCTTTTCTGAAAGAAGGTACAGAAAACAGCCAAATGAAGACCCTCTAATATACACAAACTGAATAAAACTGTGTAAATTAAGATATATAACCTCAAAGACACACTTTACACTATGATTCATTTTAATATTACACCAGATTATACATTTTAGTTCAAAAGTTATTCTTTTACAAGAAGACTTTTAGCCTCTTTTTACCGGCTGCATGCTAACTGAAGAATTTTGTATTAACATCTCATAGCTTATTTTAAGACATTGCATTTCCAGGCACATACCTGCATTACTCCTGCAGTGGCCTTTTAGCAATCCTTGAGTCGAAGCACAAAACCAATATATTTCACTTAGAAGCGCCTGTTAGTCAGACAGCTTAAACACCACTGTTTTATGGCTATATTGTTTCTTCTGTATTTTACTTTCTTTTGGAATTCCTGTAAGTTTTTTTTCTGTTATCATAGACATTGCTTTCTTCTTTATGATACTTCAATCATATTGTTGTGTTAAGAGGAATCACAATCGAGTAAAGCCATGGATAATTATGGATGGTCATAGTTTATAGTACTGAAATTGCTATACACTCACAAGCATAGATTTGTGCTTTTGTTTGTTTTTTTGTTTGTCTTGTTATAATCTATATTTATTTTTAATCATTACTACATTACTGTTAGAGAAGATTCTATTTTCATCTTTACACTGTGCATGTGTCTAAAATACAGGCTAACCATGATTACATTAAAATTAATCTAACAAGGATGCTTTCATTATGACAGCCCTCTTCTGTCATAATGATTTGAGTTATTTTCATGAATGATATTCATTTTCTAAATTATGTTGTATAAATCCCAAACTGCACTGACTTCAGCTAATGGCACCAATAACCAATTTACATTAATGGTCCAATTTGACCTCAGGCAGCTCCTATTCATAGACATACAGACTGGACAAGTCTGTTTCATTTTGTTTTCACTCAGGAGGTATTAGAAACACTAATATCACTTAAATGGTATTAGCGATTACACAGCAATCCTGCCTGTGTTTTTAAAGATGGTACATCAATAATGAAATTACTTTTCTGGGTCATTTTGACTTCATTAGGCTCATATTTCACAGAGTATGACTGTATATGGTTCAAATTTTGAGATATAAAATGAAGACATGAAATCACAACTTGTAAAAAATTGCAGCAAAATTAATTAATTTGATTTAATTTAAATTAATTTTAAATAGAGAGACTTGATTTTCTTGACACCCCTGCATAATTTGATGACTTTGAATCAATGAAACCCCATTTACAGTATAGTCAATCAGTCAACTGAGCTAACACTCTTTATTGAGGAAAACTGAACTCTAGGCATGATCACATGCATACAGCTACAGGGACAAAGAACTCCCAGGTCCTCACAGTCTACTGCAGATTCACTTTATGTATTCATTTTAAGCAGAGCAATATTTCTCTAAATTACCATTTCAAAAAATACAATTTCCCATGTCTAAATTACCATTTGTTTTAAAGACTAATGGAGAAAATTTTCCTGTCACAGCTGCTACCTTTTCTGAATACCAACCAGACTCTTGATCCGTTTAAATCAGGGTTCAAAGCCCTTCGCAGTACTGAAACAGCTTTGTTTAAAGTGACAAATGATCTGTTACTCACTGTTGACTTTGGGGAAAATGCATTCATGGTCCTTTTAGAATCTTTGCTCCCTTTGATACTGTGGACCATAACATCTTTTTAATGCGTCTTGTATTAAGGGTACAACATTAAACTGATTCTATCTCCAACATAAGACTTATTCTGGGGCTATAGGTCAATACTTGTCATCCTCTGCTCCTTCTCAGTCCTCACAGTCCTTCTGTGTTCCATTCTGGGTCCAGTTATATTTAGCCTGTACATGCTCCTTCATAGTAACATTAGGAGTTATAATACAGTATCCCCTGTTACTTCCACGCTGATGATTCAAAGCTGCACTCTGTCTCCACAAACAAATCAGTACTTTGGTTAAAATAGTTATCAGGTGAAGAGCAGGATGGTTGGGGGGGGGGGCTAAATGAAGGGCAGAAAGACAAAAACTTCACACTGGTCAGGGGCTCCAAAGGAAAATGCCATATATTTTTTGAGTCCTCAAAACACACCATGAAGGTAAAAACTTCAACTTCAGCTTCTACCATTTGTGTTGGTCCTGCAACTAAAGGAAGCCCGTCCATTCCTCTGGCCCACGCCATTGTTCTCCTGCATAGTTTATATAACCAGATTGCCTACCAAGGGAAGAGTACACATGGGTACTTCTCCAACATTTCAAACATATCTGCCATGATCTCACTGATATTTTTCTCTTTACCAAGTACAGATGGTTATTACTTCAAGCATTTTAAATAAAAAATATAATGAAATTAAATAGAAATACCAAACAAAGTCAAATTTAACCCAAAAATATCCCTTTCCCTTCTAACCTTTCTCTTCGTTTGCTACTTGGTTCAACCTAATGAAGCAAGTGACAACTGCCAGTGACAAGTGGCTGCAATCATGTGTGCACTCCATGACATCATGCCCCTTTTGGAAGTAGAACTCAAAAAGAGAGAGCATTAACTCTAACACAAAAAACACCAACAAACCCCTGCATTAACCTCCTCCATCCCTGCAGACGATGTACATCCCAACTTTCTAGGCAAAAAGGCTCAGTCACTGGTGAGAGAGTTTCTGAGTCCTCACATTTATAATTAGTTGATGGCAAAAATATGTAAAGTGAGGTTATAATTAGAAAATGGACATAATAGAGGGCAGAAATTGACTCAATGGCTTAATAAGACAACTTTAAAAGAAGTAGGATGCCATAAAACCTCAAAGAAGAAGGAAAAGTGTCATCCAGCTCAGCCCTTCTTCTTGAATGAAGCATTAGTTAAATGAACGTATTGGTGGAAGTACACCTAAAATAAGTGATAAAAAATATGGAAACTGTGGAAATCATGTCTTGGCTGCAACAAGAATTAAGCTTATGCTTTGACTGTTAGTTGCTCTCATGATACCCATGTACACTAGAACCATTTGGTTTGAATTTCAGGATTATACTTACAAAATATGTTTTGAACATGGAGTCTCAGCTTTTTTCAACAGTTTGCGGCCAGACCAAATTCAAAGCTGAAAGATAGTTTTCAACCACTTTTACTCTGTTCTTATGCCAAAACTGGGCTGCATCAACTTGAAAAGATGTCAAAGGTCATTGACCAAAAGTCAGTGGTTGGCTGGACCAAGATCAAGGATGACATTCACGTTTGACACTAGAGGTCATCTCTGAACAGAGACGCAGGTTACCACCTCTCTGTGAATATGGCACTCAAACTTGTTTTTGGAAAAGTTGGCACAGTGTTATAGATGCATCATGTGGAGGATGTGCATAGAAGTGGAGGATAAAATAAAATCTTGTGTCCCCATTATTCAGTGAATGAATATAAGTGAAAGAAATTTCCCTTAAAGTGACATAATCAAAGTTCCGTGTGTGTCTGTATGTGCATGTGTGGATAGGTGTGTGCATGCATGTGTGTTCAGGTATGTGTGCTGCTGTTGGGTTAAGGACTTACAAAAGCAAGTCAGAGGCTAGGCACCAACTGACAATATTGGAAAGACAAACTGCAGCCCCTCCCTCCTTGAAGTAATTACTGTCCATTTAGATGATTACCTGTAATTACTTGTTAGCTGTCAGCATCAGACAGAAACGCTGCTTCCTAGACATAAGGAGGAGGATGGGGAGGATGTGGAGGTGGAGGAAGCTAGAATTGGAGGGAAAGCTGGAAGGGGCAGAGGTGGTAGGAATGAAGAGGAAAGAAAGAGGAGGATAAAGAGAAGGAAGTGATAGAAAAGGAGCAGCAGTGGAGGGAGTGGGGGGTTGAGGAGAGGCAGAGGAGGATGTGGAGGAGGAGTGGAGGACAGAGAGCAGAGTGTTGACATGTGTTTCTGTCAGTCAGGGTCAAGCGGATGCTGTCTCTTCTTTCAGCTGCTGTCCATCAGAGTGTGCTGGTGAATTAATCTCCCCTTCGTTTGCAGAGATGAAGCAGACCTCTGACATTTGCATTAATTGCAGGGCTACTGATCTGCTCTCTGATGACAGTGATGCTTCTTTTTCTACAAGTCATGTGACAGTGAGGTGGAAATGTTAAGAAGTGCCTCACTATTAGGTCCTGTTCTTTCCTTTACATCCTTTTTGTCACAGCTCAGAACACACAGGTCTCACATGCATGACTCGGAGAGACTGATAAGAAGTTCACTGGTTCACCTTTATTAAAAAGGTAAAGGAGACAAAGTGGGTAGAGACTTGGTGCAGGGTGAAGGCAAAAGGGTGCAAGCAAAAGGCAAGGTCCAAAGGGAAGCAGGAGTTCAAAAACAGGCAGGTAGAAAAAGGCAGCAAACCTAAAAATGAACCAATTTATATTCTGGAGAGCTAATGAGGAAATGGGGAACAGGTCAGCAGAGGGTTGTGGGGAAATCAGGTGACGGGAAAGGCAGAAAGGACTGGGGTTCATGCAGGGCTGCTATTGGTGGCAAGGTCTGAAGTAACAAAGTAGTTAGAAAATGAATGACCCTTTTCTTTTGCCACAAGCACTCATTTCTGTGATGTTATAATAGCACGGAGAAATTACAAACAATATTATACATAGATATACTGTATTAATAATAAATAGTGTTGGGAAAGCTGATATACTGTCTAAATTGAATCTATTTATTCTAAATCTAAATTACATCCTGTCGATGAAATCAAAAATATGAGTTCTTTTGAGATCAAAGCAGGACTTGATTTCCTTCACCACCATGTCAGGATGTCTACACAGAGTAGCTGGACTTGAGCACATGTGTCATAAACTGAGCATTGTCAAGTTCCACAGTCATCTAAATCACCTAGAAACTGATAATTGTTGCATTGGGACTGCTAATTACAACAGGGAACTGTTAATTATTGCAGTGCAGTGTCTTGAGATAATATTATGTGATGATGAAGGATAACACAAGTCACAGGAATGAAGAAACAATCAGTTTACACTGATGCTACTATAGATAACCGCTTTCATGTTTTTTAATTAACAGTTTGGAAATTAACTTTTCAATGTGTAAATGGAACTGAACATCACACCAAAAATAGCTGGAACTTAGAAATCCACCTGCTAGAAAGTTTAAGCAGTATCAAAGTCACTGCATGACTTGACAATAACAATAGCCGTGGCCTTATTTTATCTTTTCATGATTATTACAGCCATGGAGTCATTCAATAAAGGTTGGTGTTCTGATGAACATGCTGTGGATGTCACAGAAACCTGCACATTTACCCCCTGTGGGATATTTGTACTTGATTTTCACATAGTGGAAAGGTAAGTTACTCAAAATCAGTAAGTTATCCCCTTGGGACATCCAGAGTAAATTTCATGAATGTTGTTTTGTTTTTAAGGTACCTCGCCCTTACTTTCACTTTGTGATGCACAGTCACATTGGTATTTTGTTTTCTTAATGGTCTTTTTTTAGTGGCTTGCATGCACAAATCCAATTCTTTGTGTATAAAAACTAATATACTAATATAAATATATGCTCAAATGTGAAATTTGTTACTGATTATATAGCTATATACACTGGAGATCAAAATTAGAAAACAACCTTCAATTTCCAAAATGACAATTTCACTTCTTAGTCATATTTGAAATTATCCGTACAGGAATAAAAGAGCAGTATTTTAAGCATATTTCATGAGTTACATATATGAAGCACAGTATAAAAAATTAAATGATGTATTTGAAAAAGAACACTGATCAAAATTAGAGAAGACTTTCAGATACCTCCCAGTTATTTGTGTTAATCTGGCAATTTCCTTCATTATCTGACAAACCCTATTTAACTGGCAGCCTAACTTTCCAGTTTTCACTGACTTCACAAGATGGTGATCTATTCTAAAGTGACTGAAACCTTCTAGCAGCAGGTTATCCAGATTAATGCCAAAGGGATGACCCTATCAGCCATAGCAAGAGAATATGGCTGTTCCAAATCTGTAATTTCTGGAATATTGCATTTTTATAAAGTCCCACAAGAAGGATGGTCGTCCAGTTCTTTAGCACACTTTTACTCACCTTCCAATCAAGGCTACAACTCTGGCACGATAAAGGGCCTGAGTGAACCTGATTGTTCATTTGTGGTTCATGCTCCTTTCTTCAGATCTGCTACCTGCCCTCATGCTTGTTTCCTGGTTCCAGGTTCCAGTCCCTGGTTGTGTCAGATCCTGTTCAGTTTGTGGGGCTGTCATCTAACCAACCTCCCTGCCTGGTTATCGTTCCTCTTCTGATCCAGTGTGCTCAAGTTGCCCGCTCCAACAGCCCGGCACATTGTTCTTCTTGCTCTGACCGACTGTACCGCTGCCACCTGCTCTATCTCCCCTGCCTGCTTCCTGTTCCTTTTAAAGAGTTTCATCACCCCCCTGAAACAGCTCATCCACAAGCTGTTCATCCATTCACAGACGAATCTACTACATATTATAACCATTTGCAACAAGACTCTGAATATTCCAGTTCCTAGTACCATTGCAACCATAACAACATGATGACTTCATTGATATTTCATTGGCTAATAGCAATATTTCCATTTAGTGGAAAATCATTGCTAGAGAAAATTCAGCAATGCATTAAGAAAAGCAGCAGACTCCAAGACACAACAAACACACAGTTAGAGCATAGCAGCTGAATCAAACCCCTAACACTGCAGGTAAATGACGATGAAAAACAGACCTGCAGTGCACATATATGTTGCACTCTGAAGCATATGTCTCACTATTTAGGGAATGTAATGTATGGGTGGTGGAGAATGTGGGCATCAATTCCACTAACTCTGGCGTATCACCAACAAACACTGTGAATGTGAATATTAGACAACTCTGGAGAGCCTTATGTTCAGTGACAATGTTTTTAAGAATTGCCTTTGGTATAGTCATGACAAATACAGAGTGGTTAAGAGGGACAAATCTTGGTTATGGCATTTAAATGATGGTTAGGAGCTGCGCAGAGTCCAGAAGGAGCTCCGGCTTAAGATCAGGCAGGGGAAGGACTGCTACAGGAGGAAACTGGAAGAACGGCTGGAGCAGAATAACACAAGAGATGTCTGGAGAGGGCTGCAGACCATTGCTGGAAATGGGAAAGGAGGGAGGAGAGACCAGGCCAGTGGGGACAAGGACTGGGCTGACAAGCTAAATCTGTTTTTCAATAGATTTGACCCCTCCTCAGCTCTCTCCCTCACCTGCGCGGCCCCCTCACCACACCTCCCCTGCCCTGCCCCTCTCCCCCCACAGCTCCTCAGCCTGCCACCCTCAACATCAATCAACCAGGCCACCCCTCTCACCACCCATCATCCCCACACCCTCACCCCAGTCTTTCTCCACACACCTCTCAATAACAGATGATCAGGTGAGAAGTCAACTTAAAAGATCAAGGCTAGGAAGGCCCCGGGACCAGACGGCATCAGCCCAAGACTACTCAAGGACTGTGCTGACCAGCTCTGTGGTGTGCTCAGGCACCTGTTCAATCTGAGCCTGAGCCTGGAGAAAGTCCCAGCCCTGCACTGAAAAAAGTGACTTTTTGGTGTAGTAAACTCTAATAGAATAACTTGCATCATTTCTACCTTGTATTTTTTAGATTCAGTGAGAACTAGAGTGTTTTAAGTAAAATTAAACATTGTATTAACGTAATACATGAACTATGGGAGAAGAGTAAGTTTTACTTTTGTTTCCTCATAGTATTTAAATGTTTAATAGTTGTATGCACCTAAACCTAGAAATACTACATAAACTTTACTCAGAAAGTGTAGCATTTTGAAACGCATGCACGGCGCATGCGCACAATACAACAGGACCGGCTTCGCTCCTCCGGACGTTACAGGATCACAGAGCAAGATGTAGCACGTACAACAGTCATTTCGCAGGTAAGTTGTTACCGTTCTGTTTTAAATTTGTGATGATATATAGCTGGGCATGTATTTTGATAGTTTGACGCTAGATATGTTACTGTTCATAAGTTTATTTAAAGTTAGCATAACGCTACATTAGTCCGGGCTGGCTGTAAGTGGGAGGGCTGCAGTTTTTCCCGGTAAAAATATCCGCACTATAGTAAACACACGTTTAGTGACAGAAGCGCCAGAGGTCTTTGAGAGCACCAGCTTACGAATACAAAGAGACTTCGCTGGCAGTTTTCTTTCTTTTCTTTTTTTGACAAGAAGCTAGTTAGCTAGTAGCATGGCTGTGCTGTGCGTTGTGTAGCCCACAGCAACTTCGTGATGTGCGGACCGATACTTTCGATACCAAATGTGTCCGTTTTAGTATCCACGCTCATAATAAATTGTCTAAATTTTCACCAGTCTGGTGAAAGTCTGATGGTCACTCAGGTAGGTTAATCTATAAAGCCTTAAACATTTTACTTGCTTTATTGAGCTGTAACAATAATTAATGAATGAATTTTCTAATGAACTAAGTAATTTTCTTTTCAAACATGTAAATTCATATAAAAATGTTGATGTACTTGTGAATCTTTTGTCCATTCAGATCAAGGAGGAATTCAGGAGAATAACTACCATTCCCCTGGAGCAAACATTCATGCACAAACTTGATGAATACACACCAAAACTTATTTAGCTGATGAAAGCCAAGGGAGGCGCTGTGGGGATCAAGATGAGACCGCACCTGGACAGATTGAGTCAGATGGGCTTGTTTTGTTTGTTCATATGTTTTTTACAGGGAGATGGGCCTACTTTTTTCTCACTCACACACACATATACACACATATAGGACAAGTCTCACACTTGGTAGAGTCAATGCCCTTGCACACTCTGGGTCCAAGCACTTAAAACACAAGAGCAAACATATACACTTGGGTTTTCACTTGTCAGTTCATTGTGTATGTATAATGGTTATGTTCATGTTTTTAATCTGTTCACAGAAGCAGAGCATTGAGATGAAATGTGAAACCATCATCCGCAGCCTTATACTGTACCTTGGTGAGAAGGAAGAGGAACTTTTTGAAGACTGCTTGGTATAGAATGATTGTAATCATTTAAAAATAAGTTTGATGACACAAGTTATTATTATATTTCTGTAACAGATGTTGAAATTCTCTTTCAGAGGGTTGCAAGTTTTTCACTGCATATTTAAAAAGCACTATTCCAGATATAAATTGTATCTACAAAAGTATTGGGACACCTGCACAATCTAATGCTACTGACAGTGACAGTGTTGACAGTGTTCCTAATATTTTGGCACAATAGTGTACATTGGATGTAGTGTATACTGTGTTGTTGTTTGTTGTATTTGATGAACTGTTTAAAATGAAAAATAAACAATTTAATTGCATTGTAATGTCGTTGTGTAATATGTGATAAATATATATTAAATGCATATGATTACCTAATTTTAGTGAGTAATGCAACCAAGTAAATCAAAATGCCAAGCACAAGAAAATAATTAAAATCTACTAAATTACAGCAGTACAGCAAATACTACAGATATATAAAATTTACTTAAAATTTTGAGTAAAATGATGTTCCTGTCTATGAAAAACAAGTAGGCTTTACTTAATTTGTTTAAATAAATGTAACTTAAAAGTTGGATGTAATTAAGTAAATGTTACTCAATATCATCACAACTGTTATGTTTTATGGTAAGTAAATTTTACTTGATACTTGCAAATGAGTGTTACTTGATATTGCAGCATTAAATTTTACTTAAATCATTTGCGTGCAAAAATACTTACGATATATTTTTTTAAGTAAATCTTATGAGTTATTTTTCACCATACTTGCTGTCATATAATATAATATATCAGTCCATAATTTTTTACTATTTTTTATTCTTACAATTGTTGTACAATTGACTATTGTCTCACCTGTCAGCTATGCTGGCAACTCTGTAAATTATGCTCACTTTGTCTTTCTTCTTTTGTTTCTTTTCACCTTTCCTCTGCTGCTGTAACGTGTAAATTTCCCCATTGTGGGATTAATAAAGTTAATCTAATCTAATCTTATTTTGATTTTATAAGACTGGAGAGAAGATGTAATGAAGCATTTTTTGCAGTGCCGTATTAAAGATACATTGAACAACATATGATGCACTTCCTTACTGTCAGTTAAGGAGGGCCGTCCCGCCTTTTCATATAGGACGGCCGGGAGGAATTTATTACCTGTAATAAAGTGCAGTGTACCATGATACACAGCGTTAACGGTGGAGGGAGACACTTCATATAAGCAGTATAACAATGAGTAGACATAACAGTAGATTGCACAATAGACAGGAGTAAGGTTTGTTTCCATACAAAAAGCCCATTTTGACTGTGAGTCCTTTCCTGAGTCTGTGGTCCAGCCAGAATATTCCCAAATGATATTGTCCTGTAGATATGGGCATCAGATCAGAAAACACTGCTGTGAGTTTTCATTTAAATTCTAGGACTGGAGTGGAGCATTTAAGACTACAGCTAAGACCTGAGTCTGATTCAAGTTTTACCCTCCAAATACAAAGCTGACAACAACAGGGCATAACATTTACTAGTAAAGCAAAGATGGAATTTTATGTAAAATAATTAGAAAATTGACAGGCTTTCTTTCTTGCAGAATTTATAAGAGGACACAAGAAATTAAGACAATGTATCACTTGGTATAATCTTTTGCGAAAAGAGTTGAAATTGCAGTTTTGAGTGGGTTAGTTATTTTCCTTTCATATGACAAACCAATTTATTTTGGTCATGAATCTTTACAAGCCACAAACACTGTTAAAAAAATGCTTCAAGGGTCAGAAACACATTGCTGAGCTGAAGTCCGTTCCAGTATGGTGGCACACAGCATGGTGCTTTTTAGTGAAAAAATATACCGTAGAAACAGAGATGACACTGATGTCAATAGATATGATACAGTCACTTCAGTCATTTCCTCATTATGTTGATACAAAATGTGGCAAACATTTTCTCTCAATATGTTGCACTTTCAAATTAGCCAGATCTCAAAATAAGAGACAGACTTTGTTCCTGAATACTTGGCAGGTATTCTGTTACCTATGTTACAAGCTCCCCTTTGAGACTGATTGCCTGGCTCCCCTGTCTTGCTGCTGGCAAATTGTGGTTCCATGTTTTATTAAACACAAAACAAGTAAACCAGCTATATTTTCATTTTTCTTGTGAGGACTGCCTTTGGTTGTAATCCTTGGTAATATGACTGCCAGCTGAGTGACTCCTGAAGACAAGTCAATGATTCTTTATTAGTGAAGACATTCCTCAAGAAATGCAGTCACATCTCAGTTTTGTAACATTCTTTCAAACATGATTAAAAGTTAGTCAATAAAGTTTCTGTTCCTGAAAGAGAGCAAAGAGAAGAGTGAGCATGTGCTATGAGCTTTATGTATAGAACATATCAAAACTATTTATAGGACTAACTGTGTTGTCATGACACATCAAGATGAAATATGTGATTAGTTTGAACATGAACAAGTGGTGGAACAGGTATTATTATTCTGTCAGCTATATAGAGAAGAGTGGTAAAAACCTTTTATTTAAATTGAAGGTGAGTTAAATATAACAAAAAAGAACTCCTGACATCAAGTTCAAAATGACTGGAACAGTTTTTGCAAGTGGAGAATGTTAAAGAGAACTGTAGAAATCAAATACTCATTTTTTTTATTAATTTAATTGATTTAATTTTTAATTCTGCAATTTTAAAATTTACTATTTTCCTAAGCCTCACACTGCAACACAGTCATTCAAGACATTCTGTTTTTTTAAAGACAGCAATTTAAACTGATAACTAATTAACATACTCTATATTTGCACAGGTGTAATACCACAAAGGTATCATATTGCAAGATTAACATGGTGAATTACTTGTTCTTATCATTTGTCATCATCATCATACACATAAACAAAACCTGTCTCTATAAGAGTGTCTCTATATGTCACAAAATACTACTACATTAAAACTCCTTTTATAAAGTTGCATTCATACATTTTTGTTATTCCCTAAATCACATGCTTTATCATCATAAACATGTGCCATCTAATGTTTGCAAAGATTTTGCATTAAGGGTCTTGTATGACCATCACACTTGATTGCAATGCAGTACTGTACATTGAGTACATCAATCCAGTTCCTTTTTCTTTGCTCTATATTTGCGTCACAGGTTCCCATGTCACCCTAACTGTGGGGTCCGTTGTTCCATGCAATTGTTTGAATAAAGATTTAATTCTTTACAAAGTTGTAAACATACTACTGTCTTCAGTTACAGAACTGTTTATTTGCATCTGGTTCTGGTGATAGGGTTGTGTTCACTGACTGTATATAAATGCAAATATAAAAACACATCCCCACTTCCCCCTCTGTACTTCTATTAAGCCAAAAAAACCCTTGGCACAGGCGCTGCCATCTGGCACTGGTTACATTTTTTGGAGTCAAAGTTTGCGCAGTAGTGACTGGGAGTGGCACTTGATACATTCACCTGACCAGTCGTGAATGTCAGCTGTCGATTATGGCATCTCATTCCATTTTTGTAGCATCACATAACTAATAATCATAATAAAACACATAAGGAATCAACATTTGGACGTACACCAGTGCGATAAGAACCATCTTTGTGAAAAATTTATTTGGCATGTACTTAGATTTTTTGTTTGGCCCATGTCCCATCTGGTGACAAGAAGGGGGCGGGGTTTATGGCCTATACTGCAGCGAGCCACCAGGGGGCAATAGAGATGTTTTGACTTCCCTTTTGAGAAGCTTTCATACTGTCAGATGTCATCCATTTTCATACACAGTCAATTTTTCTCACCAGCCAGAATGAGCCATATCAAAACAGCAAATGAACAACAGTGGATTTCATGTGTCAAATCACCCCAGAGGCCTCAGTAGTCTTCAACCAAAGCACTGTTCAGATTGTTTAATAGTGTCTGCAACCCCCTCCTCCTATGTGTTCCTGACACTGGAACAGGGCAATGGTGTCCAACAATTTCTGTCACTTTCCAAAAAAGACAATTCGACAAGCTAATCCTTTTTTACACAGTAACTGGCAAGGCATATAGGGGTGTGGTGACATCTGAACTATTCTCTCAAGCTCTCTGAGGAGAAACCGTCTGTATGTGCCCCCATTTGTTCAGATTTGGATGAGGAAGATGCAAATTTTTGGTGTTTCTCTGTGGTCTTTGACAGCAGGCAGGCAGGCAGGAGGCTTTTCATCCAGCCTGACTGTTCAGAATACTTACCATAGCACACCACTTACGACATGTGCTCCACTGCATATTATACACCCTTGTTAAGGTACCTGGACTAAATCATGAAAAACAGCTCCAAACCAGAAGTAAACAGACGTACTCTTTACCTTTTCACCTATTCTTTTCAAATACAGATAGTATGTTTTAATTGTCTTGACTGTATTTCACCTCAATGGTCTTACCCTGAAAATTTGTCATTTCCATGCCAACAAAGCACAGTGATCTGAACTCAAGTTGAGAGCAAGGGTGAAGACTTATCAGTCACACACACACACACACACACACCATTCCCTCACTTTCTTACTCATGAACAAACTCAGCTCTTGCATTCAAAGTCTTGATCCCCTCCCCTTTACTCTCTCTCTCTCTCTCTCTGTCTCTCTATCTCTCTCTATTTCCAGCAGTCTCTCAGCCCTCCCACAGGCTCACCCTCCCTTTCCCCCTCCCTCTCTCCTCCCTCCTCCTCAGAGGACCAGCTCTGTCTCTCGCTGCACTTGTCTCTTCAGTCAAGGAGAAACTAATTGGAGGAAAGAATAGAAGAAAGGAGCTGTTGGTAAACTAAACGCACCAAAACTTTACTTCTCTACAGCATGCCACAGAAAGGTAAGCTTGCTCTCTCTCACTCTCTCTCTCTCTCTCTTTCTTTCTCTCCATCAGCCTCTCTCTCTTTCTTTCTTTCTCTCTCTCCCACTCTCTCTCTCTCACTCACTCCCTCTATCTCTCCCTCTCATCTCTATCTTCTTTCTGCTTGTCAGTCTGAGCATAGAGTTAAAAAGTTACAGCCTGTTTTAGAAGATGAAACCTGCTTAGAAAGACAGTGAAGATAAAAACGTTTAAAGTCTAATATTAAGAGGGGAAAACTATAAATAGTGAGAAAAAGAAAAAGAGTTAAAGAACAGTTTAAAAATGGAAAAATAGACTCAACTGAAGAATTTAGAAACTTTGAAAACAGACGAAGAAGAAGAAGAGAAGAGGAAAGAAGGAAGGGAAGACAAGTTTGAGGGACTGAGTGAAAAAAATCACTCCCTGTATCTCTTTGGTGTCAGAAATGTTTTGTGAACAACAGAAAATAGAAAATGTTGGGATTGCTTTGGAATTGATACGGCTGACTCCCTTAAATGTGACTGAGTAATTGTGTCTAGCAGCTTTATTATTGACCAAATCAACCAAAATCTGGCATCTGCTGTGAAAATATAAAATCATCAGAAGCTTATATTTAGTTCAGCAGTTGTGCTGAAGTGAGCCTGACTCCCAGGATCCAGAAAAAGCCCCTACATTTAGAAAAACTTAAATAAACTTAGAAGCAAAACCAAATTCTTTTTCCAATCTGCCTTCCAGAACATTGGCAGGCAAACATATTAACACGTGTTCCTAATTCAGCAAATGTACTGAACAGCCCCCCCAAATATATAGTGTTCTCTTGCACTTACAACTTAAAAAATCAATATAGCATGTAAAGATATTAATATGATTATGAAAAACAGTGACGACTGCACAGCCTGGTTCGGGATAAGCACTCCCCGGAATTCTCCGGAAAACAAAACAAACAACAAAAACCAAAGTAGGGCTCGCGCTCGGGATGCAGCAGTGAATGATGACAATGATGACGGCAGGTCAGGAGGAAGAGGATGGTGCTCACTGAACACTTTCCACGACCGACAGCTGAGAAACACGCCGTTATTCTCAAATGTACAGGCGCTTGCGTGTGTGCCACTTTAAGTCAACGTCTATTTCGAACGAAGACGCTTAAAGCCAGCGTATAGTCCTTTCCAGAAATCATTTGGAGCCTGTCAATAAAACAGTGACAGTGATTATTGAAACGGGATTGGAGATTTAATTTAACCCCCGTCGAGCTCAAACTTCACCCCAAATTTCATTTCAGACTATTTATTATAGGTCATCAAGCAACACTTTCACTGTATTTGTAAGTTTTAAGTCTGAGCCAAAAAGATTAAAGTGAAAAAAATTCTTTTTCTCAAATATTCTGGATCTGCACATTATCTTAATTTGAGATTTTTTTAAAAATAGACAAATTGTTAATTGGTTATTTCTGAGACTTTACCCCAGAATTATAATTATTATCTATTAGTATCGGTAACTCTTAACCATCACGTGCAGCCTGTAAAGGCCTTCAAATGTTTTATTGTTGACAGGTAACAATACCCATTTGTTGAATATTTGTTTATTGATTCCTAATTTAATAGAAACAAATAAAGCTTTATAACTATAGATCAAGTCATCAATTTATATAAATCTTTATGTGATCAGGGTAACCCAGTGAAGGCCTTGCAACATTCACGTGACTTGTATTTTGTAGAGGCCTAAAACAAGTGAGAGGCCTGCAGCATGGTAAAATAACACCTTTCAGTTGAAAGAATAAAAAAGATCCCTGATCAAAAAATGTCTAGTTATAAATGTAAAGATGCTGTCAGTGTAATATAATACATGCTTTTTAAAAATCCAGAGCCAGCACATACAAGACGATAAAGTTCGCCTTAATTGATGATCCAAGTCGGCCGTTAATTAACGTCTTAATTAAATCGGAGCCAATTAACCGCATGATTAATCAGGTCGGAATGAATTCATCTAACATGTGAATTTGGAGCATTTCATTGTCGGCGTGTCAGCGGGAGCAGAGCGGGCTGCTCCCATATGTCCTGATGGAGACAAGCTCATACACGTGCGCAAAACGCGCGCACCTGAGCCGAGTTTGTGTTTTTGGACAGCTGTTACAGTATTATCCAAAAATCTGAAGTGTTTTTTTTTTTTTAAGTTGAATGCAATATTACCACCAGAATGTCGCCTTACTACAAAAAAATAATCAAATACATAAATTAAAATAGGTATGTAATTGGCTGTTGTACAAATAACCTGTTCATCTAACCACTCACCCTAACACCGTGATAAATGATCCAACACCCTCATGTTGAATAGGCTGCAGATTAGCATCTCAGAGGGTTCACACTCAGCTGGTCATCTGGATAAAAATGTTTTTACCATCATTTCAAATGAAGTTTGATTCATAGATTGTTGACTGCGCCTTTTTTTGCCACTGCAACAAAAGTTGCTCTGGAGGAACTTACTTTGGTTAGTCCATAGCGCGAACAAAGTAGACACGGTTTACTAATGACAGCGGACGTATTGAAATTACATAAAATACAACATATCAGCGGGCACCTTACTATTTAATCCAGCACGGCTCTAGTTGGCCCCATCGTTGTGGAGCCTAACTTTATGTTTTTGTAATTTAAAATGCTTTACCACAGAAGTGTCGAACACCCTGAGGGAATGCAGACTTTCCTTTTCTGTAGTTTATTGTTTAGAAAATATGCTATATAAAGTTTTGACAAAGTTAATTATGTCGCTGTTTTCCAGATTCCCGTTAAACACGTATTCTGATCCTATTATCGCAGAAATCGCTGCTCACCTACAATAAAACGCATATTTAAAAAATACAATAAAATGATATTGTTGTTGTTGTTGTTGTGAAGATGCAGAGGGACAGGCTGAGTGAATTAAAAGCGGGGTAAATCCTCCAGTTTTGGGCTACAGCTCTGTGTCTCTACCGGCTCTTTTCTCCTGTTATCAGCGCGCCCAGCTGAATGAAACTTTTATATTGTCATCAGGCCGTTCAACAGAAGCCCTTTATGTCACTTGTGCTGGTCAAATTGGGCTCCCCGCCGTGGTTTTGTGTCACCGTTTTTTTTAACGAGCCGAAACTAACGAGGCAGGGACACCAAAAAATACCGTGGCCACACAAAGCTTGGCGGGTATTTACCGAGCCGAGCCGCGGCTCCGCTCCTCCGGCTCTTTGTCTCCTTTCAGAGGGAGAAGGGCGGCTGAGGCGTAGCGGGGACAAGGTGCCTATAGCCGGCCTGTGTGTGTGTGTGTGTGTGTGTGTGTGTGTGTGTGTGTGTGTGTGTGTTTGTTCCAGCGTGGAGCGGCTGCGTGTTCATTATGCAGGTTGTTAATGACAAGAGCTTCGCAGAAGGAGCTGCTTTGAAGCCTTTCGAGCTGTTTTTCTTTAAGCAAACCTCAAAAGGCTTTGGTTTTTCCAATTGAGGTGAAGTATAATGAAATGCCATGTGCTCTCTACATGCATTAATGTCAACACATAGTTAAAGTAATCATCCTCCATAACAGTGCACTGTGTTTGGTGATAATGGAGGATAGTTATAGGCTTCATTTATGGGTATGAATGTATTATTAATAACTTTGTTTCCATTATTGCTATTTTTGGCAGTGTAAACGCCATAGGCACGGACAGGAGAGACTTGATTACCAGTTAACCTGAAATCATTCAGAAATTTCACAAAATATATCAATCCTAAATCATGATTATTTAGTTCTACAGACAGTATCCCAGGGCTGATTTCCTTTTTAGAACACCCTTCCTGTATTATCTGATAAGTTTGTGCTAATTTTAAATGGATCCAAATTGTTCAGAATTAAGTGCTTATAAGACAGTATTTAATGACTAGCCATCTGAACAAATGCTGACAAAAGCCAGTATAACTGAAAATCGAGATAAATTTATTGCTGGTCATGTTAACATTACAGGAATACGTTTTTTTCAAAATTCTATTTTTTTTAACGATAATGTCACTAATCACAAAATAAAGTATTTATCTTTCAATCAAGACAAACAGGTCAGAGTTACTGTTGCTTTGATCTGAATGAGCAGGAGGAAACTCCTACAATAAATGTAAGGGAAGACGGATGAAATGGTATTGCATAATAATAACAGATTCATGATCTTATTATACAATAACCTTGTCTGTATTTATTCATATCATAATTTATTTATTGATTTTTTTACACTTTGGGTCCACCCTGTAAATTGCCAGTGATTCACCCAATATCTGTACAGCAGTAACAATGTATGCCAAAACATGTAAGTGGGATGTGATTCATGATGATGTCCCTGATGTCCCTGTGAGAGAATCTGTTATGATATAAATCATTTAAAGATGTCAGTCCAGCAATATATGTCCTTCTCACCTACACAACTTCTCAGAAAAAAAGATTTGATATGTTCTTACACAGTGTTGAAATGTTCAGTATGCATGCAGCTCAGCTGAATATGTAGAAAGAAAGAAACGTATGCTTGCATTTCTTCTGCAGAGGATGACAGCTTCAAAAGCTTATCTTTAAGTGACATTTCATAAAGTCTGCAGGAGAAAGTATGGAAATAGTCAGATCTGCACAGTACATGAATTCAGGCCATGAAATAAGAAAGATACAGACATGATGTACTTCTATAGTTAATTGCAGGTATCACCTATCAGCTTGATGACTGAATAAAAGTACAAAAAAAGACGTAAGGACATTTCCTGCTTTTTAGAATTGTGGCAGCATGCTGGACCTGAGTGTGAGAACTGGACTCCAAGTCTGTATTCATAACTTTATGGACATTAGCATACATTAGCATATGAACCCATCACAGGATGGCTTGGCATTCAGCCATTCTTTCCATGGGTGTTTTTTCTTCTCAACATGTTTTTCTCTGATGAAAAAAAGAAGTTTTGCTGTTTCTTATGAAGTCCAACAAGCAAATGTCAGTTAGAAAAGAATTAGTGTTTGCTGTTGTGTTTTGTTTGGGGATTGTCTATGCATGTTTTGTACACTAAAACGTAGTAAAAGTTAATTTCTCCATTTGTACAGATTACAGAAGTCAAACAAGCTGGGAGACTGGTGTGGCATCCATGATGCAAAACAGTGAGTTACATCTCAAAAGCATTTGTTGTTATTATCATTTATGCATTTGATTTTTCTGTATCTACAGTTACTGGTGCCTGAATAATTACATATCTTACTTTTAATTAAAAAAAAAAACTTGGCTAGTAAATAAATATTAGAAAAAACAATGTTCTTTTTTAAACAAATACTTTGTGCACCAGACTTCTAAACTATACCAATTGAGAACTAATGCAAGAGGCCCAGGTCAAATGAAATCCACCCACACTTAGTGAGCATTACCTGACAAAACTTAATGCAAACAGCAACATACTGTAACCCTACCACCAACATTCAAAACTGGAACTCACTATCATGATGTTTCATTAGTGGCTTTAATTCATCCTGTAATGTTTTCTGGAGCCGTACGATATCCATCAAAATC
This sequence comes from Psettodes erumei, assembly GCA_016785225.1. Lineage (NCBI taxonomy): Eukaryota > Metazoa > Chordata > Actinopteri > Pleuronectiformes > Psettodidae > Psettodes > Psettodes erumei. Next base: position 261,955 of record JAFBJZ010000823.1, on the reverse strand, counting down.
AAAGCACAATTCTGCCTTTTTTAGCCTTGGGTCTAAAAATCAGTTAAATAGTGGGCTCATGTTCACCAGGTGGACCCTAAAAACATCTCTAAATGAATGATGATGTTGCTCCACAACTGTAGGATGCAAAAATAGAAAACTGTTTGCCATGTGAACAAGTGGGTGATACAGTAATGTTCACACTTCTGCTTCCACTGCCTTCAAGTCAGTGTTTTTGTTTTTGCAGCCAGTCCAAATTTAGTGTTTAGTGTAGTTTGAGTTTCAAACCTACACACCAACGATGTTATTTTGTGCCATGACAATATTTTTGTCAGTCAGACTTGTGTTTTATAACTCTGAAATTTGGCATCAGAAGTGAATGTTTGACTGACGCAATCTATCTGTGTCTAATGGAGATCTGATCCCTTTTTTAAAAATTGTACTTACTTACTTTTACTTATTTAAGCACAGTACAAGCTGCCAGATAAATGGCAGGAACAGGAACAGGAGTCTCTTTTCACTCATATACGGCAAAGAGTTTCCTTAGGGAGAAATAAATAAATAAAAAATTCCAACCGCAAATACATTGGCAGTTCTTTAAATTCAAAATCCTCTCATTATCTGGCTGAGACGGGCTTTCTGCATACCATACCTCTCATACCAGAATTGATCTGGACATAATGGATAAAAATAAGACCCAAGTTGAAATAAACTGCAGTAAACCTTTAATGATCAGTGTGAAACAGAGCTATAATTTCAATTCTGATCTTTTGAAACACATAAAATGCAGTTCTTCCTTCAATTACTCCAACCCTTCAGGCATGTACTGCATGTGAATGTACCCTGCATTCAGATATTCATCAAAGTTAGTAATTAGACTTTTAAAATATCTTTGTAAATGATGAAGTCAAATTGCTGGGCTGCTTTTGGGTGGGAATGACAATGAACTCCACCTCATTTTTTCTTTCTTACTGCGGGACAAGAGGTCCATGCTGTCTGCAGTGAAGGTGTGTGGATCATTTTCTCTGTGTGTCTTTGCTTGTTTCCCTGTTCTGCATCTCCCCTCTGACCAGTATCAGTCCCGCATTGCGCTCCTTCTGCCCCTCACGTCCATCTCACCCTGGTTGTTACTGGATGATGCTGCATAACCTCAAATTCTTAGCCAGGTGTCTGTTGGCCAGTGGCATCAAGTGCTATTATCACATCACCTTCACTTTAATCAATTCTAATTCCAAAATAGTTACAATGGAGCAGCTGAACGGTGTTGAAGAGTAACTGAAGGTGAACACATCATTAGTGAATGAACCACAGGTTACATTAGGAATTGATTGAACTGAAAGTGGATTTTCTGTCAATCTGCAGTGTGCTTCATGATCATTCTTTTCTAATGCTCTTCCGTCATGTGTGAGTTTGTACATGTGCACATGTGTGTACAGTATGTGTGTCATAGATATTTAGGGGGGCGGCTTGTGCGAATGCAGAAGAGTCTGTGTAACAAGAGCTGCAGGGTGGTGAGTTTCCAAGTATTCTGCAGTTGATACTGGTCAGTTGTACCACTCTTTTGAGGTGGTGCTGTAAAATACTAGTATATTTGAATTTCATTTCTAAGCCATCAGAACAGGTTACCAATCTAAAACACATGCCACATAATCACAGTGACCTCTATTTGAACCCAGCTGAAGTCCTTTGTTTTCATCCCAGACTCCACCTCTCCTGGACAGAGACATTTAGAGTTGTCCACCTTACAGAGGTTTAAACACAACTAGCATAGGTTTCTCAACTGGGTATGAAATGACAAGCTGCCTTGCAGGCTACATTCAGCTGTCTCTTCTTCCTCCTTTTGGCCTTTATTCTGTCTAAACCACAGTATATCAAACTGATCACAGCTGCCCAAAAGCAACATCACAAAGAAAAGTGGAAAACAGGCATTTTCAAGAAGTGGGAGGTTGTTTTTTATAGTTACAAGTTATCCTGTCGATATTTTGACTTTTGACATACTTGACATATTCTGACGTTTTAACAAATAAAATGTTGATTTGTTTCTTTTGGCTTTCCATCCCAGTGATGTGAATGTATGAGTAAAAACACGTATGACTGTAGTTTAAAAAGATATCACTTACCTGGTTAGATTTGATATCATGTGATAAAAGTGTGATTTCGAAGGATTTAGGGTAGGGTAATGCAGCACACTTTAAACAATTATTGCCATTTCAGGAGTAATGTTTCATGTGTCGTTCATATTTGTGTATGAATCATTGCTGGCAGACAGGACATATTTTGATGAAACGAATGACAATTTTGGGTCAAAAGTCATTTTTTAACATGGCCCCTTTTGTGATTGAGTTCATCATGGTAAAAAATAGTGTTTTCACATCCAAACACAGAGCCATACAGAAAAAATACTGGAATGGATAAACCTTAAAATGAATGTGACAAAATGATATTTTCTGATCAACTTCTTAGCAACCCTGTTGGCAGACATATGTGAATCAGTTATCATTTGACCTATGAATGGAAATTCCATCAGGTGATAGCAGGTAGTAACCTCTGTCCCTGTTCAAAGATGGTCTCTGATGTCACATGTTAATGTCTCCTTGATCTTTCTCAGGCCAGCCACTAACTTCTGGTCGATGACATATGACCTCTTCCCAGTGGATGCTGTGATTAGTTTTAAGCCTGGAGTTCAGTCTTTTTCGGCTGTGTTCAGTTAGTGATGTCATGTCATGACAATGTCATACACCAGTCCAATCTTCCTCTCAAGGGATCCTGAAGAAATGTTGATGTGCCTAATGGTTTGTGCAAAGCACTGATACATTTCTAAAATGGTTAGTTTTATGGACCACTTGTTCCATTGTGTGGCAGCTGAGAGATGTGAATGAGGAAAACTGGTCTTAAAGTACAGGAGAGAGATTGGAGGATCAGCAGAGGCAATTTACAAAGCCAACCTGAAAACTCTAGTGTCATTGTGCCTACATGTTGTAGTAGGCACAGATTGATACACCTGATATGTAGTGCAATAGTGGAATATCTGTAGGATTTCATATGGCTGGAGTCTCCATGAGTTCTCTGTTTGCCAGACTTTTCCCATACAGTTTAAATAGGAATGGAAGTGTAATCTGTGCTGCCATGTTAATCCATCATCATCTTTCATGAACGTGTGTGTCTGCACTGTCTCTATGGATTTCATCATTCATTTTAACCTGTGTGAGTTAAAAGGTTTGCTATGAGAATGAGATTTTCCTCCCAAGAAGAATGACAGAACCACTTGTTTCAGCAAGTGCCCTACAATATACTGTGCATCTCTTTATGTTAAAGTGAGAAAGCCATCCATGGTTATAGTAATTAGGACAGAAGCAAAGAAGAAAGTCAGGTGACATTATGATATGATGAAAATATCCACGTAGGGACGAGGGGGATGGGGTGGATAGATTTAAATCTAAACACAAGAGACAGCCATTCATTTCCAATTTCAGTTTGTAAAAGAGAAAACCAGCAGCTGAAAAACACTGGGAAAAGGAACACAGAGTCACAAAAAGGAAATACTGGGAAGACACAAGGCACAACTGAGTGAGACAGCTCATTAACCTGACTATAGAAGGCTGGTCTTTACTCCTTCATGCTCCTAGATAGTTCTGAGTGAAAACGGGTGTGTCTCATCTGCAGAAAAAAACAGAAAGGGGAGGGGAAGGTGGAGAGCAAACACAAAACACCAAATAGAACCCTCACACAGTTGACCTAACATTCTCTAGCGAATTGACCCCACCCTTTCCATGCTAGTTAATGGGACATGTGCCAAACTAAAGTATATTACAAAAAAGAATTTTCTGTCAATTCAGATAGTTCTTACCTTTCTTATGTACTGTATGTTCAAGCATTGGTTTTGTTGGCTAAACTTGGATTTAACTAGTTATTTGATATCAAAATGAGAATCTGATCTGATCTGATCTGATCTGCGATTAAAATGAGGTGAGACGTCATGATTGACAGCTGGTATTGACTCGGGCCTCGATGTTGCGGTCCGACTCCTTGATCAGACTTTGGCTCCAAATGTTGTCACTGGCAGCACCTGTTCCTGGAATATTTTACATGTTGTCCATTCTTGTATACAGCCTTTATATACACTCATTGGTCTTAATGTAATCAAACATTATATATCATAAATCTGATTTATTTGACGGCATTGCAACAATTAAAAGGAATAGATCACTTGATGCCATCCTCTGATAGACACGTCAGATTATAAAAAGACTGCTGTATGTCATTCTGGAGTGCGTGGACAAACAAAATATTCTGTTGTTCAATTGAGAAGACTTTGTTGATGACAGCAATACATGGTTAAAGTGAAAATTAATTGAAGCCAAGTTCAGTGTGAATAAGATGATTTAAAGGGAAAGCTGCTGAGCTGCTCCCAGGGGCCTCTGGTGTGTGTGTGAGTGTCACAGAGGGACTCCAGCCAAATTGACTCCATATGTCTGTCTATTAATTGTGTGTCAGCAGAGGAAAGCCGGGGTGTATTCCACTGGGTAATGACACTGTGATTAACATTTCTATGGCAAAGAGATTGACCCCAAAAAACATAAAGTGAACACTAAGTGAGGCAGCACAAGGGAGAGATCGATGCCCAAATACTCCACCCTCTTCTTATAATTTCATGAATCAGACGAGAAGTTGAATGCCATGACAGTGTCAGGTGTACTGGAAGGTAAATCTGCACTGATCCAGGTTATACATCTGGATTTCCAGTGGAATAGTTCTACACTATTGGATGGGGGTGGGGGCCTCTGCTCTCTGTCCTCTTTATGCATCTCAATGAATGAACAAGCAGACAGAGCGCAGGTCTGCCTTCTCTTCTAATGAACCAGCTAATCATTGCATTAATCGATAATTAAAGAATTGATTAGCAATTTAGATCATTTGTTACCTCCCATAACACATGCAACCACTCATGTATGATGTTGGAAAGTCACATCAACCTGAGCTGCTGCTGCTGCAACATTTAATGGTGCACTGTACATCATGTGTGTTAAAAAGGACATGCGGTTTCATCAGTGCTTTTCATTTTTATCTGAACACAGGCCTCTGGGAGAGACCCATCTTTTTTACATGACCCCCACCTTCTTGTTCACACCACTGCATACGATGCAAAAATCACTCTCTCATCACATTGTCAATAAGGTGATGTCTATTTTAAATAGGACTGTGAAATAATGTTTCTCTTTTTACAAATAAAAATGTTATAGGCCTCAGTTATTAACAGAAATGCCTTGATAGAGTTGGAATGTTTGCAATGTTTCCCACCCTGCTTACATATTATATGTTTGTGGAGAAAAAAATGATGATCAGTGAATGGAGTGTCTGTCTGTAGTGGAATCTGCATTGATTTCCATTAGCTCCAATGCCCTTCGTACACTGTGTGTGTGTGCTGGTTGTATGATTTATTAATGTCCCGTTGAGAGGTTTATAAATCTGCAATATGCTTTCCCCCACAGAGCCATTAACAGACAATAGACAATTGATTCAGTGTAAATCCCTACTTAACCTGCAGAGTGTCACAGTGCAGACTGATGCCTGCTGCTGCCGCTGAGAGAGACATGTCAGACCTGCAGCATGCTGATCCGCAGTATTTTAGACTTCATGTTAAAAAAAAACCCTGCAGAATTGCTTGTCTGCAGCATAATAAGTTCCACTTACAGTGTTTATCTCCCTCCCTATTAAAAGTGGTAGATCATTTTACTTTATCTTAGTCAATCCAATGTATTGACAAGGTCATTGACCTTAGCATTGACATAATCTTTGTGTCAGTGTGTGGGCCAATGGCATCAAAGCATCTGTTAATAATGCTGTAATAACAGTGTTCAGTGTATTAACATGGTTTTTGTGTCATAAGAATTCAGATGAAGAACATACTGTATTAAACTGAAAATCTCAGATATCTTCTAAAAAAACATAAATATGGGAAACTTTATGTTTGTGACTTCACAGAGGCTTAAGGGGCTTTTTTCCCCCTCTTCATCGCATCTAACCTGTGTTCCCTGCTGTACTCCATCCCCTCCTAATGCATGTGCCTCATCAATGTGGCTATTCACTTCACTGTACTTGGTTAGACTTCTCTATTCATTAACATTCAATGTATGCTTTAAAGTCATTGCAAAAAAACAACAACTTTGTACAGTAACATAGCTCAGTCAACTAACTGAAGTGAAAACATTTTCTTATTTTATTTGTATGTGTGTGTGTGTGTGTGTGTGTGTGTAGGTCACAGTGGAGTAAACCAGCTTGGAGGTGTGTTTGTCAATGGTCGACCTCTACCTGACTCTACCAGGCAGAAGATAGTGGAACTGGCACACAGTGGAGCTCGGCCCTGTGACATATCCAGAATACTGCAGGTGAACACATCAGCACTGATATTAACAGTGATATAATGTACCTACCTGGCTGTGTGCATTACGATTGTAAGGAACAATGGAGGAGGTGCAGTAATGGTGATGTGGAGCCTTGTACTGAGGAAGTTGGGCTGGATGTTTCCTGGTTCCTTTGATCACTAATAGTTTCTTTTAAAAGAATAATTAAACAGTGATTTAGCATTACTTTCCTTCTGCTCATTCATGATGGACAGTTTAAAAATGTTTAAAATGGAGCGGAACCTGATATATTATTATTTTATAATAAAACTCAACCACCATACAATGGGGGGTATGTTATGCTCATAACTGCTTGTAGCCTCAAGTCTTGTATCCTCAAACAGAGATGAGTTGTTTGTAACTTCACACCACCAGACCCCCCCCCCCCCATTTATAAATTCACATCATAATTTTGTAGATTTGGCACAACTCCCACTGGAGCTACAGAGGGCTTTATACAACACCTTTATACCTTATACACCCAACACCTGTAAACAAACATTGATGCACTAAACAGGTGGAGGGCCACTTAATGATTACATGAGTGCTGTTTCTGGGTTCCAGGTGTCTAACGGCTGTGTGAGTAAGATCTTGGGCCGGTATTACGAGACAGGCTCCATCCGTCCTCGTGCCATAGGAGGGAGCAAACCCAGGGTGGCCACTCCAGAGGTGGTGGCAAAGATTGCTCAGTACAAGAGAGAGTGTCCGTCCATTTTTGCCTGGGAGATCAGAGACCGGCTGCTGGCAGAAGGAGTGTGCACCAACGACAACATACCAAGCGTAAGACCTCCTGTTCTTCAGCCAAGTCATGTCAGGCTGAGGTTTGTGCAGGGCAAGTTTTAAAAAAAAGTCTGGATTCATCAGTACAACTTTTTAGATAATTTTTGTGTTATACTGTATCAGCAGTGGGTGGGGCACAAAAACAGCTGGGCAGCCACTTTGATATGAAGTGTAAAATATCCATTTTATCTAAATTGCATATCAAAATTCATTACAGGTGTATACCAGTATGAGAAAGCTTTATATTTCACAGTTTTCATTTTTTAGAGTCAAAAACAAAATGTTGTTGTTAAAATAAATTGAAAAAATAAAATAAAAATTGATAAATAGATTTGATAGCAGATTGTAGGTGTAAATGTGCAACCGTGTGGGTCACGTTGGTCACGTTGGTAGAGACCTTTGTTTTGTTGTATTTGACATGTGTTGACAGGAGAATTTTCAGAGACAGCACAGGTACATTTGTCATTCAAAGGCTTGGTGGAGCATACATGAATGTGACTAAAGCAGGGAAGAAAAGTAAAACATGATACAAAAATTGTTGGGCTAGCTGAGTAAATGCCAGTAGGAAGAGTTAATTAGAGGAATATTATATATTTATTGTATTTCAATATTTTGCTACTGTTCCAGTGAAGCTAGTGGTAGAGCATGTTTCCATCGATAAGATTTTAAATGGGTAAAAAAATCCTCACCAGTCAAGAAGTAACAATATATGAGCTGAGTTTAAAAAGACTATTGATACTTTTGAGGGCAGCCATTCCATTAACACATAGAAGACCTCACTGGTTAATGGTGTAATATAAAATGAATTGTATTATGTACAAATGAAGAGGTTTGGACACTAACATGGCAGGTGTAGCTTCTTCACACAGCCTTTAACATTACCCAGTGGAAGTAACATACCTAATTAAGTCTCTGTAGTGTTTCTTTTAATGGACATGATGAGATATGCTGAAGGCTGACACTGGGGCACTTGGTTTGGTTTCTGACAGGGTTTTGGTTCTGTACATCAAAGCCTTTCATATTCAACAAAACAGTTGCTCTCATGTAATCATGCCCTGTCTGTCACCAGGTTTCATCGATAAATAGGGTGCTCAGGAACCTGGCTAGTGACAAGCAGCAAATGGGCACAGTGGGACCTGAAGGGATGTTTGACAAACTCAAGATGCTCAATGGACAGACCACCTGGGGAGGACGCTCAGGGTGGTACACTGGGACTACACTCACTACCACTGGTGAGGCACTGACTCAGCTAACTCATACTACTACTGAATCTACTGCTGCAACGTACTTGAATAACCAGTGCAGAGACTCTCAGGGCTCTCTTTTTTTTAAAACAAAGCGCAAGTGCAGACATCGTGAAATCTCTGGCCTGAGCACACATAGGTGAGAACGTCATCAAACTAAACTTTTATGATGGGATGATGGTAGTATAAACAGGGGCAGGTACAGATGAGGCTGAATACATTCTAGTATAGGAGGAATACAGAATCAACAGATGGAGCTGGACAAAGCTTCAGTAACCAATCACACAAGTTTCTTTCATCAGTTCAGAGGCTGTACCTGGATACATATATATTTTTTTTAATTTGGTTTCGCAACAGCAACAATAAAAAATGACTCTGGTCCATTTGTTAGCTTTTTCTGCCATTTTCTGCTGCAGCTCACCATCTATATCAGCAGGTGGAGTTAGGAGTAGGCCAGAGACTCAATTGCTGTAACTGCCATACAACATTCTACTGACAGGTCTGAAGTTTCATGTATGAGTATGATGCAGATCATAAGTTGCAGATACAAAGGAAATCAGGACTATTTTGTTAAAGTCTTTTGTTGTATATTATTTAGACAATGAGGGTGTGAAAAAAGCAATGCCAAACAGAAAAACCAACAAACCACTTGGACGCAATAATGCGTAGGACAACTCAACTGTCCTCCAGACTATTTTTTCTCTAAATTCTATTCACAGAACACTGTATCATATAATTGGTGCTGGTATTAAAATACCAAGATGCTGAAATTTGTTACATTCAAGTCAGATTTTTTTCCCCCCATTGTGTTGCTCAATATTATTTTGCCTGACTTTTCAGATATTTTTTTATTTAATGATGCATCCCCAGTTAATTAATTTTTTGGAGTTGACATGAGCAGCCTTCGTTTCTCTACCTTCAGCCTGTGTGGCTGAGGGCCCCATTTGCTGTATGGAGCTGGCTCATGTGCTGCCACTCCTCCTCCAGCACCCTGGGATTACCGCAGTGAAACAAAGTCATGCTATACTACCACGGCTGCTGCCTCCCCATCAGTCTGCAGCATGTGTGTGTCTGTGTGTGTGCATATGTGTGTAGAGGAGGAGGAGGAGGGGGCGTCTGCTCTCATTTGTGTCTCTTTCTGCCTGACTGACTGTGACACTGAGCAATGGCTTCATTCTGTTTTGCAGTCTCTGTCTGCTGGGGATAATGAATAATTAGGCTAGCACCACAAATAACATAAGTTCCTCAGGGAGCTGGAGTCAAGCTCTCGTCTGTTCAGAGATCACATGTTGGGAAGCTCCACTTCGAAGTACCCTGTACTTCCACTCATTTGGAACTCACATGCTTGGAATTTCAATATTACATATTCTATTGTCTGCTCAAGGCCTATGATTTTAGCAAAGTAATGTATACTGCAGCCATTTCTTTAGTTGTCATTGCTAATATACCTACTGTGTGTTAGCTGTGTGACTGTGCAGCTCTTACAAGGAGAGCATGGAAAAAAACTTCACATAAAAAAAGGCTAATATGATCAAGTAAAACATGATTTAATTAAAAGGAAGAAGACAATAGTAGCAGTGGTTGTGAAACTGTAGACTCAATGTTAAATAATAAAAATAAATAGGGAAATGATGCATATTTGGGTTGTGTTCACCAAATGATAGTCCTCTTTTAGAACTCCACCACCTCCTGAGAAAAATATCTGAAACTTTGGCTGCTACATGCTTCACTATCTTTACCTGCTAGTTGCCAACATTGTCTGTCAGCTGTTTGTTACTGTGTAGGTTGTATACAGTTGGTTTGGTCAAAAGGCCAAAAGTTAGCTGAACCTTTTTTAATCTAAAAGTACTTTTTTAGTACAATCTTTGACAGGATGGCACCAACATTATTAAACTTTAACTGTGAGTACATCAATATGATTAAAAAAAAGACAGGACTCAATTGCAGTCAGAAAAATAAAAACTTTGCAGCCAAAAAAAGAGACGATGTTGTGAAGTAGTGTACTTCTCCCTGATTGCTCCCTCTGGTTCATCTTAATCATATCCTATAGTGTTTGATGCTCCATTATTTTCAAATCTCATGGTGTGTGCATGTACGAGATCTGAGAAATCTAAAACTAAACTCCCAAATCCAGCTTGTGTCAATCACTTTGGACAAGACGAAACCAAACAGTGGCTCTGTCTCCTTATGTATGATCCTATAAGTACAATCTTTTTTAAATAAGGCTGTCAAAAAGCTCTGAATTATTTTTTTTGACATCATCATGTATGATAATTCTGCCCAAATGAAGTTTGCAGTGTATGAAGTACAAGAGAATAATTAAGATTAATAATCTATAATAACATTATCATCATGCTAATTGTAGCTGTTTGTCCCTTCCTTTTTTCTTACCTTGTGGCAGAGTGTGCACAGGCAGAGGGAGGGGACAGCACCATATCAGTGAGCTCCAATGGTGAGGACTCTGAGGAGACTCAGATGAGACTTCAGCTGAAGCGAAAACTACAGAGAAACAGAACCTCATTCACACAGGACCAGATTGAAGCACTGGAGAAAGGTAACATTGAGTTGTTCATCATACTCCAAATAATGAGCTGTACAACATTGTTCTCTATGTAAACATATTCTTATTCTTAAACATCTATCTCAGTTATAGGCACTGGGGATATAAATGTTACATGTTTCACCAACTACACATCTTATCCCTCATTTTACCCAAAAACCTGATTTCGGTGATTAAGGAGAAGCTTTTAAATGTCTCGATAACATCCATCATATTCTCCTTCACTTATAATCACAATCACAATCCATTTACAGCTCAGCTATTTTTGAATGTATCCAATCAGGAATGATCCATGTTGATATATAAGTAAAGAGTAGAACTGTCACTCATATCCTCTTGTCTTGTCTTTATATTGAAGTGTGTGCTGTTTAGTCCACTGTCATGCAGTACATGTTCTAATGTGTTGCTATGTTCATGTTTGGCCCTCTGCCATGTAATTTATGTTGCACTTGATGACTGCGTGTACTGTAAAACAGTTGCGCTGCTCTGGTGTAATTACACATCCCTCTCAAACCAGCCAGCTGTTAACAGTTTTGGAATTTCTAAAGCAGCAAGTCACATAATTTACTAAACATGTGTTGATTGGTTTGGGCTGAATTGATTCTCAGTGTGTGTCAGTCTTAAATCTTGTGAGAGGGGAGTATTCTTACTCTAGAACGAATCAGAGGTCAAATCAAATTTTTTGACCAAATGAATCTTTCCAGCTATCCTTACTAATATCACTAACAATCCAATGCTTTCTCTGTTTTGAAAAAATACTGGTTTTATTACAGTTGATAGTGATGGGAAAAATGATGCACTACAACAGACACAGTTGTTTGTTTTCATAATGGAGAATTGCACATTCAGCATCTCTCACAACACTTCATTACAACCGAAATTGGAAACCATTGCTTCACTTTTGTCATTACTATGTATTTATTTTCCTGATTTATATGAATTGCTATCATTATTATATGATGAGACAATGTTTAATGTGTTTTTGTTCCAGAATTTGAAAGGACTCACTATCCAGATGTGTTTGCCAGAGAACGCCTTGCCAACAAAATAGATCTTCCAGAGGCAAGAATACAGGTTGGTTGTTCTATTTATTCCTTTTTTACAGTGTATGTGTATGTGTGTGTACTTGTACTGTCTTTTGTCTTTGGGGTTACACATCTGCATCTGCCATAGTCTTCCTTTTGGGACAGATTTCATGGTAAAGATCAATTAATTGGGGACAGCTTGGCCAGTTGTGTTACCAATAGGGAAAAAGTTGATTTTGGTGTCAGTTATTTAAGTTCTGGTTAGAGAAAGTGATTTCTGATCTATCTCTGTGTGTGTGCGTGTGCATTCTCAGAGTGATTCTAATTTAAGTAATAGGGGACAGAGTCATCTGTGCAAAAAAAAACTCCACAGTTCAGCTGAAGCTAATTTTAGCAGTCTGAGTTAGTACAGTCTAGTGCAGTCTTTTTAGCCCAAAATTCAGCTGAATGTAGTTTTGCATTAAACACTGGTGATTATGTATGCCATCAATTACACTTCATGGCCAGTATGGACCAGAAGAATAATTGCAGGGACCAGTAACTCTCTGATTTTAGACATGTACATGTCCATATTACTTGGACTTGGAAAAAGTAAAATCATCCTTACAAAAGCCAACGTTATTTTTTTTTCCTATTCTATTCTGGCATGTGTAGGTTTGGTTTTCAAACAGACGAGCAAAGTGGAGAAGAGAGGAGAAGCTGAGGAATCAACGTCGTCAGGTTTCCAACTCCTCCAACCATATCCCCATCAGCAGCAGCTTTAACACCAGTGTTTACCAGCCTCTACCCCAGCCCACCACACCAGGTACTGATGAGGATATAAACCTTGAGTGTTTATACAACACATGAATACAACACTGAACATTCTGTTCACGGTTCAGAGACCAAAACTTATTTTCTTTTAGCAACAGGCTTCTTTCACTGAAGGGAATCTGATTCATCACAGAAGGAAAAACACAGGTGTTACAAACATGAATCTGTTCTAAAGTGTCCCTGTAAATCCAGTAAAAATGAATGTTAGAGAGAGCTGGTTTGCACCCTACCAATGACTGAAACTCAGTCAGCTCAATAGAATTCCCTCATTAATAATATAATCATTGACACCTCTGCTTTTTGCTCCTGGACACCAACTCAGGTAGAGTTCTGACTTTAAAAAACAAGAACTTGGACCAGCTAGCTCTCCCGCATGCTGATATACTGAGTGATTGTTTGTCTGTTCATTTTTACTTTCCCCTTTTCTCCAGTGTCCTTCTCATCAGGATCCATGCTGGGAAGGCCAGATCCAGTTCTGTCCAATAGCTACAGCATACCAGCCATGCCAAGCTTCAGCATGGCTGCCAGCCTGCCGATGCAAGTAAGCTTCTTTTATAAGACAGAAAAATACACAACTGATCCCCAGTCTGTATGCAAGCACTGGAGATAGCATCTTCCTGCAAAACTTGAAGCAAGGTGAAAAATCTTCAGGTTTCTACAACCAAGTCCCTCAATTCATTCCTTCTCGGATAACATCTTTATGTGTGTGTGACCTCAACTCAGGCAGGCTTATGTACACCACTGCTCAAAGGTTTCTAAAGACCTCCATGTTTGTAGCTGTTATTTCACTTTACATAATTCAATGCCTCAGCACTGAACAAATGAGCTTCATGAGATTCTTGAAACAAGGAATCCTAAAATCTTTTTAACAACAAATTTAATCTAAATTTGGTGGATATCAAAACAGTGGAAATCAAATATTGTTCAGACAAAAGAAAATCACACGTAGCCTGGAGAGGGATGGTGGAACTCACTAAACATGCTTCTCCACAGTGTAGGATAAAGAAACTGCAAATTAAAGCTCGTGTGTTGACTTCACTCAGCCGTTGCGGTTGCAACTTCATTTGATTGTTAAAAGATGAACATTTCTTTGATGAAAATGTCTCATCACCCTAACCCTTGCTATGTAAACTTAGTTATTTAAGTGAACTGCCTGTAATTTTACAGATTACCCTGATAGTCATGAGGTTCTAACAGTACTGTTGATCTAGCATGATGCCCAGTCAATGATTAATGGGTGTCAAATTCTGGTATTTTAATGAGTTAAACAATGTTTGTTTTACAGGCATCCAGCCAGACATCTTATTCCTGCATGCTGCCCACCAGCCCCACTGTAAATGGAAGAAGTTATGAGACATATACTCCTCCACACATGCAGCCGCACATCAACAGCCAGTCAATGACATCCTCTGCAACATCGTCAACAGGTAGGAAGTACCCGGCTGGCTACTCTCTGATACTCTTTCTGTGCTAACAGGAAGCGTGTTCATGCATAGTAGAGTGAGACAGGTCAGAATTTTTTCAATTTTGTGTCAAGTTTCTTATACACATACATATACATAATGATTATCAGTGAGATAGCCTTTAAAACAATGCCTTCCTAACACTTCTAAAGCCTCAACAGCTTTTAATGCTGAACTGTCACTCATGTTGTCACTCCACCCATTTTTATTGCTGGTGCAACTGAATCACGCAACTGTAAAATGTATGCAGGTCACAAGTAGCACTTTTTTATTACCAAGAGATATGACCAGCTGTCTATGGGCACAGGGAAGGCATAAGATTGCTGTTTATGCAACTGTGAAACTATCAGACTTTCGTTGAAGGATTTTCTTGTTGGTATCGATTAAGTGTCTGTTGCTTGAACCTATTGTTGTCATTTTATCGCCAGTCCTAGTGGAACCCATCTTACAGCCTCAAAAAATACACTGTAGGCTTCCTCTTTGCTCTTTCCGTGACATCTGCACACATTTCATGAACTTAAATACTCTGTGTGGACTTTCTCCACTCCTATCTGTGGATTAACTTAATTTAACTTTGCTCAAAACCACCTTTTTAAATTTTGTTGGGTCATATTTTTCTTATGACTGTGGTCTGATAAACTCTGTCCTCCTCTTACCAGGTCTGATTTCCCCTGGTGTCTCTGTTCCAGTCCAAGTTCCAGGAAGTGAAGCGGACATGTCACAGTACTGGCCACGGCTGCAGTGATATCACTCCTGACAACAGAGGGTCTTGCCTGCAGCGATAATGTGCAGTGACTGCAGCAACTGAACTGTATGGGACATCAAAGCATGTTCTATCCCTACTTTACAGCTTGAATGTGAAAAAGGACCTGTCATTGACACAGACTGCACAGCAGCAAATGAATATGAAGAAACTACTCTCCTTCATGCTTGTAAGAAAACATTCAAACCAAATTTTGGAGACAAGCAGAGACAGAAGGAGTTCGAGCACTATTCCAGCAGAAGGATTTTAATAATGTAAACTTGTACAAGTTGAGCTACAACTGGATTAAAGGTATTGTGGAGCTCTCTCCACATAATCTCAACCTGCTGCCAGTTAAAGTCTGGCTGGGGAGGACGATCTCCACCAGCCCAGAATAAACACCTCGAGCCTGAACTACAATATGGAAGGTGAGGAAGATGGGCCGTCCTTGGGTAAGAATGAAGTCCAGACAGAAAGAAACTGCTCACTGTCCATATGGGCATTCTGTGGGATTAAGGCATATTACCTCTACTTTCAGTTTCTAATTTATATCACATTGGTGTATTTGTAGCAAAAACAAAGATGTTGACTGACATGAGAAAGTAACAACTTAATGAAACTTGAAATTAATTTGTTTCATTAGCAGATTCCAAAAGCCCTCGCCAGGGATGTGTACAGAATTTGAGAATGTGGAATCTGATTATATGTGTTTGGTATTGTAAAACCCTGACCCAGGTGTGCTCTTCTTATTGGCATGGACTCAGATTTTGAACTGGAAAAACTCAAAAATTCTTTTCTTCTTTTTTGGGGGGGGAGGGGGGTGGTGGAGGCAGAACAGAACAAACAAAACCAACACTTTGCTATCTTATAAAAACTGAACATGAAATTGTGTCTTGGATGTGAATTTGTTTCTAATTTGAAAGTGTAAAGTGTCAGTGGTCTGGGAGGGTTTCCATAATAAAGTACATTTATATTACAATTATATTTCTTTTCACTTATTATTGTTGTGAATATATTTATGACATGTTTTGTTTATATTTTTGGAACCATCCCCACTGCTGTGTGGAAAAAAAAGTTGGGTGTCATCCTCAAGCTGAAGGCTACCAGAGGTCTGGGAGTTTGAGGGTTCTGAGCAGTTTCTTAGCTGTTCCGAGGACTGCACTCATCTGGACACAGACCTCTGAAGTTGTATTTGAAATCTGCTGGATCCACTCTCCCAGTTTTGGGGTTACAGCCCCTATTGCTCCTAATATCAGTGGAACCACTTTGGACCTAACCTTCCACATCTTTTCCATTTGCTCTGACTGCCCACTGAGCTCCAATGTATTAAGCTGATGGCAAATCACAGTAAAATAATCTCAGTGGATGCAGTATCCTGAAACTATATATTTTTGTGTGATGACTGGTCCTTTAAACAATGCATATAACCACTGAAACTGATCTTTAAAAAAGCGTTTAAAAAAAACCTAAATGCTTTGCTTAAGTACATGGAGAACCTCAATGTTTCAAACAGCAAGTCATTAGAAATAACAGCTTTATCAATTATGTTCATGGCCTGTTTCGATTCTAGGATATCTTAATCCTAGATGGGACCCATGGTAAACTAGTAACCCTGGGCAGACTCAAGTACATGTGAGAGTGCAAGACACAGTAGAGCATGTACCTGTACCTCTTTAGAGGGCCTGGCCATTTGGTGTTTTGTTCATTAATTAACATGAAATTATTATCAGTTTATGATAATACTTTCATGTGCAGTAGCAACTGTAATAATCTAGTAGGCTAATGTAGGGGTCACTATGAGCAAATCTTATGCAGGCTGTATGGGAATTTTAGGAGAATTGAACTGCTGAATTGTAATTGTAATGAAAATATTAGCTTTTCACATTGTCCCAAAAAAGAAAAAATTTGAACACAGAACCAACAAATTAATTTTTGTACTTATGAACACGAATGAGTGTGATACCTAGTCCTATGTTAAGGCAGTTACAGCACTTGGTTAAGCTTAGGGAAAGATTTTCTGGTGTAATATAGAGGTCTGCATTGATTTGACACTCAAAGTGTTGATTAATATTTAATCCAAACCTAGATTTTTCCCTTACCTTCACCAGATTGTGCTGCGTAAACTTAGCCACAGATTGTCAGGCTGAAAACCTTGGACTCCGCTTTTGTGACGGAAACTGGCATTGAACTAGCAATTTTTAAATACTGTTATCATGCACACACACTACCCTCAAAGCATCACACAAATTTCATACACTGCAAATTCAGAAGTGAGGCTTTGTTGGAAAAAAAAAAAACCTATTCATTGGCTCTCTCTCCCTCTGTTTCATTCATTCAGCCCGTCATTTCTTTCTGTCTTCCATCGGCCAGCGGGTGGCTGCAAAATGAGAATGGGGTCAACCTCTCCTCATTTACCTAACAAAAGACTGGAAAAAAGAGAGAGAGAAAGAGGAGCTGATGGCTGTCATGGAGAGAAAGAGCGAGGGGATCCAAGACAGATGACCTGCAGCTTCACTCTGAAAAGTTTCATTCCATTACATCTCACACAATCCACATCATGTCAGCACCTATCAATTACTGTCTGCATCAAACAGCATTAGAGGAACTCTAATCATCAGAGAGCATTTGGAGAGTGATCAATGATGGCTTCCTACCTTCCATCACTGAAACAAGAGTGATGACAAGATCATTAGGTTATTCTGGTCATAACGGGACTGTGATTGTGCGTGCACGTGTGAATGTGTGTGTGTGTGTGTGTGTGCACGCACAAGGTGAAGCACCACACCCTGCAGTGTATTGGAGGCTTTTGAACAGAGCATTAAGCCTCCCTCACCACATCCACATCACTTCTTTCTTTTTCAGATTGAACTGGAGTTGTATTCAATATAATAGATGCGATAGAAATTCTAGTTAAATTTTGGCTACACCCACAGGAAGTATTCAAATTTAAATCAAGAAATGCTATTCAAGGAAATTTAACTTGCACTGCAAACATCTAGCTGACAAATTACATTCATGATAGCAAAACATTTTGATCATAATGTTGCTAAAATTAACTTTTTCTATTCTTTTTTCATTTGCAGGTAAACAATAACAGTTAATGGCTGCTGTGGATTTAAAGCTGTACTTCAACTCTTGTTTTTGCTGGATATGAGAAGAAAATCTGTCTCATTCTAGATTGCATTGACAATGTCATTTCATTTGGAGGAATTGCTTGAAATCTAATCCCATAGTTAAAGAAATTTAGACTATCAAATCTAAATTCGCTGTTGTCATTCAACAACAGTTTAAGGACCCCAGTATAAAAAGTAATCATGATGGAAGCATATTTGTGGTGATTTAAGGTGATCACTTAAGGTGATTTTGAACAAATGCACACTCACACATTTCAGAAACTTTGTTAAACCAATTAAATTAATATTGGGTAATTTCTCCCTTTGCTCACAAAACAGCCTCATTTCTTCTTGGCACGGATTCCACAACATTCCTCTGAGGTTCTACTCATGATGGCATCACATCATTTCTGCAGAGCTGTCAAAGCCCATTATGGTTTCAGACCGAGTGACTGGTAAGCTAATCAAATTTGTCAATTCTTTGTGTCCACTAAAAACATTTTTTTCTCTCTGTAATGCAATGGTTTTGTCAAGCTGGTTAAGTTAGTTAAGGTATTTGCAGCATGTTTGCCCTTATACATAAAAAGAAACTTCTGTCACAGCCTAACCCCAGCCCTTGTACAAAAGCCCCGCAGTCCATATGTACACATAATTTAAACTAGTTGTGGTCTGTAGTGCCATCACTTAGTATGCTCCAAAATATTTTGTAACTGTAATCAGGTTTGGTTTTATTGGTTAAACTGTTGCCATGACCCTGCGGTCAGAGATTAAGACAGCACTGCAGTCAAAAAAAATATAATACAAGGATGTGCACCAGTGAGATGAATAAAATCCAGGTTGGTCTCTTTCTATACAGATCCATGTATTTCTTTCAGATGCTAACAAACTGCTGTTTTATAATACAATGAGGCAGAATGTTAAAACACTATTCCACTGACATCATAGGATCAGGTTTATCTTTTTTAGCTCTCTGTGTGCTCTCTCAGTGCTAATGTTGTTCTGGCATTGTCTCTCTCCTTATTTTAACTGATGAGAGAGAATAGAAGAGCGGACCATTAGTCTCACTGAAAATTCTGAATGGATACAGTTTAAGCAGCCCAAAGTCCTTAAGACTCAAGCCCATGCTGGAAGTTTCTACACTTCATGATTTAGATTTCAGCAGTGGGCTCCTTATGTAAAGAGGCAAAACGTGTGGAGGTCGCAGTCGTGGATGGGCATTGGACTTTTTCAGTAGTCACAGGAGTTTGTGTACTGTTGCAGACCAAAATTTATTGTTTGGTTTTTTTTCAGGTGTTGTCACAATATTTTCCTATTTTCAGCCATCCTGTAGTTTTAATGCAGATATTGTCAAAAAAAAGTGCAGTCTAGCAATCTTATATTGGTACTGACTATACTGCCAAGCAAAAGCTTAACAGTGTAGTCACCCAGTTTGAGGTCGACATGATAAAAGCTCTTGGAGGAGTTTGTTAAAATGAAACACGTAAAAATGCAAAAAAAAAAAGCAAAAAATTACAAAAAAATATACATACTAAAATCAAAATGGCTGACTTCCTCTAGGTTTTAGGATGTGGCTCCAAGAGACTTTTTGCATGTGTGGACATGATACACGAGCCGACCAAATATCAACCACCTCCAACAAACTAAGCTCGATAGGAAGCGGGTTTTGAAAATTTAAAGGGGGGGGGGCTCTAGAGCCGTTTTTTGCACCGCCCATGCACACAAACCATGAAATACAATCATTTTTACCAGGTCTGATGCGTGTGGCCTAAGGTCTCGCAGCACTCGGCGCACCGTGAAAAATTCACCTGCCTGCTTTGAGAGGCGAGTCAGAAAAAAATTAGTCAGGATTTTTTGTTGGTTTTTGTAATACTCATTTTAGCCACAGGAGGCTGTGGTGCTCCATTAGGAGAGTCTAAACTAAACTAAGCAACTCCAAACACAAGATACTGACTGTGTATTGTGTGTATCATTGATGTCATGTTTGTGTTTAGCAAAGGCTCTGCCAGAGAGGCATCAGGAAGTCAAAATAAGATGACAATAAGGTGATGTAGACCAAGACCAGTGGGGGAACTCCCATGATGCACCAAGCAATAATTCTTTCTTTCTCCCCATACATCTCTCTCTCTATTTCATTGTCTGTGCTTCTCCTCTCTGTCTTCTCTCTCCCTCTCCTCATTCAGCAGGATCCAGATCTGACAGCTACTCAACTATAATTATTACCTCCACCAGGGAGATTATGGTTTTGGTTTGTTCTCTTTGTTTGTTTGTTTGTTAGCAGAAGAATGTAAAAAGTTTTATCAGAGGTGGCTCGGTTACCTTAGGAACCATTAAATTTTGGGAAAGATCCAGATCCGTATCCAGATCAAGGAATTTTTTGGAAAAAATCTTCCCCATTGTGGGACAGGGCAAAATTTCAAATTTTGAGTCACATCTCAGTAAATGCACAAAGATTTGAAATAAGTGGAGCAAACTAATATTCGAATGGTTAGGCTGCATACCACATGATTAAGCTCCTGAGCTCCTGACCACAAATTAACCCAGATCTGGACGCTCTTCTGGTTTTCAAAGAAATTGAAGTTTTGGTAGAGGTTTGCACTCTCAGATTATTTTTTTTATTTTGATTTTTTGCAGGATTACAGATTTTAATGATTTTTTTTTTTAACCAGAGGTGGCTCTTGGTTTTAACATCTGGGGAATGATCTAGATCCAGGATTCTTCACCATTGCGCGATAGAGCAAATCTCACATTTTGAGTCATATCTCCATAAATGCATAAAGATTCAATCTATCTATTTTCACTCAAGAAAATGTTATTAATATTAATGGAAATAAGACTAAAGTAATATTATTATATTATCTTTAAAACAAAGTATTTATAACATACTAGGAGCATATGCTTCCACAAATGTTGTTTAGAAGATTCTGTAATAATCACATGTTAAATGTACATGATATTTGGAGGCCTGTTTCTTGATTTGGAGGAAATGTTCATCTTTGGTGGTGGTCTGTGCTTTTGGATTAACGTGTTTAATTATTATTATTATTATTATTATTATTATTATTGGAGTTTACCTTGAGAGGAGACACTAGCAACAGACATAGACTCATTTGATCTTCAGCTGCTACAAACTGATATCCAGTGACTGAAATAAATGTTTATGTTCGTGTGTTGTCTGTACATCCCTAGGCAGGAAGAGCAGGAAGAGAAACAGAGGGAGGAATGAAAGAGGAGGAAAGACCAGAATATTGTTAGCGGATGAATGAAAGAGCAGCCATCCATCCACTCAGTCAGAGAGTCAGTCAGAGACAACAGCTCGCTGTCACAGTCCTCTCCCACAGCTGCTGATATCTTCATACAAATAATCATCATTTACATTCTAATTAAAAATCATCATTATGTTGATCATTTACATCCTAATGAAATACATTTGCATGGTAATCACAGCTGGGTGGTATTGTGACAGCAACGCATTCTGCCTTTTTACAGACAAATAAAGAGTGGACAGACTGATAGATAAAGGCAAAGTGAAATGAAACCACTCAGAGCAGATGGGAATCAGTTCAGTGTCTGATTCACTTTGACATCTTTATTTGGACCAGTGGGGATTTTTTTTCTCCCACAGAGACCCCCGTGCACACAGGCCTTAATAAATACACTCTTATTGTGCTGAGAGTTGCTGTCCTGCAGCCTCTGATAACAACTCAGTAAAAAGACCTGCAGGTTGGGACAACAATGGAAGCTTGTCACATGTCAATAGAGAATGATTTCATCAGAGGAGGAATCTTATCAAAGTAATTATTCACTCATTCAGCCTCCCTCCACTTCACTCTTCGCAGGGAAATAAATAAAAACATTTCACCATTTCCACTGAAGTGTTTGAGGCCGAACCTTCTCTCAGCTCCACAATATTTAACAAAAGTTCACTGTACTGATATACTGTACAGATTTTTCCTCACATATGTGGCACACATCACATACATATTATGCACATGTAAAGCACAAGGAATCTTCTGTTTTCAGATCAACTTCAGGTCATGTGAGGGTATGGATTTTGAAGAAAACAGATATCTGATGGCACCATTGTCTTTAACAGATTTTCAGCTTACTGAGGTTCTCTTTGGGTGCTCTGCTTTATTTTTTTGCCTCACATATAACAGAGAGGCAAACATGCTGACAGGGCCCAATCCACAGGTTACCAGGGCTCCAAGTTACCTGGTCCTGGACTTTCAGCACCAGGCTTCTGCCTCAACTTTAGCTCAGATCAAGCTTCTTTTATGAACATATTCACTGTAGTTTGTTGCAGATGGCTTGTAAATGCTGCAGATGGCTTATTACTGCAGGGTTTTTAAAAAAAATATCATATACATGTGAGCTCTAAAGACAGTGTAACAACAGAAATCAACTCTGGTTCATTATAACTGTATATTAGCAGAAAGGAAAACATAACATTCCAGGTACTGTACATTAAATCTAAATATTTCAGGGTAACACTGATGGACAAATGTAGTGTTGTTTCTTTGTCAGTGCAGTGTTGGACACTGGTTACATAGGAGAAAGGGTCTCATCATATACCCAGAGCACACACAGGGTTTACACGGAAAATAATACAGACAGCTATTTTGACATTCATTTGTTGCCATTAGTGTTCATTTATGGATGATCTGAAAATTTCAACCACCATGTGTTTTTGCAGAAGCATCCCTGTTCCCTGTCATCAACAAAAAAAACACTGGAGGGTATTTAAAAGAAAAGTGTTGATTGCAGTGGGACATAAAACACCCCCTTACTTATTTTGTTAACTAGAAATCAGTGCCTTGATGTCTCAGAATTTATTTATGGCTTGAGAAAAATCAAATGTTCCTTCTAATAAACAGACAGAAACACTGAATGAAATGTCAGACTGCCTAATGGAGTGATCAGTAAACGGCCATTCAGTGTGAATGTGGAGCAGAGTCTTGGTGTGTCACACCGGCTCCTGAGCAGAGCCTTGTAAAAGTCTTTGCTCTCAGTATTAGAAGCTTTTCTTCAGGACAATAAAAAGGGTCAGGCTGCTCTGCACATCAAATGTGGAGGTCAAACTGATCCACGTATCAAATAGAGAGGCTGCCCCAGGCCACACATCGCACCATGAGGCTGCGCTAGGCCACACACTGGACACATTTAATCTGAGCCTGGGCCCTCCTATTGGGACAGAGAACTCAGACAGGCAACACACAGCCGGGCATACTTACATCACCTCTGGCAGCTCGAGTGCTCCTTCTCTCCCTGGCTTTTCTCCTTTTCTTACCTTCCACTGTGGACAATCTCCTTACGCCACAATAGCATGGAGGATCCCTTTAGACCACAATGCTGTGCTGCTGCAGCATGGACAATCCCGTCCAGCTACAAAGCATGACATTCTCTGCTGCTCAGCTTCAATTAGCTGTGCTCTGATACATCTCAATACAGCTTCAATACGGCTTCAGTACAATTTAAATATGGCTCAAAACATCTCAATTCACCCTCAGTGCTTCTCAATGCAACTTCAGTACTCCGCGCCTACGTCTTAGTACGGCTCAGTACATCTCAATACAGCTGCAGCAGATCTAAATGCGACCACAGAGCAGGTCTATGAAGCCATTCAGCAGCTCAGATTCACTACCTGAAGCCCTCGGCATTCTGGGCTTGGTGTGTTGCTGCTGTGGGATGAATGAGTGACAGAATGGAGAGAATTCCAGTTGGGATGCTCAGTCAAGAGTTCAGCTTGACTCATAACGACGGGAGTTTAACGCTGACTTAACAAACTGAATGCTTGTCAATGCTGCTAACTGGAGCACGTTGGCCGGCCCTGGATGTTCTAAGGATGACTAACATCACCTTGGATCAACATTTACCCCAAATAACATGTGCCAGTGTTTACTGTCCTCTCTGAGCTCTGAATAGAAGAATAAACACTTTGACAAAGCTTGTAACAACCAAGCAAACCTCATTTATCAGGAAAGTGCTTGTTTTTAACTTTGTTACTACACATTTGATACATTAGCTCTTCATTCCCTCATCACAACTCAACTGAAAAAGAAATTAATTAATGTGGATGTGAGTGGAGTTACCATGATGGATCTGTGGAAGCAAAGCAAATCTATTTTGTGTGGAGTTTCACATTGGTGTACTTGTACATTCAAATTTGAGATTTGTGAACCAGAGAATCCAAAATGAAGAGGCCATCATATTAGGGGTAACCCTCCTCTGGTCAGACATCCAAATCTGTTTGAAGATTATATTTTTTTTTACAAGTTGATCTATATAACTTCACATCAGGTCCCATGATCATGTGATTCAGTTTTGCTTGGTACCAGAGTAATCCAGCACCATGATGCTTAATTGCCAGAGGTAAATAAATAGACTATTGGCTATAGGCAATATACAAATATTCAGTGAGGTTCATGCTCAGTAATCATTCACCAGTCTTTATCATTAATTATAAAGTCCAGGATACAGTAAAAATTGCCACATGGTGGCAAACCACCTCCCACTGCAGGTACAACCTTCTCTTGAAAAATGATCCAACATGGCCAAATCAGAACTTATATTTCTTATGTCATCTGCAGCTTTTAAACCTTTTTTCTTTTTTCAGAGAAACTTCAAATTACCTTAATATTCATCTGCTAACGGTAGCTTATGAACGTACGCATGTGTTATTAAAATGATTATTCAGTTGCTCTCTTTCAGAATAAATTTGTGTGAAATAAATAGATACATGTAACAATGTTGCATGACATCCCTGTTAAGAATACTATCAACTGCAATATTAAAGGTATTAAAATGAAAGTAACTAAACAAAAGTCCTCTGCGGGACTTTTCTAAAGAGTAAAAAAAATTTTATGGCACTTTTGAACATACACTTAAAGCAACATCATATTTTTCTGCAGCTCAACTCTTCCAGAGGTAAACAGAATAAGTAAACAGTGACTTATTCACTTTGTCACAGTAATGCACACACACACACACACACACACACAGACACACACACACACACACACACACACACACACACACACACACACAAACACAAACACACACACATGCACACGCTGAACACAGAGAGAGAGTCAGAGATGCTACAGTTACACTTAAGGCTTCATTACTGTGATGGAGACTTCATTAATAAAATGGAGGGGATTTATCCAGGAGGAGAGGTGGTGCAATAAAGATTAAAAAAATAACCAAATCCTGAGGAATTTTTGGAACTGCATGGGACTGTTGTATGTGCAGCAAGAGGCCAGCAGAGACAGGCAAAAAAGATTAACAAAATGCTGCTACACAGGGAAATGTCTGGTGAGGTTGCTTTCAGCAGGGGTGATTGAAAAGTGGGCCAAGGTCAGTCAACATATTGTATACATCAGTGTATACAAATGTAATGGTTTTGTCAAAAGAAATATAGATAGATAGATAGATAGATCAGTATCGAACTATAAAATCTTTACTAATGACCTAGATATCTGATAAAATGACAAGTAGTGGCAGGAGTACAGAGGTACAAAAAAATCTGTTACACTGAGCTGTTTTGAGTTATTTTTTTTTACATTTATTACACATTTTTTTACATATGGCTAAAAGCCATTTGATTGTACTTATGGTAGAGTAGAGCTAACTTAGGACAGAGATGGACTTTAACTTCAGTGTAATGTGCCAGTGCAGCAATAGTGTTGGGCTCTCTTAAGCAGTGTACAGTTCGGAGATTAACTCCCCAGGTTAACTTCCTGTCCCATACAAGCACTCACTTCTGTCATTTCTTATTTACCATGATTACTGTCTTTATCCCAAGCAAAGTTCAACTGTAATGGAAGTTCAAAAGACAGCACAATTGAACAAGAATAGAAAAGTTTGCTATCATAGAAATACTACTACTACTACTACTAATAATAATAATAATAATAATAATAATAGACACATAAATATTATTAGACCCCCAATTACCCCCACCCCTCTATATGAAATCCCCCATAGAGGACTTTAGTTAGGGCCTTGGCAGTGGCAGCGAGGTAGTGGAACAGTGAAAGACAACTGAGAGACAAACCAGGTAAGATGGTTTAAATACTCTTTAACAGATATGATCCTTGTAAATACAGAATATACTGTATACCTTTGTGGTTGACAGCAAAACCCACAAACTTATCCCAGTGAATACCCTGGATTATAACTGAGAGGTGCACTTGCAGAATGGCAATGAAACAGAACTTTAATTACAACTTCAGGACAGTGTGTTATTTTTTTAAAATATCATAAACTATTATTCAATCTTTATAAATGATTCTTGCATTTAATGACTTGAACTGAAACCACATTTTTTTCTTCAGTGTGTCCATTTTTCACACTAACCTCTCAGTAAATCTCACACGCAGATCCAAGCCAACAGTGAAGATATCTTACTAACAGGCACTAACAAATGCACACATTAATGAGCCACCACTAACATACACACAAGACAGCATTCAGCGATAGATTTACACATTGTTTGGCTCTGCAAATGGAATTTCTTGATTATAAGAAAAGTATAGAATAACACCAGCCTTTTTCTTTGAATTGCCTTCAGGACTGAAAGGTGCTGTACAAATAAACGTGCTTTACCTAACTTTGCACCAATTGGGCTACCATAAAAGCTTTATTACAAAATACGTGCAAATAAAATGAACTAAAAAACAGAAACAAAAAAGGTGCATGAATGTATTTTGAATGTATTGATGCCAAATGAGCAGCTTTTGAGTTGAAGTATCAGTTAATGTGCCCTATTTGAATCGAGGTTGGAGAGGAGTTCCGGTAAGAGGCTTTTCTGATGTGAGAGCCATGTGAAGAGAGGGCACTCACCCATTAGGTACTTGTACTCACAGGCTCTTTTGGCAACATAAGAGGCTTTGGCTGCTCACTGGCTGCATGAAAGCCAAACAATAAACAACTGTAGAGGGCACGGAGCAGCCCAATGCAACTGTTGTGTCGACTGTGGCTAACCTTAACTGGCTGAAGTGAGAGAGGGAGGTCCAGTAAGAGGCTTTCACTGAATACAAGCTCTCAGTACAATAGACAGCCAGATGCAGAGAGGTGATGAAGATGTCCAGCCCACCCTGGATACTTAAAAGACTGACCCCAAACAAAAGCCTTCGACAGGGCCTCAGCTGATCAAGTGTCTCAATAAAGCCTGCCCACACAGACCACTATAACCTGAGGACCCTGTGTGGATTGTGATAATTACTGAGGTTATTCCTGGTCTCAGTGCCCTGGGAACCTGACATGTCTGCGAAGGAAAAATCTGACCTTAAATTGCTTTTTAATTGGAGTATTGATTATAGTGAAAAATATGACATTGTATATTCACACAGATAGTTTTATTTTATTTGTCAAGATATCAGCATCCACCACACCAACATGGAGATCAATACAATTTCCTATGTGCTGGGTATTAGTAGTAATTCAGAGAATGTAGCAACACTGTACTGTAACTACATACGTACTCAAAAATTTTACTCACATTAAAGGTTTGTATAAGTTGTAAAGTATTGTATAATGTAAAATATAAAATGTAATTTTAAGTAAATGAAAGTAAAATCTATCATTATGCAGACACAAAGGCTCCATTCAGAGTGTGTATTTATATCTTAAAGTATTGGCTTTCTTGTTCAATGTAAATGCTCAATTCATGTAAATGTTATAGTTGATTAAGGTGTAGCTATACACTGGCAGCTGCCAGCATCTGTTTGGAAGAGTCCACAACACTCCTTCCTCGTGCTCATGGTCATGGTTGAATTCGCAGACATCGAGGGTGGGGTATCAAATGACAAGTTGAAATGTATTTTCAACACACATTTACTATCAGGTTATATTTAATTAAATAAATTGTATTGTCAGTACAAAATAGTAAAGACAGTAAATTCCTGTACTTGATCCAAATTAAGGTTCAAACACTGACCTTTGTATTTGCCTTGCCTCAGCCTTGCGCTGGGGTTATTTGTACCACTTACCTCCTTCTGATAGCGTGGCTGGGCATAATCAACAGAAAAGTTATCTCAATTCTGACTTCTTTTATCTAATAATTTGAAAATTACAAATACATTAGATTAGTACATCGTTAGCAGACATGTGACTCAAGGTATTTGGTCCAAGTCTCAAGTTTTCACAAGTCATTTTCTCTTGGGTTCATCAAGTGAAGTCTACCCTTAGTTAAGGCAAGTCAAGACACTCCACCCCACCACATTTTTAAAATTTAAAATTTAGTTACATCAATTAAGATTAAGTCAGTAACCTGTCAGTAATCTTTGTTGAGCAGGTTTTACATTCAGGTGTTCACTTTTTCCCCTTACATGTAAAATGTTTAAATCCAAATATAATAACTATACTTAACAGATCTGTGTTGAACATTTCTTTTAACTTTTATATTCATATTTCAACTGAAAACATGAAATGAACACACACAAGTCAATTTGAGTCACTATGCCTCAATTTAAGTCAAGCACACACATCAATGTACACCACATGACCAGAGGACTGCTCTTTATTTATAAAACATTCCTTCAGTTTTGTGCATGTTTGATGTCATAAATATTTAGAATGTAGCTATATGATCTGATGACTTCAGAGCCATTTTGTTGTTTTAAAGAGTAGCTGATCAAATCACTTTACATTTTTCTGAACTATAGGAAATTGTCTCCGCTGGGGAATCGCTCATAACAAATAAATAAGGGGGAGGACTGGCAAGAGTCCATCTGGTGAAATCTGTTTCTCACCTACACACACACACACACACAGACAATAAGTCTCTCAGACAGTGTTTGTCATCATTTAGCTGGTGAGTACAGTTGTTTTCCTGTGGGCCCCTGGGGGCCGAACTGACACACAAAGAGAACCCAAGAGACTGTTTAAACCTGCCAACCGCTCTCTTTCTCTCTCTTGCTCTCTCTCTCTCTAACACACACACACACACTGGAAAACAACTCAGTGTATGTGCATGTATTCCCCTGAGGGAGTAGAAATGGTTCCTGACAGACGTCCACCCCCCCTTGGGTTTCTATAGCAACAGGCATGTCATAACAGTTCCCTCTGGTGGTGTCACCAAGGTACAGACACACACACACACATGCGAAACACACACACACACACACACACACACACACACACACACACACACACACACATGCACACACACACACACACACACACACACACACACACACACACAATCATCATTATCATGTCAATGCAATGGTAATGGCCAAACTATAACTTATTGAAAGTAAAGTAAAACCTCTCCAATGGGTTTTATCATGAGGATGTTTCAGTAACACACAGATGATTCACAATAGTAGTAGTAGTCAGTTCCCTTCAGTTACTGACTTGGAGACTGTTAGACATGCTGCTTGCAGTCCCTTTGAATTTCATTAAAATAGTTTTTAAAAGAAGCTCTAAGCAGGTTCTTTTCAGTTACATCTGTCAGAGAAGTTTAGGTAACACTTAGGTACACAAAAAGAATGATAATTAATGATTTATTAGGATGTAGATGTTGAATAACTTCTGAATCAAGGATTATACTTGTACAGGTGATAATGATGTACATTAATGAATCAGTAGGTGATGATTATAGTCCATAAGTGAGACTGAACATTTTGTTCATGTGTAGTATCTGATTAACTCTGAAAAAGCCCCAAGGAAATAAAAGCATTAACATACAAAATTGCAAATGAGTTTTTATGGAGGAATCAGTCCTCAATAATAATTTGTTAATTTAGTACCCTAATTACAAACCATAGACTGAAGGATTCTCAGAATCATATAAATATAATAGTATATATGTTTATATTAATAGTAACATTCACACATCATATACTACACAGTTACACTGAATGCTAACCTAATGTGTAAAAAATTTTGTACACCTGTTTTTCTAAGCTATGATCAGCATCTCAACATGACCATCACCAGATGGTGTGGGAACTGCTCTGTTCAAGACTGTAGAGTGCAGTGTAACATGTGAGCTACATTACTGTACAGCAGAAGTAAGATGTTAAGATGATGACCCCCTCACGACTCAGCAAATGCCTCTGTAGCCACAAGTCAGAGAGAAAAGGTTTCTTTCCTGTGACCAGACCAACACGAGCTGCCTCCATGTGAATCCTCTGCACTTCTGTATAATTGCACTCGGATGTGTACAATATTTAGGACCCGAGCACTGATCTAACAAAAGCCCTATTAATAAGTAATTAATTAATTAGTAATCAGTTTTAGAATTTGCCTACAGTTATGGCATGTGTCCATTGTTACATGTTTATTTACACATATTTAATTAACATATTATATCCTTTATATATTTTCCTAATTTGTATTTCACACATTGTCTCTGTATGTGAAAATTAAACTTTTCAATCCATGTTTTCGAAATAATAATTACATATATATAATTACATTGTAATATAGACCTCAGGAAGAGAAGTTATTAGCTTCAAACTAATTCCTTTTTCATATAGTGTTTAAATTAATTGATAATGCATGGGGCCCTGCAATAGACTGATAAACATGTGAAGAGCAGCTGTGTGTGTCTGTGTGGTGAACAAGTGTAAAAACTCACACACACACACATAGAAGTGAAGTGTTAAGTGATTTCCACAACAAGTGATTATGCCAAGCCACTGAGCAGAGAGTGGGGAAAAGAAAGCCAGCGTAAACAGTATCTTTGTGTCCACCACTCCTGCATGTTTATGAAAGAGCCAGAGCTGTACCCGTTCTCTTTGTGATTTATTCAAAAAATAATGACAAGTGACAGAGACATGTGTGGAAACGTGAAGTAGTGACACCTCTGCCATGTACTTACAACTTACTTCACATACCAAGATAAACTGTTGCCAGACCGAGGCAGAAATAGTTTTGACCCATCTGTCTGTCAGCCTCTCCATCTTCAGAGCTGTAACCTCATCTCTGAACCTCAGGCTAACATGCATGATCCATGGCAACATATTTTCAATATCTGTGGTCAGATTTGCCCGAAATCTGCAGATAATGATGCTCCTCAGCAGTGTTGGACCAGTGTCCTAAACCAGCAGCTTACACAGCATGCAGCCTTTAGCTGCAGAATTCTTGTGCAAGAATGATTCATATTAGGCTCTTATACTTATTATATAAAACACTTCAATTCTAATTTATGAGTCTGAATTATCAAATAAGTTTCCCCCAATACCTTTTTTTTGAGAATGCTTTGACAGAGTAAGTTTTTTTAAATTTAATTTCTTACAATTGTCATTTAAAATGTAATAAATACATTTTTATTTCTTGATATGTGCTGTTTACTGGTGGACCGTGTTATTTGAAATTTAAAAGTAACAAATCCATTATTCATCATTCAATATTACACATTTGGCCTTTTTACACAAAAAGATCATTTATATTATGGCATACTATGCTATGACTTTTTGTACTATATATAATGTATATATAATGTCTTTCTCTCCACATTATGTAGTAGTATAATAAAACAAACAACAAATTGAGTGAAGGAGTATAAAATCTGAAAACGACTGAGAACTGTGGAGGACAGATAAAGTGAGCTCTGCTCTGACAGATCTTCTATCTTGTCTGGTGTCTGGATGGAAGAGCAGCAGCTGACAGGTCCACTGTCCTCTTCACCATGGCAGCACGTGTAGAGGAAGAGCAGCAAATGACAGAGCATTGGCTCTCTGTCATCAGGTCAGAGCTGAAAAGCTGCTCCTGTCAAAGCGTTTATACCGCCTAAAGGTCTCTCTCTCTCCCTCAGACTGAAGTGGGGCCTCCAGCTGTCCACACAGCTGATCAACATGTCTCCTCTTCTCCTGTCATTCTTTCCACTCCTTTTTCAACACTGCACGACCCTCAGCAGGGTAATGAAGCTGCCTGTGGAAGGACTGTACTGGTGGTTTTGCATGTTTTAGTCACTTTCCCATGTGGACTCTGTAACGTGGTCAGCTTAATCTGTGACTTAAAGCTTTTTGACTTTTTAACATCAGGCTTCTCTTCAGTCTGACAAAGAACACTTGTGACCACAACCAGCAGTGATGTCAGTGTACTGACGAATCTCAAACTACATCTTCAACATCCCTGCAACAAATCCAATGAAAAAAAAATAATGTGTTGAGTCTGTTTCCCAGTATTGGCTGATATCCTTCTTCCTGCCTACTGATTCCCATCGAAAAGGGAAAACCTCTCAGAATTATTATTAATTTTTTTCATATTTAAGGAGCATTCATTTTCAAAAGCAGAAAACCAGATCTGATCCCCAAAGCAGTACTCTGAGACCCCTGATATATATCCTAAAACCTGCTATTCCTACTGTAAATAGGTAATTTAGAGAAACTGATAGAGATTCATTAGAATGGAAAAAGTGTCTGTGTCAACTAAGTACCTGTTCTTATTGTGCATAAATACATACATACATATTTTGAGTATTAATGATGAATATGTCCTTAACACACACTGGAAATGAAAATGAACGTATTGTCTGAGCCTTGTATGTGCAGCATGTGTGGCTCTAATTCATACTACAGAGACAATAGTGTGGCAGGAGGTGACAGTAGATTGCTGAGCAGGGTAAATCAGGGGGAGGAGGGGCAGATTAAGCAGAGAGGACGGGGCAGGGAGTAAGGGTCCACAGCCTATTGGGGGCCTGTCAGCCAACACAGATTACTCACGCTTAACCTGGACTGAAGCAGCTTAGCACCGGCCAGGACACTCTACTCTCTATTCTATTCTGATCTACTCAGTGGGCAGCCCCTCTCGAAAACCCCAAGTCCAAAACCTTGGGGGGGGTTTCTCCTTTTTTGTTGTTTTTTTACTGCAGTGGAGCCTGGCAACTTTCCTTTTAG
Source organism: Psettodes erumei (assembly GCA_016785225.1). NCBI lineage: Eukaryota > Metazoa > Chordata > Actinopteri > Pleuronectiformes > Psettodidae > Psettodes > Psettodes erumei. The sequence continues at coordinate 228,983 of JAFBJZ010000823.1, read as the reverse complement.
TATTACCAATAGGATAAGATTTCAGTTTTAACTCAGGAAGTACTGATGTCTTATGGAATGTTGTGCTTATTTCAATATTGTCCAGTACTATTCCAAAAAATTAATGATGTTTGTTAGCGGAACTTTAGATTTTAAACACCCTATGAATGCTCCTCTAGCATCTATCTCAGGACAAATTTTACACTCAGCTTTACTAAGACTTTAAGTACAGGGAAGTTAAAGTCAAGTCAGGTGAAGTCACATTGTATTTTAGAACTTTGATCCAAAGCATCTAGAATGAGCCACCGACATCCAGAGAAGGTGGAGAGGTCTAAGCATAGAGAGCCTGCGTGAGAAGATGGGATGTGGTAGAGAAAACACGGAGAGAGAGGCAGGATGAGAGTGAGAGAGCCTGGATGCTCATGTGCTTGAGGGAATAAACAGAGATGCATTTTTCACAGAGTTTAGAATCATCTCAAAATATAACAGTGACATTACAAAAGACATTTCAGAATGTGATGTGCTGTATGTGAAGCTCACCAAAAAGTCTCTTAGAAGGTCATGAGGTTTTTCTTCTTGCAAATGGAATATACTGTGGAAGTTAACATGTGCTAAGATATTTAACTTGTATTTGTATTGATTTTTCCTTTAACTTGTCACCCATTTTCAGTATATGAGCTGTTATCTAGACTGGACAGTGTTGTGATAATCTGTTTGTCAGACACGTCACTGGTCAAATCAAAATATAGTGTTGTACATCACAGAGCAAGCAACATGGTCAGCTTGCCAGAATGACACTATCAAACCAAATCTCTCCAGTCAGTATGCTCAGTGGGTCAGTTTTTCACATCCATGATGTCATCAGGTGAAGTGCAGGGGGGTTTAAAAATGGGAGAAGAAAACAAAATCAAGGACAGGAAGAAAAAATCTTCAGGCTGATCAGGGGCTCCAAAGGAAAATGCCATATTTTTTTGAGTCCTCAAAACACACCACAATGATAAAAACCTCAACTTCAACCAATCTTGTCGGTCCTCAAACTAAAGGAAACCCTTCCCTTCCCCACGCCAGTGTTCTCCTGCATGGTTTACATAACCAGTTTGCCTACCAAGGGAAGAGTACACATGGGTACTTCTTCAACATTTCTGTTAAGGCCAAGTTGTTGGACCACAAAGCGCAGGAGACCAGAGGCACGGTTTCCAAGTTTTCTTTATTGTCTCTAAGCAAAAGCTTAGCAGAAAGAATCCTCAAGGCAAGACCAGGCAGTAGGCAAGCTGGTCACAATCTTGAAGACGTCATCACAGAAGAAGGCGCACACGTGGCATGATACAGTAATCAACTGGCACAGAGTGAAGTGGGAACCGGGTTTTTATAGAGGCAGGGTGATTGCTTGGTGATGTTGATCAGGTGTGTCTTGTCTGCGTGTTGGAACCAGCCACGCCTCCTGCCACAGCCTGAAAAGAGAAAGAAAAAAAAGGGGGGGGGGGATTACTTCAAGCATTTTAAATAAAAATATAATGAAATGAAATAGAAATACCAAACAAAGCCAAACTTAACTCAGAAATCACCCTCTCCCTTCTCCCCTGTCTCTCCTTGGGCTACTGGGTTCAAACTAATGAAGCAAGTGACAACTGCTGGTGACAAGTGGCTGCAATCATGTGTGCACTCTGATATCATGCCCCTTTAAGAAGTAGAACTGAAAAAGAGAGAGATTAGCATTAACTCTAAACACACTAACACTGGCAACTAACACTAAAAAAACAGCAACAAAACCCTGCATTAACCTCGTCCATCCCCGCAGATGATTTACATCCCAACTTTCTCAGCAAAAAGGCTCAGTCACTGGTGAGGGAGTTTCTGCTTCCTCACACATCAAGTCTGGGGAATCACCGGTCAGTGGTCAAAATCAAAGACCTGAGATATCCTGACTTTAGTCACTAGAATGAACGAAGCTCCCATATTTCCCATAATGCAGCCCGGTAACGCCCTATCCTTTGATCATCCTCATCTGATAAACAGCCACATCTTTCTGTACGCAGGACATTTCCATGACTGTGTTTTTTTCCTTCTAGGGCCACATTAAACATGATACATGTATTCTCACAGGCACAGCAGGATGGACCGTGACACGTGATTTCAAAGGAGTAAAAGATACTGTCATACAGCAGTGAAGTCCTGTTAGGACAATTCAAAGGCACTTACAATAGCTCTGGCACATGCTAACAACCCACACACACTCACACACTCAGAGCCAAAGGGGTTGAGTTTACCATTGTTTTTATGGCCATTCATGAAGTAAAGGAGCTATAAAAAAGAAAAAAAAAGAAGACGCTTTCAGCCAATAACAAGCTCACAACATGCTAATGAATTGATACGGTCTGAGTGTCTCCGAGGCCCTGTCTGCTACAGCCAATTAGTTAGCACCAAATGGGACATCAGTCCTTATTAACAAGGTGGCTGCCTGGGTGACAAAGGGTCAGTGCCCCCGCAACAGCTCTGCTTTATGAAAGAGGTGCCAACGGAATCACTACAGATAGTTTTTCTTTGGTTTGTTCAATGATTAGAATAAGTATTGGGGAGATTAGTACGGTTGTCATGTTGTTGATGCTATTTAAAGGGTTCAGAGTCAAAAATTTTAATGTGGCAATAAGTACTACTTGTGATCATGTATTTACATCAAAATTATTATTTTTGAAAATGATTTATTATTTATTATAATTAATATTATATTTCGAAAATTTTCAAATTATTTCAAAAAACTTAAAACTTAGTTTTAAAAATCACATTCTTTCCTTTTAGTGTGATGGTGGTGGTTGAATTAATCTAATTTCCCTCTTAGTTTACTCTTTAGTGTTTGTGTTATCGGCACATTGAAATTTAAAGACAGCTGTCTTAATTTTGATACAGTAGCAATGACACCTCTGTTTAATCTAACTAATACTCATTTTAATTTTGAAATACTGTTCATAACACAAAAAGATTTTGGAAAAGAGAGGGACTTTTCCATTCTTTATTCAAATAACAGCATATACTGGCTCCCTGTGGAGGTAACACAAAAACTGTCGTGTGCATGGATGACTTCTGCCCTTTTTTGAAGAGTAATCCTCTCAAGATCCTGTTTACGTGTTCATGTTTTTTGTCCCAAGATGTGACAGAGATGAATGGACATTTAGTATAAGTATATACATTGTCTTAGTTTTGGCTTGTCACCACTGTTAGTGTTAAACGGGTGAAAACAAAACATGAAGAAGAGAAGGATTCAAGGATCGACACAATCTGCAAAAGCAATGTTTATTTAGGCTCTGTTATTATTGTTGTTGTTGTTATTATTATTATTATTATTATTATTATTATTATTATTATTATTATTATTATTATTATTATTATTATTATTATCATACTAGTAGTAGTAGTAGCAATAGTAGTAGTAAAATTTATAATTTAATTTTGATAAAACAAAGAGAAAAACTAAAATTGTCAAAGATAAAATAAGCAAACATCAATTCACATTCATGTCAATGCAATTGTATTAAAAGGGAAGCAGGAAAAAAAAGGTCTTCAGAGCCCCACATGTAATTTGAAAACACATTCTGTAACTGAGAATCATTTTTGATGGCTTTTTTAGAGATGCAAGGTTTTAAGATGATAGTATATCATCATAATATATAATCTACACTTACCACAGCCTTCCAGATACAGTTATTAAAGGGCAATGCCACCATTTTACAGTTATTATCCTGACAGTTATTTAGCAGATCCATCAACCCCCCACCCCACTGCCATCAACCTTACACCAGCCACCACGTCAGCCACCCAAACAGAAACACAGACACAGGTAGAGAGACATAGCCCAGCATTGGGTGGGGGTGGAGGGCTAAATAGGTCTATTTACAGCTGGTCAGAGAGTGAGAGAGGATAAGAGGTAGAGAGAAGGAGAGGAGAGGTAGGGGGTTAGACACAGAAAGTGATCTAAGGGCTCTAATTACAGGAGAGAGAGGGGTGGTGCTTTAAAAGACAAGGACAGGATACACTGTAAAAAAAAAAAAAAAACAAAAAAAAAAACATGGAATTGTGACTAGGCTGCCTAGACTGCTACTGAAGAATGAGTTTGATTAGTTTCTCTTATTTAAAACTCCCTGAGTCCAACTCAACTATCTCAACTTAAAGCAGGTCAGAATTCTGGATGATGATGATGATTACATTGCTCCTTATACCACTAATAATGTGCAGACACTCTGCTACCCCCACCCCCACACACACCCCCAACGGACAATACACACACTCTCTACACACTCTCTTCTTCAGTATCAGAATGTGGCTAACAAAGTGTACTTGTCACATTATCGGACCATGTTTCCTGAAGCTTCTAGAACAGACACTTCAGACTGAGTGGGTATGTGAAGAAGAGGGAGTATCAAGCAGCTCTGAAGTAGTATTGTTCTGGAGATTTCAGTTGTGCCACATGACCTTCCTCAGCAGATGTATTTCGACACTTTGTCATCGAATGATCAGAGTTGCAATGTCCACCTGTCCTGATCGCTTTAAGGACTTTTTCAATCATGTGAGCTTAAAAGTGACAGTTCTCTCCCTCTTACAATTGAAGTGAATAATGCTGATAATCTTATACCAATGACAGAATACACAGAGGCTCCCATAGTCAATCAGGTGAATGTAGGAGAAATTGCCAGATGACTAGTGACTTGTATGGTTGGGCTGGAGCATCTCCAAAATGTGGAGGCTTGTGGGGTGCTCCCCGTCAGTGGTGGTGAGCTCCTACGGACAGTGGTCTGAAGAGGGAGAGTGGTCCAGGAAGGGCTAAACCACAAACCGGAAATATCCTGCCTGTAGGACAAGTAGAGGAAGCCCCCACAGTCCCCAAAATGGAAAGTTTTGGTAATCATTTACGTTCCACCTTGGTTTTTATCTTCATTTTATTTGTTGTTTCTTACTTTCTAAATAAAGTCAAAATAAGTCTCGACAGTTTTGACCCTGACTGTCTAAATGCTTTTTTTTTTAAACCTTTGAGACATCTCCTGTGAGATGTTCCCAAATCTCAACTGATATTATTATTATCATTAAAAGGCCAAACCTCCAAAAACAACACCACAGTTGCCATAAACTGGAATTATCCTTAAGTAATTACACTGGGTTGCTGATAAAAGACAAGTTGATTTAATGACAGAGATTAAAAGATTTTATAGTGTGTAAACAGCATAGGGGTGGAGTTCTTGGGGGGGGGCTATTGAGGGTTGGTTGGTAGAAAGTGATCTAAAGCGCTGTAATTGTAGGTGGTGTGTTGGTGAAAGTGATTTTGTATCCCAGCACATCACAGCACGTCCCTGTGGCTGTCACATCAATATTCTACCAACCCCTCATTTAAACATCAGCTGTCACCCCACCCCAGCCGCTCCACCCCCACCCCCCTCTCAGTGTGTCACTACAAACTCCCCGACATGACTGACCACTATTGCTGATTCTGATGATGATGCGGAGAACAAATAATTAGTGGAGAATTCAAACAATACATCTAACACCCTTCCTTTTTCTGCACCCCCCCCAACTTTCTCTGCCCTCCACCCTTTTTCTCAGATATGGATGGATGGATGGATTAGGGGGATAATAGATGAGAGACGATCATCGCTCGGAGCTCCTGTCAGCTGTGACCTTTGCAGACTGAGTGACCAGAGAGGGAGCAGAGTCATTACCAGCCTTTATCCCTTTGTGTGTCTGTCGCTGCCCTGCTGAGAGCAGAATAGCGCAGTCATTTTAGGGGACCGCTTCTAAGCCTGGGGGTCAGGACCCTCTGTGGTCACAGGATAATTTTTCAGGGTCACAGGATATAGTTTTACTACACAAATGATTTGCTTCTGCTTTTTTCTGTTCTTTCATTTCTTTACCTTCTGTGACAATTAATAACATGGTGCACTGTTTTTGATCATGAGGAAAATGTTCCAGTTGGTGAAATCCTGTTGGAATCTGGGTTTGACACATCACCATTATCATTATCAAATTTTGCAATTAATAAAGCTTCAGTCTAGTTTTAAAGTAACTGTGGTGTCTGCAGTGTATACGTTATTTATTTTAAAAAGAAATACTGTAAGGGGACACAAGGGCTTATGCCTGTGTTCATTTATTTTACTTAATGTGTATGAATCAGATTACATATGCGGGCAGGTGCATCCTCTGCTCAAGTCACATAGGAGTCTGTTGAACAAGGAGAAGTCTTATAAAAAGGGTGTAATGATCTACACTCTGAAAGAAAAGATGTTGCTTTTGATGTGTGGATGCAGTGCTAAAAATTAGTGCTTCAATTTATTTGATGTTCATCTCATAGTGTATGTTTTGAGAGCTCTAACAGCAATTCTTTTCAGGAGGGATTTTTTTATATTCTAATTTTTGTGATTATCTTTTTTGTGCAAAGCATCAGAATGTTAAACTTTTACAAATCCTTTTTGCATTATTGTCTGGCAAAAAATGAAGTGTTTTTTAATCAAGGACTGCAGGAATAAATGAGCCCAACATGACCACACATTATCCACGTACCCACAGCTGTGTGTTAACTTTTCTGCTGGTTAGCTGTGTGTGTGTGTGTGTGTGTGTGTTATGGGGCTGATGAGCATCAGGTATGCTAAGCAGCATCATGCTAGCTAGCAGGCAGGTTTAGACATGCAGTGAGGACCCCAGAGTCCACAGCCACCCCCTGACTCTGCTTGAGTGAGTAAATCCTGTGTGGAGCTGGGCCCTCCACATAGACCCATCAAACTCTCCTGCTTCAGCATCACATTACCTCAGAACAATCCCCATGATGCTCTCTCTGCTCCTCCAGCAACGCCCACTGTTTCATAAATAATCATAAAATCATCTTACCTCAAAGAAAGAACAGATCAAATAATACAGTACACGATGAGCAAAACTAAACTTAAAGACTGTGATGTGATTCTACAATTTAAAAACTACACACTATGCACTTAGACTGAAAAGTAAGTCAGCTGAATAAACTATTGATCATTTGATGAGTAAAGATTGTATCATACAATTTTATCTCTGTTTTTGTAATACCTCTGATTTATTTTGTTTTGACATTTTAGCGTAAATGAGATAAAGTGGCAAGAAAACGTTCGTGAAACATTTTATATTATCTGCATTTATTTATAAATTTGTTTTAAAGCAAAGTGTAGTGGCGCACTAAAATACAATAGCAATTTTAACTGAATAATTACCATGACAAAAGGGATCTGTTCAGTTTTGTAACCAAACAGATTGCAGGGAGCTTAAGTCCCCTTCCAAGGAAAAAAGACAAAAAAACAAACTGCATGCCTTATTTTCCTCAAAGATGCTGTTCTGGCAAAATAACGTAACACATCCTTACACAAAGCTGACTGACATACATGGATAATCCTTGACTCCTTTGCTCAGAGAACATTGAATGAGGTAAAGCAGAATCTCAGAGCAATAGCTAAAACCTTTCAGGAATCACTGGAGCCGTCTCTGTTCATGAGTGTCATACACAGATGACACATGGCACGACACCCCTGCACTCTAAAAAACAAATGCTGAAGTTTGTCAAAAAGCAGCTTGACACTCCCCAACACAACTGAGAAAATGTTTTGTGGAAGAACAAGCAGTACCGCATATGGTGTATACAGGACACTGTATGTCAACATGAAAGCATCATCCTAACAGTGACGTCCAGTGGAGGCAGCGTCAGGATTTGGAGCTTTGCTGTCTCTGGGTCTGAACAGTTCAGTTCTCATCATGAAGGAGGAAATATGAATTATTATCAAGACATCCTGCAGGATAATGTGAGGGTGAGTGTCCCCAGCTGAAGGACAATGACTGTAAACATCAAGGTAAATCTACTAGAGTTGGACTTTAATCTGGATCATATGACATGTAATGACCAATAAATGCAGAAAAGTGGGTTATTCCAAAGGGTTCGCATAGTTTCTGGACACTGTATAGATAAACAGTAAGGCGTTTTATACTGACTGTGAAACCATGCTGTCTGTTGCAATGGTGCCAGGCCACCCAACCATATGACCAGTAGCTTCTCAGCTACCACTGCTGTGGCTTATGAAGAGAAGGATGGCCAAGCAACAGTTATCTTTACATTCAACACAGGAACTACCACATACAGTAGATACACAGTGTGTCCTCAGTGAGTCAGCCTGTAAAATGTTATATAGGTATTTAGTGCCTTCCTTTGTGGGCCCCTAAACAAAAGTTTTGGACATGCTGAACATGACATCTGAGGTGTTCAAATCTACTCTTCCACTTTCACCAACCCACAGTACGCTTTGTAGATTTGGCTGTCTCTTCCAGGACAACAAACGCTGATCAAACGTGCTCCACAGTGTCAAAGGTGAAAGGTTTTCCAGCAAGTATTATGATTGGCATTTTAACGTCGGCGTCTCTCTGTGTAATGACCATGTGACGCACACACTGAGGGAGCACGTATCACAGCAGACGACCACTCCTCTGTGCTCTCCTTCCACCGCTGTCTCCTCCTCACCATCCTGCTGCCTCCTCAGCATCTCCTCGTCCACCTCCTCCTCCGAGATGCTGAATCCCCCTCCACAGCGACAACAGTATGTGTACACGCACTCATCTGAAACAACACAATCACATTGCTCAGCCTTAATCAGACAGAGACAGAGCTCATTGTATCTTACTCTATCATATGTATTGATACAGCAATATAAAATGACATATAGTGGGATGGAGGATTTTATTCACATCACATATTATCTCACGGGAGATGGGATTATCTACATCACATGCTTGCTTAATACCAGAACTTCAAACTGTTCAGGACTCTCACTTGGCACAGTTGGTAGTGTCTTACATTACCTGAATAATGAACCAGGTCAACTGTCTTTAACTGGCAACTCTCTGCTTATAGACAAGCTTGGTAAGTTGTGGTGTAGAAGCAAGTAGGGATGATGCAGCTGAACAAAGTGGTGAGTTTGGTGTGAAACTCACTGATTACACTCACATTCTTTATCAAGCCTGCATTCAGCTGCTACATACCTATGCTTGAGACAGAAATAAGTGACTGTGTGTTTTAGTGTAGATGGTGTGCGGTTACCCTGGTCCCAGGTCATGTCCTCCAGGTGGATTGTAGAATCAACTGGCCAGTCCTGTTTCAGTTCCTGTGCTGGAGAAGCAGTTGTGAATCATTATTGTATTTGGAGGAGGAGGAAGACAAGCAGAATTATGTAACATTTGTTGCAAACAGTATTACGTCTTCATGTGTCTGTATTCAGAGTCTGGATGTCTTCAAAAATGACTTTCTGAGTCATGCAAATGTATAAGAGCCGCTGTCGTTGTACATGTGTGAGCCTAACAGTTTCACATTGGTGCGCTGTTTGAAACAAGGCTGCATGCGCGGGGGTCGTCAAGTCCAAAACGCCTTCCAACCTCGACGACCACATAGCAGCAGGGAACCGAGGGAACCGAGGCCCCATTCCTGGATGAATGGTGATAAACGGATGGAGTGATGGAAGGATGGATAGACAGGTGAACAGATGGATGTTCACACACTCCTCACTCTTGAGAAAACAGTCGTTTCATGCCTGACAGTGATAATGGATTTGAACCATGAATAATTAGTGCTTAACTTTGCTTGGTTTTAATTAGTGTGAGGAATAGTTGCTGCTAGACTAGTGATAAATTAAACTATAGGAGACATGATGAGGGAGAGGCTGGAGCTTTCAGGAAGCATTAACTCAGAATAAAACAAACATCTCCTTCTTCTTGGTGTTATCTGTGAGATGACCATAGTAGGCTCTGTCATCTTTTTTTATCTGCATTGACTCTGGGCTGATTTGGGAGTCAACTATAAATGTTGGTAATCCAAGCTGACAGCAGGAACCTACAGTGAAAGCCACAACAGCAGACCTGAAACATCTCCACTGGATGCCAGCAGCACAAAGGGAAACATGCAGCTTCTTGTTCCATCTTCTAAGATCAAAATGTAATCAATGTCATGTCTCAATCTTTATGCAAAAAGAAAATATAGAATACACTATGAAACACTGTGAAAGAGACATCTTAAAGTTGTTGAGGAGATTCTTTTCAGATTACATCATCTATAAAAAACATTTTCCCCTCACAGTGCAAAAGAAATCACTCCACAACAACCACAGTAATAACCTGATCAACCCTCTCTATATATTTTTAATTCCCACTTTATGGATGAATACATGAATATACAGCAAAGGGCTTTACAAGCAGCATGTGACCACATGGGAATGAAATGAGTCAAACCTGACGCCCTGTTGTTCAATGCTTGTGCGCTATTGGGTGTTACAAAGCATGCTATTTATACTCATCTCCCTCTTTAATAACATGAAATGATGACACAATAACATGTTCAACTCACTGCTGTCACTCTGTGCTCCTTCTTGTGCAGCAGGTGCCAAATATCACCATGATACTACATTGTGTCTCTTTCTACAGCTGTGCTGCTGTGTCTGAATGAAGCTGTGAGGAGCCTTAAATAATTTCAATATTTATGTATATGCCCACAGGTTTTCAGAAGCCCACACCCACTGTCATATAATTGGATAGAGGAGCGCTTAGGAGGGCACTGATCTGATACGCTGGATCAGCATAAGGGCTGCTAATGATACACTACCCGTACGATCCCTATTAAATACAGTGATTACCTCAGATAAAAATGGCTCCACTCAGTTCCATACAGATTTACTAAACAGAGAAGTGGTATCAGCAGATGCCCTGGGTTGAGGTATCTGACTGATAGCAGTGCATGATAACAGTGTTCAGTCAGTCAGTGTTCCAGGCACAGAGGAACCATGCTGATGATGACTGGGGCATGCTCGACAAAGACTCTATGCACTCTCAATTTTTGTTTGAGAATTGGTGAACAACATAAGAGGAGCCTTTGCTCACTAAGTGAGTGAGGACTAGAGGCTTCCCTGTGAGCATCCCCTGATAGCCTGCACATGAGGCCTTCGAGGGACATCTGTAAATTACAGCTACAGGCGGCTAAAGGGGAGCAGACTACAGAGGTCCGCTTTCTAATGCCACACACGTGCATCCTCAGAACAAACCCAGGTAATATGTCAGTTTGTTTCTACATGTTCAACATGCACATGTAAAATCTGTGGAGATTTTTTGTGGAACAACATACACTGCAAATCCTCAGCTATTATTGCATTTACCTCTGTAACAATTCATAAAACAATATCTTACTGCATGAAGTGTGACGTCCTACCTCTCCTCTGCAGGTCATACTGTCTCCTGGTGTCCTGGTCACTGAGGATCCTCCAGGCTGCCTCCGCTTCTAGAAACTTCTTCACACCAGCCTCTGCTTCTGAACAACATTCACCTCTCAGACGGTCCGGGTGGTACTACACACAAACAGATTCAGACTCATATTATCTTGACCTGAAGAAGAATCTCTTTTACCATAGAACAAGGACTGTTTTGTCTCTTTGTTATTCAAGAGAGGTGATTGCAGTTACCCATAACTTCCTCTGTGCACATGCAAGCATGAGTGTGTTATATTAAGGTAGACTCATATGATTGATTTTTCACTCATTTACAGGAGAAAAATTATGTTTTTTGTCAGTCAGATGTGCCCTGGGCTTAGTCTGATGGAGTCAAGCACTATGGATACAGACAGACTGTATGTAGCAGCAGTAGAGGTGTGTGTTTACCTGTAAGGCCAGCTGCTGGTATCTGTGCCTGAGCTGCTGGACTGAGTCTGAGGGGCTGGCTCCCAGGACAGCATACAGGTCCTTGTTTTCAGCATCACACATCACTGCTGCACGCAACGCTGACATCAGACCCATGCATCCGTAACAAGCCTCTCCTGACGGAGCTCAGGAGCTTTACATAGAAGCATCACTTGCTTTATGCCTGCAAGCAACCCATCAAACCTACAATTTAACTTCTGCGTGATCAGCACAGGTCACCAAACTCAAAGCAATGGTCAGAATCGCAAATGCATGAACAGTATACAAGAAGAAGCGGTTTACAAATCTCATTAACACCTCAATGCCTCTTTGGTGTGTTGGGTGGACAAAGCACCTGCTGCTCTATATTCACTGAACCCTACGTTCAGTATTCTGAGCAAGGCTGTCGAGATCTGTCCAAACCCATTCACACTGTCATACTGACACACCTCTCTTTACACATACTACTCATAACACTATGAGACACTCACCTTCATATTGAATAAAATAAATATGATTGGGAAATGTCTAGAAGATGTCTACAAGATAATATTTGCATAATCATTCTGGATCCTCATCACTGCCATAGAGCACCACGACTATTGTTACTACTGCTATGACTTTGGTCATCAATAATAATAATAATAATAATAATAATAATAATAATAATAATAATAATAGTCTTTTGTTTTTAAGGAAAGAAGGCCAAAATACATGACAATATTACATATTTTAGATAATACTGAAAATTATGGTGTTTTTGGATGTTTTATTACACAAAACATGACACTTGGTGACATTGAGTGTTAGAGAATTATAATTGGTATTTTACAACTATTTTTTATATTTGATGGCCCAAACAATGATCAAGAATTATTCGTAAAAAAACACAATTTATATTTACATTTTTTAGTTGCAGACCTTTACAAAAATAATACATCTATTTTTACAAAAAAAAAACTATCAAGTGAAAGTCATCAGTGAAGTCTAATACAACGTGCTCCACTGTCAGAGAAGCTGAAGATAATGTAATATCCCTGTAAGCTGTAAACTGCGTCTGTTTCTCTGTCGTAACAAGCTGAACAATGAAACGGGGTAATTCTGGAGAACGTTTTTGCACCAAGGCTCCACTCACACCAGTGCGAGAGTATAAATTAACATTTAACATTAATAAATCGGAAAACGGAAACGTGGTCCGTTGACATCAACTAGCAACGCCAACACATTCGGTTCTGGCTTTTTCCCTTTGCGTTCTGCGTGTAAATTACTGAGCATACCTTCGAAATGAAGCTGTCACCCGTGAGACGACATAGTGTACGACGTTGTTATCAGTCCCCCGGAAAACAAGCTGCATCTCTGTTCCGCATGCCGCCCACAGTTCCGCTGACGACACACAACACTTCCTGGGTTGTTTTGTTTTTTGTTTTTTTTAAAAAGGGTCAGAGAAACTAACTAAAAGCAGGTATACATTCCTAACACTGAGAGAAAAGTTATTTTAAGTAGTATTTTTTGATTGACTGTTTGTTTGGTTTTTTTTTTTTTTTTTTTTTGGGGGGGTTCTTAGCAGGATTACAGGAAAAGTCATTTTTCATGACATGTTTGGAAGTTCTTGGTCTAAGTTAGAAAACATTACATTTTGGGAGTGATCCAGATCAGCATGTGGATCCAGGAAATTTTGAACGAGATTTGAACTGAGAAAAATTGGTGCTGCTTTCAAGAAAATAATATTAATATTTATAAAGTAATATTAACCTAATATTAATAAAATTAAAGTAATAGTAAGTATTTTCTACATGCCAGGGGCAAATGTTTCAGCAACTGTATATATAGGACAATTTTTAATGATTAGTTAGTATGAATGGACACTCTATAGACTATTAGGGTTATTATTACTACAATTTCTATCTTCACGTTGATTGCCCTGTCAATTCTTTGTTTTAGGTTAAACCATGGATGACTGGATTATATATATATTTTTTAATCACAGTCTGTCCTCAACTCATTCACCATCTGATTTTGAAATATATTCCAGAATGTACAATAAACATGAACAATAGATGGATAGCATGTAACTATGACGTTGGCTTTCATACTAACTTTTATCAGTATGAAAGTCATGATCATCTTGGTGAATTCAAAACCAAACTTTGGAATTAGCAGCAAAGAAAGAGCAGCACAGGACCACATGCTGGGAAATTCATCCTGACGATACAGATCAGGAACGATCTGTTAATTGAAATGGGAACAGAGGAAATGAGGTGACACAATGACACCTTTCTAATCTGACTTCCTGTCTGTCACTCACTTACGGCTCTTTAACGAGACCACAGAAGGAGGGGGCGAGGGAAAGAAAGACACGGGGTGACTGACATTGTTGTGCAGTTAATTATTTCTTCATTTTGGGTGAATTAAGGCTCAATTAGTCAAGTGACAAAATATTCACCGTCAAATTGGGGGACTGTAGTTACCACTTTATTAAATACACAGGTTTGTGCAGTCTGCCCTGAAATGAATCCTGTCTTTGTGAACCTTTTTACTGACACTGTGTCAGAGGTGTTGATCTAACTCTGTGCTCATTTAGAGGCTGTAGGTAGTGGTGGATTTGTATTAGAATGTGGTAAAATGAGCGATGCTTCTACTGTTTTGTCCTCCCAGGGCAGAGTAGTAGAGTGGTACTCCAGACTTTACAGAATAATCCATACTTATTGTACTACTGCATTAACACACGATTTGACCACCAGAATTAAAAGTCTCACTCCACAGAGGTGACTGACTGTTGGGTTTGGATAGACATGAAACCCATCATCAGTACAAAAGATGAACGGTTTCTTTAGAAAATACAGCACCTGGTTCTGTTGGTTTCGGCAGGTGAACCCCAATGCAGGACATATACTCAAAGTTTGAAAAGAATAAGTGAGGATTTATTGCTTGGTTGTAGGGAGTACAGGAGAATGAGAGCTGAGGTTTCCAGAAGGTGAATGCAGAGGACAGGGTGAAGCTGGCTGCTGGCGAGGCAGGCCTTCATGAAGGTAAAAGCATAGCAGGGACTGGGGTTGGATGAATGATCAGCAAGCAGAAAGATGAAAGTGAAAGCAGACAGGTGAGGTGCAGGGTTGAGGGAAACTGAAGACCAGGAAAAGGGAGCAGGTTTACTGCCGTGGTTGAAATGGTAAAGAGAGGATAAAGACCGACTGAGCCGAGGAGTAGATGGATTGCAGGTGTGTAGGCTTAACAACAAAACGGTCTGTCATGCTTTCAACTAGGAACGTAATTTTTTAGCATAATGTAAATAATGTACTGTAATGTAAAAGTAATCTTGAATGAGAGCCAAAATTTTTGACCTGGTTGAAAATCAGGTGAAGGATCCAGTGACAGTTCAATTCAGTAGAGCAAAGAAGAGCACAGCATGTGTCCCTAAAGACCTTTGGCGGAGATTGGTTTTGACGACTTTTGATGACTTGAGCAAGAAACAATGATGTTGGTAGTAAAAAGAACATTTAAAGGGGGCATGCTAGTAGCAGTGCTGGTCATGTTGCAATTTTCTACTGAGGATTGTAGATTGAGATTTATAAAGATTGATCTCTGGCAGAATAGAGTGCAGCTTTCAGGTCAGAATCAGAATTACAATGAAAAAAAATCCCCCAAAAGGGAAATTGCTTTGTTACAACTGCACAACACACAGTTAGGAAAGTAGGAGGAAGGAAGAGAGAGGAAGTAATAAGTAAACGAGCAAAGAAAGGGTGAATAGAAAAATGCACAAATGTAAAAGTGCAAAAACTAATGTGCAAGGAAGAATCCACAGACCTCTTAGCATTATACAGTAGGGCCAGGGTCCACTCTCCACTGGTAGAGCAGAGTGAAAGCTAACTGAAAAAGAAGTAATACGAAAAAGAAAAAAGAACTCTCTCCATTAGCATGTTTAGACAGAGTGCACCTTGAATTAAGTTACTAGTAAAAATATAAATTTGTTTATTTAAATACGATGAGCCAGTGGTCTGTAGTTTCACAGGCTGTAGGAAGCTGCAGAGGGCCTGCAGAGAGCCACAAAATGCACAGCTTTGGAAAAACAATATTAACAGTAACAATAAATAATTTAACATAAACATACTTTAACATTTAAAGTAAGCCAGACTTTTATGTCTGTTTACTGTGGGATTGTATTTATTTCTTTTGACTTTAAAAGTCAAGAGGGGGAGAAAGTCAAATTTGCTACATTGAGATGGATGAGAATATGGTTTTCATTGCTGTGGTATTTTGAAATGAAGAATACAAATGGAGGTAAAACATTACAAAAAAATACTGAATTTGTCCTTTAAGTTGAAAAGGACCCATCACTGCCCAGGCCACACAAAACCTTGTCAAATTTGTATTGTGCATCCACGCCTGTGTGTGTGTATGTGCGTGTGTGTGTGTGTGTGTGTGTGTGTGTGTGTGTGTGTGTGTGTGTGTGTGTGTGTGTGCGTTTGTGTGCTGGCTAGCACTCTCAGACGTAGAGCAGCTGTTCATTAGAAATGTGTGAGCTGAAGAAACAACACAGACAATAATAACAGCAATCTCTGGCTCATTAAAGACAGAAAAGAACAACCAGGCAGAGATGACACACATGTGCACAGACACACACACACACACACACACACACACAGGCCCGTCTACCTGCCTGTTCATAAAACTGTTGTTAATTACAAAAGACAATAAAAACATGATAAACAAGCAGGAGAATACAAGCAGCTACAACATGTCAATCAGACAGAATCACTGACCCACACATCAGATTCTTTCTCTTCAGTCCATCTGACCGCATACAGACAGACTGAAGGACACACAAACACACAGCAAATGGAGAACATCTGCTCATTAGAAAGGTGTTAACTAAAATAATAATCGTCAACACTGAAAAAAACTAATTCATAAAGAGCTTGACTTTCTGCTATTATTGTCTCTGATAGACAAACCATACACGAGCCACAGACTGAACGCCTACATCCAGGTAAATAAATAAAAAGCTTTTCTCGCTGCTTCACCTGAACCTGAAGGTTTTCATGTATTTTAGACTGCTTACCAAGTAAAACTTAAGGTTTTACAGATGTTGACCTGGTTTTTAGTCACACAAGCAGCATGGGTCTCATGTCACCACCACTTACATGAATGGGCATTTTCTTGAGATAGATAGGAACAAGTCAAATTCTTCCTTTTCCACTTCCGATGCTTCCACTTTTTGGATTAATCACAAAAGATGTGCCAGCATTTGTATGAGCAACATGCAGTCCCTGGACCCTGCTTTGTCCTGGTGCACTGATTGACCTTTGTTGGATCAGGTTGTTGGGTGAAAGCAAACCCTGCACTTTCTCGAGTTTGGATAGTCTGAGTGATGGGTCAAGACTGAGAAACTGGAAACCAGTAACTACATACTAAGGACAATATAACTGTTTGGGAACAATGCAAAAACTGCACAATTCTCAAAAAGTCTTCCAAATTAAACAACAAAATACCTTGCCCCAACCCTCAGTTATAAACACAGTAACTGTTGAAAATGAAATGTTTTTCATAATCTTTCAATAATATAAGGGACTTGTATCGAGTTAAAATCCATCCATCCATTTTCACTACCGCTTATCCATGCAGGGGTGCGGGGGTGCTGGAGACAGTCCCAGCTGACAGTGTGTAGAGACAAACAACCATTCACACTCGCAGTTACACCTACGGGGGTTTTAGATTCAACAGCCAAACAGACCTGCATGTTTTAGGTGGAGTGGGAAGGGAAAAGCCCCAAAGATGAAAGAACATGCAAACTCCACAAAGGAGGGACACAACCACCATCAGCATTCAAAGTGAGAATCTCCTTGCTTTATAGCAATGGTGCAAACCTCTGTGCCACCAGAGTTAAAGCCAATACTTCATTAAGGTTAGGGGAGCATAATGTTGATGGTTACAATAATCAACATATGGTCAGGTTAAACTTTTACATAAACAATGTCTTCTAAATCCAACTATTTACACTCCCTACAAAGGCTATGGCATTCAACATCACCTGACTTCCTCTTCTGTTCATATGATAATTATAATGGCTAATAGAGTGCTCTGTCACTTGAACATAAACATGTCTTTTTCTCTTGGTGCTCCAGCTTCCTCCCAACCCACTCTTGCCCAGTGTCAGCTGCCCCCCCACACACACACACACAGTGCTTCATATGTAGGCTGTTTGGGTCAGGAAGATGATGGCACATGCTCTATTATACACTATTGACTCAGATGCCCCTCATTGCACACCCCACCTCAAATCATGCACAAACTGTAAATGCAGTGACTACAAACTACTAGTGCATGGAAACACACTGGTGTGGAAAAAGACCACAGCTTATCCTCACCTCAGCTCAGTGCCACACACATACACACACACACACCCAGGCTGCATGCCCACCACCTGCGCTTCCCTCGGTGTGTGTGTGTGTGTGTGTGTGTGTGTGTGTGTGTGATTGATGATGGGTCGCATCTTGCTGCGCTCTGAAACACTTCACTGAGTTAAACTGCTGAACCAGCAAGAGGCTGTCTGTGTGTGTGTGTGTGTTTTTTTGTGTGTGTGTGTGTGTGTGTGTCGCAGTGAATTGGAGCCAGAGAAACACAGCTGGTCAACAGAAGTTCCCAGGCAGCTGTTTCCTAAATAAAGCTTTGGTACACTGAAAACCCACCAGGCCTACCAAGTATTTTAGCAGGTTTCACAGTTATTCAGCTTATTGTACACATTTCAACATTTTTTGTATGGCTGTGCAGCACAATGCATTGGAAAGCTTTTAATCTATTAGTGAGACATTTAGAGTGAATGAAACATCAAGATTTAGTGTTTCATAGTTATACTTTGGTGCACTGTGTCCTGAGAAAACCATCCAGCTGTCTTTGGCTAGCTAAACTGTTTCCTTTACTTCAGAACCCTCTTTGCTATTTCATGTTGTTCTAGTCAGCTTGTTTGTGCTTGTCATCAGTATATGGTAGGGTTTGTCCAAGCTGGAAGGACTCAAGGAATCAAGGTCAAATACACCTTTATTAAGGCCCAGCAGGCAGAAACAGGCAAGTCAGGATAAATGTAGTGTTTCTACTGTATTTATTTATCTATTTACAACTTTAAACAGATTGACTGGAAGCTGCTAGCCTCTCGTAGCCTCTTGTATCTCAAAAAGCTTTCTATTTCCACTTAGTACTTTATGCATTTAACAAGGGTAGATATCAAAATAATGAGACATTGCAGCCTGAAGAGCAGTTGCCAGTCAGCTGTTGTTTGACCGACATCAGCTGACTGCATCTTCATGCTGTGACACTACGTTTATCCAACACTCACAGTGTCATAACTAGGAGCCTGAGTAATAACTGTGAAGCAGTTTTTGTAAAAATGTAATGATATTTGCAAGATTAACCAAAAAAAAGCATCTTTGTAATCTCCTTGTTAAAAGTGGTTCAGGTATGACTTAAGCTGTTTTGCTCCATGAAATTACAAAGCTACATTTGAGGCAACAGGCAGTGTATGACACTCAAAACATTGGTTTTTGGTGCATTATTGCAAAAACATAACACCTGAGGCAAGTGATGTAGATATAACAACAGCTCTGTTATGCTGTAGTTACTGAAGTTTTTATTAATTCACATGATGCAAATGGTCTCATCAAGGGGATGTGTAACATGAAGCTTAACTGTATTCAAAAATAGTTTCCTGAAACAACACCAAATACTATGACTTGATTTCTGCAGTGTTTTTTTCTCCTCTGCACATGAAGCCTTGCTGTATTTGTTACCTCTGTAATGTCACCAAGTATATTTTTGTAATGTCACCGTGTACTAAATTGTGTATATAGTGCCTGTGCATGTGTTTGTCCTTTTGTGTGCGTGCGAGCATGAGTGTGTTCCTCAGCAGCAGACTGGGTGTCATGAATGTGTCAGTGTGTGCTGAAGCATAAGTGTGGGGCATGTGTATGTATTCATGCATGCAGTGAATTAATTCCAAGTGTGTGTGTGGTGAAGCATACACTATTAATTGTGAGTATGTGTGAATCCAAGTGAATCTGAAGTTCATACAAACTCAAACAAGAGTGAACAACTTAAAGAGGTGACTTCTCATGTCCAACAAATGCATTAAAAAGGTCTCAGCTCAATTTAAATGGACCTTTAAAAGATGGGTGTGGATTTCAAAAGTATTAGTCAAATGAAATTTAATCACATATTTCTATATTCACTACTTTGACATGCTCACTCAGGCTCTTCTGAAAGGCCTGGTGATGTCAAATCGTCTGTCTGTTCAACGCTTTGGTGAAGTATCTGAATGATGTCTTCACATCTTTTTACAAATATGTCCTATTATGACCTCTGAGCCAGACAGTGACATGTTACTGAAAATAGGCGGTGGGTCTTTGAGTTTACATTATCCTGTTACAAATAAGATCAAACTTTATTTTCAGTTTGTCAGGTAACACACTTTCTCCCACATAACTTACTAAGTCCAAAGAACAGTCATTATTTGATCCAACGTCTCTCACTGTCCTTCATGATTTTAGAAGATATAAGTGTCGGCACAAAGCTGCAGCCTCCCACACAAACGTATGGGAGGGTAATCAAAAGCAGGACTGATATGGCTGAAAGTGCTCTAAGAGCAAAGTGTGGCCCTGCATGTGTGGGTTTCATACGCCAGCTGATCAACACTGTGGGATGTTTCTGTTATAAGTCTCTAAAGCAAACTGCAATTCTCTGCATGATTCACTCTCACCTCTCTACTGGCTGTTGTGGCTGCACCTCTGATACTGCTGCTGTCCTCCTCCTCACCTGGAAAACTGGGACTCTTCCAACGCAGCTATTTGACATCCCTCCATTATTGGCTTGCTTTGCAGCAAAAAAGGTTGGAAACCTGGATCAGAGCTGCAGATGAACAGGTAACCCAGAGGGCTGAACAGGAGATCAGAGGCAAATCCAGAATCTTTACTGACTAAAAATGTCTTCCAAGATGCTCTGCATCAGGCTTATATAGCAAAGGCCACTTGTGTTTCTCTTACCATTTTCCATTGCAGCACAGCTTGACTAAAGGCCTGATCATCTCATTGTGTGTGTGTGTGTGTGTGTGTTGTGTGTGTTGACTGATATTCATAGATTCACATTTCTCACAGCTTATTTGAAGTTAGGCTTGTTTAGATCTTCTGGCACCATTAGATTTGCTCTTTGTTTCTAACATGTTTGTCCTGATTACATTGTCATGTACAATCATTGTTTCCTTAGTGCACACGTTATATCATCTGCATCATCTGTATCCATGACAGAACAGCCTTCTGAAACTGACGCCAAGCAAACAACATCTGTACACCTGCTTATTCAAACAGTTATCCAGTCCGTCAAAATGTGGCAGCAGTGTAATGTGTAAAGTTATGTATATATAGGTAAGAATCCAGCTAATGGTAAAAAAAAAATATCATCAAACATCAGAATTGAGAAAATGTGATCTCAGTGACTTTGACAGATACATCCAACCTTGAGGTGGAGGCGAGGACCATGTCAGGCTCCATGACAACCTGGTTCCAACTAGGTTCCAACAAAATCTGAGGTAGCAGTGGACACAGACTCACCGACACCGAACAGCTGTTGACTGGAAACAAGTAACCTGCTCTGATGAATCTGGATTTCTGCTGAGGCTGCAGATGGTCAGGTCAGAAGCTGAATTTCAACAGCATGAATCCTTGAAACTAGTGCTGGGTACTGTGCAGAAATAGCCCTTTGGAGTGACTGTTGGACTACAAACCAACTAATGAAACACTTTTCAACCAGGACATTGTTGCATCTTGCTCCTGCAACTGGCAATTTTCTGCTCAGTTGTCAGTTCATCACTGTGCTCACTGAGGTGGCTTCAAAGTCTCTCTCTCTCTCTAATTACTAATCTGTCACTGATAGGAGCTGCAGTAAATAAAAGTTTGTGTCCAACTTTCTAATTATTTATCTGATTTCAATATTGTCACGGGGAGCGAATGACCTGCCTTCTCATCATAATAACACAGAGAGCAGAGCCATGGAAAATGTCGATTTGACATTTAATCACTTTGAAGTGGATCAGAAATTATCCAGTGTCCAGTTCATTGGCTCTATTTTAAATTCCCCTATCATTAAGCAACACTCTTATCACTGACTGTTTACATTAAAGTCTTATTAAAGAGTAACAAAGGAGACCAAATGAAGAATCTGTTAACAGTAACTCATTAATGTTGTGACAACACTTAGATTCAACATTGCTGTATTTCACCTACTTTTTACCTACTTTTATCGTACCCCTAACTGAATATCTTGTCTTGGAATCCCTATTATAGACACGTTTACCCATATCAAGGAAAACAAAAGAAAGCTTTCCATGCTAGAATTAACCCATTTATCTCACAATATAATCATTTTTTGGTAAGTATATCAAATTACAAGATGTGAATTTTTTGTTTTAACACATGCAGTATGAATTGTAAAATGTCCCAAACACACATCCTATTGTATGTGGATTCATCACGTGTTAAATTGTATTTCTAATACATTGTTTTCAGATTATTTCTTATAAACAGATAAAATCCAGTGCCATGTGAAACTTTCAAATGCAGGCTTAAGTTGTTTTTTTTAAACAAAATTGTATTTGTATGAAATAGTAATTTTCGAAAATGATAACAATGATAAGCAGTCTAATGATAACTGGGCTTATTTGAGATAAATTCTCCATTTTACCAGCAGTATAGAGAACAGAGATAAATCATAGGCATTATATTCACCTATGGGTCATTTTTCAGAATTCTGAACTGGAGGGACTAAAATCATGACACAGGTTTGCTATTATTTTTGTTTCTCATCCATTTTGATTGGTTTTGATTTGGTTTTCTATGTGGAAATAAAATTTATTTGAAAGTACACTGTTTGTAAAGTTGCATTTGCTACTCAATATGTAAATATGAAACACTGAAGAATATAGGCTCTTGATGTTGGACAATCAGGAGCCAAAATATTTATCAATGCAGTCTGACATGTAAGCTACAACAATATATTACTTTGGTAATTGATTCCCAGCCACTAAGAAAGTATAACTTTTTGAATGAACAAGACAACCTGACCCATTCCACTGCACCCATGTTCCACACACACAGGAGATTTCATTTAGTTTTCTTGATAAAATGATGTAAAATGAATCAGTGCAAATGTTCAGCACTGATTTTTTTTTTGACCGCTCTGAGGTCATCTTTTCACAGTACAAGTTCAATATCCTGTTGCATCACTCCTGTGCTCCAGTGGAAGAAGTGCAGTAGAGGCTATGCCAGTCCAGCTGCATACTGTAATGTTTGTGCCAAGATTGAGAAGTCCTCCGATCCAAAAAAAATCATACAAGTCGCATGTCCCTACCCATGGATACATAGCTGTTTTCCAGCAACAGGAACACTGGACCTTCGTCATGGTAACAATATCAATCATGGTTAAAATCGTGGGGGAATGATTAGGTTAAGGCACAAAAGCTATGGTTGACATGACGTGAATGACATGTCAGTCATGATATTAATGCCAGACACAGAATAAAAATGAATGAATCATTCTCACCAGCCTCTTCACGGCCATTTGAATGCATTATGTTTCTGTTCCAACCGCAGATACGTGGAATAAGTGGAATAATGGTGTGCACCATCAAGCTACATTTTCACAAAATAGATCCACAAGTTTGACTTGTTCTTTTGTTGAGTTATTGCATGGTTTCTCCTACAAGCTAGGAGGGATGTTAGAGGTGCATTTAAGTTATTTGGAGAAGGTGTTTCCATATCATTAAGTGAGCGAATTCTTTCTCAAAAATTGCAAAATTTTTCTTTTTTTAAACTTTGTTGTTTCCATCAACCTTTTCAGATCTTCAAAATGAATGTAAAGATGAACTGATGGAAACAAGCTAGTTCTTTCTGCTTTTTTGTTTTGTTTTGTGTTTGCAGTTATGTTAGCTAAAACAAATTCTTACCAAACCAGAATCATAGTGTTTTCAATCACACACACAAACTTTCTGACAGCTCTAAAGCACTCTGACATGCAGACAGATTGATGGACATATTCTCTCTTCTTTCTCTCCATGCAGACACACACACACACATACAGAGCTAATGAAGTGTAAACGATATTCTCTCCAGACCATTGCTACAAAAATGGAATTTGCACTTTATGAAACTGTCACTACATGTGACACACACACATACCTCACAGCTTTAAAAGGTGTCATTTGTCCGCTTCAGTAGCTGAGGTGAATATTCACCCTGACAGCTCCCAGGAAACAGACAGAGAAGAGATGAACCATTGTCAGGAAAGAAAGAAAGAAAGAAAAAAAGAAAGAAAGAAAAAATAGATTGGCCATTTATTTCATTTTAGATCAAAGCTTCAGCTTTAGATAGAGAAAAAAGGACAGGAAAGACAGATGATTACTGGGCACATACTATCCCCTTCTGGTAATACTAGGAACTGCAGTGTGTGTGTGTGTGAGTGTGTGTGAGTGTGTGTGCGTGTTATATACTTGGGGTAAATTTAACCTGCATGCACACGAACCTCATGGGATCTTGTGTCTCTCATGTCCCCTTTGGTAGATAGGGTTTTGAGGGTTAAGACTAGGTTTTAGGGTTGAGGTTAGGTTTAGATTAGGGCTAGAGTAAACTGAGTTTTGATGTTTAAGGTTAGGGTAAGAAGCATTGTGCATTACATCAACGAGTGTCCCCATTGAGGAAAGTGGAACAAAACATGGGGTATACATGTATGTCTATGCTCCCACCCCCATACAGTGGAACTGCAAAGGATGCACTGATGATGTCCTACATCTTTATCAAGAAGAGGACTGCATTTCTTGGTGGTGCTTGACATGCTGTTGAAGCAAACATGCTTTGTGTCACAAACTGGCTAAATGAATGTGACAAGAAGGGAGAACACACATAATCCACAAGAAATAATGTTTGCAGTCATATAAAGACATGGAATGTGATGACCAGTATAGCTGTGTGTCTGCAGTGCTTTTGTGACTGGCTGTATGGTGGAGCAAAGAATGAATGAAGCTAAACAAATCATGTACACAGTGATCAGTCAGCCAGCCAGGGAAGAGACAGAGAGAGGAGCTGGCAGTCCCTTTTTTAGCTTCATGCTGCAGATGCTCCCATGCTGCAGATTGAGGAGATGAGCTACACTGCAGGTGAGGAGGAAGCTCCACCCATTAATTTCCTGAAACAATGAGCAACACAGAACACTAGTGGCACTCGCTAACCAACAAGGCCATAACATTTGTGAACCCCATTTAACATAGAAATGATCCCAGAGGCGGATTTCTCAGAACATTAGAGTGACCTCATCTTCCTCCAATCACTTCACCAAGCTGCAAGCGAGATGTGCTTCTGTACCAGTGTTCATATTGGCACCTGACCTTGATTTTGTCTAGCTTTTAGTCTTTGACAAAAATGTATATTGGACATTTGCTTTCTATTATTAATGGTAGGGCAATAGTTCTTTTGTTTTTCTATTTATTTTGTTATCCCGTGAATAAAAAGTGTCATAGCTCTCCATAGCTCTTGTTGTTAGTTTTTATTTTAGTTTTTTTCTTGTTTTTGTCATAAAAATAGGCCATTAACAAATATGTTTTACCATGATTTTTGTAGACAGAATTAATACTGCTATGCACTGCAAAAGTATCTATCTGTCTGTCTGTTTGCCAGCCTGTCTGTGTTTGTTTGTATTTCAGACAGAATGATAATCATTGGACAGCCTAATACCATCTAAAGTTAAATGAGTTGGAAACAGCATCAGCACCCTCAAACAATACACATGTCCAAACATACAGTGAAGCGAGTGTGTGCGTGCATGAGAGTATATGTGTGTGTGTGTGTGTGTGTGTGTGTGTGTGTGTGTGTGTGTGTGTGTGTGTGAGTGCGTGTGCATGCGTGTGTTTGTGCCCTATGCTGTTTGCTTGACTGGCTGCATGTTGACTTGACAAGGCTCTTTGTCCTTTTCAGTGAAAGCCTGTGGACACATGCACACACGCACACATACAGAGACAAAACACACCCATCCACATGTCACAGCAGGAGGTGAGAGAATAGTCTTTTAGCTAATGAGCTTTTTTTCACCCCTCGTGTACACTCACACTCTCTGCCTCTACAAATATTTCTCCCATCGCTGTCTCTGTCTCAGTTTTGGCCATCCACAGGTTGTGCGCACTGTCTGTATGGGATAAACATCATGCCATATTATGAAACGGAAAAGATAAAACTCAGCGTGTGAAAGCTTGATATATAATGAAATGTTTTTCAAGCTTGAAAGTAAGTTTTGAGTTTTGATAGGCTGCAAAAATGCATACAATGCAAATAATATTTTATATTTAAATTCAGTGTCACTGCAAAACTCTGGGGAACAAAGTTCTGAATCTTTGAAACTTGAGCTTCCAGAGGTCAAATCTTTATTTAGAATTATTGTGGATTTACATTTACACACTTAATGCAGACTATTCTTTCAGAGCGTGGTAACTCTTTACTAACCCTAACACCCACCTTCAGAGATTTGACCACACAGTTGGGAGCTTGCAAGTCACATGATATATGGCAGCATTATCTCGATGCTGATGTAAAATCTGAAACTTGTGCTCTAAAGAAATTGGGATCCTGGAGACAGGGGCATTTGCTCTTAATCTATACTGTTTGCTCTTTCTCAAGTTCAGTTTATTCACATTTCATAATTTTCAGGTTAGGTGTGAATGTCAGACTGCTCTGCCAATTTCTGACATGTAACAGGATAGGCGAACAGGATGGTTGCTTGCCCTTCACCTATCATCCAGGTTCCTGAAGCTATAACGGCCCCGGATGCCGTGTCAATCAATGTTGGCAGTCTCTGAGGCTAAAACAGATCCTCTCTTCCATCTGCAGCTTTTTGGAAGGTTAAGTCTGGTGAGGGAGGCACAGAGAAGTCAACCACATCCAGGTAAAGGACCCACTAACTGCCTGTTTGACCCTAACTTTTTCAAATCTCAGGTTTTGCAATGGGGGTGTTACAATAACCATTTCATCCTGGTTTCCAGTGGACATTGGCCTTTGTCAAATAGCTCATCTGGTGGCCAACAGTCTCTGAGGACACTGCATTTGTGCAGGCCTGCTCTGTGTGTGCCCTAAGTAAGGCTTCTCACTGGCCCCTGGCTGCACTGCTTTGTCCCTTACCCCCGCTAACTATAGTGGATAGATTTTTTTTAAGATCTCTGTCTCCTTTCTTACATCTGAGATCATCAAGTGCCTCTGCAAAAACCTGAAACCTTTTCCAGACTCCTGAATCTGAAATTCTTTCTTTAGAACAGCCGCAGACCTTCATGTTTGATTTTGAGTCCCACACTGGGTAGACGCCCCAGCTGCACTTATATAAATGTATAACAGCCTGCCCACAGAAATGCATTGATTGCACTCATTGGACTCTTTGGAGTTTTTGGTAGCCATTTCTTAGCATGTCTTGTTGTAATTTCCTGTCTTTGTTTCTTTCCTGCATTTCCTAATGTGCTTCACCTATGTCTTATTGTCTCCCCATCTCCTTTGTGTTTCAGTGCCAGAATTTTCCTCTGGTCCTTGTCAGTTGGTCTGATGTTACTGTGGATGTTGCAAGTGCTCCTGTTCTGTGTTCATTGGTGCATCTAATCTTTTGGATTCCTGTTGCCGCCAGTCTGCCTCCACCCATCCATCAGTCAGTTAGATTGCATCTACATGCCTCTCGTCTGCATTTTGGGTCCTCCTATCTCCTAAATCCATGTTATCCAGTGGCGGGCTGCAGGGACACAAGCGTGTTTGCAAAGCCCACTGGTTTTTGGAGGGTCAGCATAAAGGTGAGGAAAAAAATGCAGGTTTACAAATGTTTTTTTAATCTGCATTGCAAATGCTTTATAAAGACATCATCTTTGTTAGAGCTCAAGGATACATGGGAAATATCTGTAATATACAACAGTAATTAGTTATGCAGTGAAAGGAGCCTATGTAAGCATAGCTACAAGTACTGTATATTTACTACTGATGCACAACCTAAAGTCAGTGATATCCCAGACTGAGTGTAGAGTTGCCATGTTGATGGTTCTGCAAACACAGCTAAGTCCCTTAAACTGAAGAGGACAGGTTTCACAACAGGAAAGTCACTTGGTGGTTTAATGAGCACACACTGAAAGCAGACACTGTATTGAATATAAGCTGTGGGTATGACCCTCTCTGTAATGACTGGTCACCTGTGTGACAAGCCACATGATAAATATTGGATAGTAGATGACCCGTTAATCCATGTCTGTTGACACAAACAAGATGAGATATTTATAGAGAGTAAAACCAGAGTCTAAAGACATACTAACAGCTCCTAGAGATTCCAGTATCACTACAATCAACAGTACAACAGGGGTGACAAGACCAACATACAAAACTATTTTACTTATCTTAGAGCTTGAGGGTGGTACTGCACACGGAGTCATTGAGTTATTAAAATCAACAGGTTTGCTGCTCATGTAAGAATATGAGACTGTGTTCATATCTATTCAAAATGTTGTGGATATCAGGATTTACTTGCATGTAACATGTATCTGTAAAATTATCTTGTTATAAAGGTTTATTATCACTAAAACTGTCTTTAATTACA
Source organism: Psettodes erumei (assembly GCA_016785225.1). NCBI lineage: Eukaryota > Metazoa > Chordata > Actinopteri > Pleuronectiformes > Psettodidae > Psettodes > Psettodes erumei. The sequence goes on along the minus strand of JAFBJZ010000823.1, from coordinate 200,667 downwards.
GCCAGTGCCTCTGGTAGAAAAACAAAGATGGAGATGCAAAGAGAACACACTGTAAGTGCAAATACAGAGGGAGAGCACTGAGGAAAAGGCAAAAAATTAGGGGCAGCTAATGTAATCTAAAGTGAGGGGAAATAGTGATGGAAAAGTGAAGAATCAAGATAGATGGGAAAGAGTAGTAAAGTGATGGGGGGGTTGATAATTGTGTTTCTGACAGAGGGAGAAAAAAAGAAGAGGTGATGTTGCTAATAGTGTGTGTGATGCTCGTATTGATCAGTCACACAGACAGAGAGGTGGGACGTGACACCTTGACCTGACACCGTGGCTAATCGAAAACTAATTCCCTGTCTCCATCATCACCATCACCATCATCATCCTATCACATGCACACCCTCACAGCTGTGATCGGCCATCGTCCAGCAGTTATTATCTTTGTGAGAATTTCATCTTGAGGGAAAAATATGAAGACGATATCTCAGGTCTAACAATTTGATCTCTAACCTTTACCATCAGGACCTACCTCTAGTACTCTGTGCAGCTTTGTGAACACAGATCATAATCTACTTGTCTCCTGCCCTGTGAAACATCAAGTCTATTATATTATTATATTCCTTGTAAGGAACCTGTGCAACAACACAAAAGGCAATCCAACTTTCGTTTTCAAATACTTTCCGTACTATGGCTCCTGTTTTCTTTTAGGTTTACTTCTTGTCTTTGACATTGTCTGGCCTAACTTGTTCCAGCAATGCCTCATCATCCCTGCCTCTTTGGGTGTATATAAGTCTGGCTCTATGCCGTTGTTTTTGTCAGTTTGTCATCTCTATTTGATGACTGGCTCCTTCTTGTATTCCACAGCATTTCCTGAGTCCCTGCCTTTTGCAACTTGTGGATTTACTTTGTTCTTAGAATATATTAAGTTTTAGTTTTTACCTTTTACTCCTGCCTCTCAGTCGTAATTTGGACACTCTTGCTTTCTTTTTACTGAAACACTTCAGTGCATCCCCCTACCTGCCTACGTTTGAGTCTGACAACCTTGAATTACAGTGATAACTGCTGCACTGTAATCCTATCTGCCATTGCATTTTAGAACCTATATCCTTTTTTCTCAGTTTATTACAGATGTGTTCATACATACATTACATTATTATTACCGTCTCCATCTCTCTGTTGTCTTTCTGTCCCCCTTCTGCTGTCTGTCTCTGTCTGTCTGTTGTCTTTCTGTCTCCATTTCTGCTGTCTGTCTCAGTGTCTCTGCTATCTATCTAAGGCTCTCCACTGTTTGACTACTTCTCTACTGTCTGTCTGTCTCCATCTCTCCATTAGTGAAGGTGTCTCCTCGGGTCGATATTTAGCGGGGTGACAAATGGTGACGCCCACTTTCTGTAAACATCCAATCATAGACCTTGTGACTCCCAACTGAACTCTGAACCCTTTCCATGCTCAGGGGAACTCTGAATCTGTGTGTGTGTCTTTGTGCACATTGCAGACTGAGAGCACTGAGAGATTACTCTGTCAATAAATGTTTTTTATTTGCTGGGGGCAGATTGGAGCTTTTCTTGGAGTTGAAAAGGTGTTTTGAAGCACTTTGTTGTGAGGCGGAGTACAGACAAATGCTATAATCAGATCGCTGTCTGGAGAACAATGTGTGGTCAAAGTAATGAGCAGAAACCACAGGGTAAAAACCCTCAACACACAATCAATACTGACAAGAGAAACAGTGAGAGAAGCAGAGAGATGAGAGCCGCCTGCCAAATCTAAAAAGACTTCACTCACTGTCTCAGGAGATATGGAGCTCTACAGCCACTGTGATGAAAGTCTGAGTGAGTGAGTGAGTGAGTGAGTGAGTGAATGAGAGAGGCCACAGATGGGAATCTATATAAAACTTTGTCTTCAGTGAGGAGGAAAGTCAAGACTTTTAGCTAACAATTAGCTTGTCTTTTCACGGATGGTCCTTACCCCAGTTTTGATTTGCTAGATGACATGCAAGTATAACCAAGTATAAAACTATAATAGCAGGGACCTTGGGGAGATGAAAGTTGCTTGTGTTAGATGAATGATTTTAAGCACAGCAAATATTCTGTGTAATTACTGTGTGAATAATTGCCTGTCCTTGCAAGAACACTTTCATTATTTTTTTTAAATGAACTGTGAGCCTTTATTAATAACCCTCCCCACCCCCACCCCAAGACATACGGCTAGACTCAGGTACTTGATATATCCTCTTAATCCATCTTTGAATAGCTCATCTGTGAAAATCAGACCAGTATAATTTTATGGTAACACTGTGTGACCCTCCTGTAGGCACAATAGTTTCTGGGGTTAGAAGTGAATATTTTTTTAACTGTGTCTTGTGTCCTAAGTATACAGATAGGATATATATTATTCCCGGGCAGCTTGCACCAGGTCTAGCATAGTTATTTTACCATTGGAGCACTGGAGTCTTGTCACCAGTTTAGGCTTTGAGGAGGCTCATCGCTCTACATTCAAGATGTGGCCATGTACTTGATGGCCTATATGATGTAAGAGTATAATTGCCTCTGAAGGGGACTGGGCTTTTCATTAAATGACAGAGGCCAGCTACCAGTTTGATTTGGATTTCATCTGAAGGGCTCACCTGCAATCTTGAGTGTGGGGAAGCTTCTGTCTTCAAGATGTCAAAGTGGTCCATTCAGCAATTTTATTAAAAACACATGCTCTGGAGGGTTCTGATTCCAAAATGATACACAGTAGTAACTGAGAGGGAAGGGGGAGAATCAGTGGCCATTACAAATACAGTACCCAAAAGAGTAGGCTTCATTTTGCCGTCCTGACTGTCCTTTGATGGTTGCGGGCAGGGGAGGCTGGAACCAATCCCAGCTGACAGTGGGTGAAAAGAAGGGCACACCCAGGACAGGTTGCCAGCCTATCACAGGGCTGAAAAAGTATCAGTGGGGCAAAAAATATTTGCACTAACTTTCAGGGTTTCATTTAGTTCCACTGCTGCATGAAAGCGAAAGTTAACCAGTTATCTTTATCCCTGATTTACACAAGATTGTATTTATAATGTTATCAACAGTACATTTTACATACTGTATATATGTGCTGTATGTATGTATGACATGTAATCAAATATTGTTGTTGCAGGGCAACCACTGCCCTGGCACTCCCACTGGTAGCCCTAACACTCTGGCATATTGTAATGTATATAATTGTCTTTATCATCAAAAAAGCTCTTTCTCCAGGTGAAACAACATCTGTGTTAGTTATGTACAGAGTAAGAAGTTAAGTGTGAGTGTACTGTGTGTGGGTGTCCCTAAATCTCATATTCAGCATAATTACAGTCAAGAACAATGGCATACAGTGACACTGAGATGATATCTTGACATTGCAGCATGTCATTATGACAGTTTCACTCTCTCTCTCTGTCAACACACACATATACTGTACACATGCAATACGTGGTTACATATGAAATCTAATTCAGTCTAATGAAACAGTCCAACATTAGAAGTATGAAGGTTATAATGTTTGTGCTGAAATGGTTTTAGAGAGGTGCCCATTCACCTTTATGGACATTTTGAAGTACTGTTGTATATGGACAGGTATTTGTGTTGTTTTGTCTAACCCATTTTAATTAGTAAAGACAAGGCCGTCTGTCATTTTAACTTTCACGAAGGAGGGTTGATTACAGTATTAGACTGCATTAGATTTATTGAGATGTTCCTAATAAACTGCCAACTGAGGTATACTGTACACCCCACTATCTGCTGCCCAGTGTTCCCATTGTTATATATAGAAACTTTGGGGTCCCTCAACATATGTTCAGACCAACTATACAGTAATTAGTAACTCTACACACATTAATAATATACAGCGGGGGACATTTTGGCACCTCAGCACACCCTCGCTCATGAACACACACACACACACACACACACGGGTATGAGCGCACAGTGATTATACACTTCTACCTACATCTAAGCAGTAATTACAGACAACCTGAGCTGAAGGTGCCTCCTGTCCTTCCTATGTCTCTCTCTCTCTCTTCACTTCCTGTCCTCTTCTTTCCTCTCATTGTCAACAATGTGACATCATTATGACATCATCTGATAGACAGTGGACAGAATGAGCCTGCCCTTGCACATTTGTACAGACACACACATGCACACAGCTTGACATATAGCCAGTGTAAAGCCTACATTGGGCCTCCATTACGCTGTAATTATATGCAGACCTCAGTTCTATCTATATCAGAACATTAATTACATACTGACCTAGTGCACACACGCATACAGAACAGTGCTGAACATTGATTGCATACAGTTAAAGAAGAAATGGGACAAGGTATGTTCCACAAGACAAGAACTAGATGGATAATGGATTTAACAGTTCAAATCTTTAACATCTCCATGTCGATATTCTTCATTAATGTTTACAATCTATGATGTTGTATTCCTGCTTGTCCATTCTGTAATTGTACTTTGCCACCTCATTCTCTACCCATGGCATCTGTTGCATGTCTGCCCATCCTGGAGGAGGGATCCCTCCTTTGTTATTCTTCCTGAGGATTCTTGCATTTTCTCTATTTAAATATATTTAAGAGAGTTTTGCTTGTCAAGCCCCTTGAGACAAATGTGTCATTAGTGATAATGGACTATACGAATCAAATTTGGCTGAATTTTTTCTGTAGCTGACAAATTCAGTCCAATAAATGTGGTTTGAGTGTTGTCATACTTCACACTCTGACTTGACACTTAATTAAAAGACAACAGCAGGTATAACTTCTCAATTCAAATTATCATCACAGAGATGCCTCATGGTATTCTGAGCTACAATGATGCAATGATATAATAATTAAAATATGCAGAAACCAAAGATCTTTCATCTCTTTCTGAACAGCTTGTAATGTTGTCAAAAGTCATAAAACTACTGCAACGCTTCCAGGATGGGGTGCTAAGAAGAAAGTCAGTGACAAAAGTCTACAAAGAGCATAGTAATGGAAGAGCAGCAGAAACTAGACAGAGACAACTGCAAGAAACCTTCAAATTGCTGCAAGAGACAATTAGAGGCTGTAATTGTTGCCTTTGTTATTTCACTGTTAAGCAAAAAAATATGTACTTGAAATTCGAAGGTGCCAATCAATTTGACCAGAACTGTGGTGTAATTTAGGTCTTTAAGGGGAATAAATGTCAAATGTTGGGCATTTATGAAAAGATAAATGTTTGTATTTTGTGGTGCATGTGGATAAGAAAGCTGTTTCCCTTCACGGTGCAAACCTACCCCAGTCAAGTATGTTGATTTAAAAAAGTGTGCAGGAGGAGTCTTTTTTATTGTTATCCTTGGTCGCCATCTTCTGGTAACTCTACATAAGCTCAAGATTGGTAAGTAAATAAAACGAGTATTTGAGTATTTATGGATTTTGATGGTATCAAGGACACAGCTTTGGATTTTCTTTTTTATTTGGTTCCTATCTGGTAAAATAATAGGTCCTTCCAATTTCAACTTGTGCTGAAATTTAAATCCACACCTTCCACCCTCCCATGTGGTGTTGTCCAAAGGTCAATTTTAAGTTGCCTTTTATTTTACACAATGCCACTGGGCCACACATTTCAAAAGCAATTCACTGATTTTCATGTGTGCATTGATAATACAGCATTTTATACCTTTTCTGACTGCTCATCTGCACTTTCTGATCTCAAGAATGGTAGATGGATGTATGGTAGATGATGGATGGTTGGTAGAAATGTTATAAATAAATGAATCAAATCCGTAGGTTTGTTTATTTGGCTCAAGTTATTTTGACTCAAACCATCATTCATTTAACCACCAAGTAACCAGGGTGGTACAACTGTGTGTCCTTTAGTTTCTTGCTATTGCAGATATTGAGTAAACCATGCCTGCGTTTCCTCTGATTTTGACTGCTGTAAGACCCTAGCCTCAGTCATGAATAACTTGCTCATCTGCAGCTGACCCCAAACCGCCATATTATGAGAAACCAGATCAACATCTTTGCACTGGCTCCCTCTGAGATTTAGAATTGATTCTACAATTTTTAAGGCTTTGTGTGGTCAGGTCTTGACTCGGTAGCTTCATTGGAATTGCTTCTTATAACAATCTTGGGTATATCTTGGCAATTGGATATATATTGTAACGTCTGCATCTTGTTTCCTTCCTATTTTTCTGTGCTCCTTATTGTTTTACTACATTCTGCTTGATTCTTAATTAATTCTTAAGTCTTCTTGTGACTTAATTAATTTAGCATTTGTATTACTTACACTGTTGGTTTCCCCATTTTGCCAATAAGCACTTAAGTTCCTATTGCTTAGGGGGAACACCACAATAAACTGCTTTAATCAAATTCCTTTCTCATAGCCTGCTGTGCTGTGTTGTGGTTTCTGATAAGCCTTACAGAGCCATATTTCATCATTTCACTGGTACTTGACACAACAGGGTGCCACCCCAGCCCCTGACATGTTTTCATTTAGTGTTGTTTTGAGTGTGAATACCCAGTGTGCACTGTACTTATTGGAATTTGGAGGCAGAATGTAAACTGGGGCCCAACGGCAGGTCAAGTTAACAGGTCGATCCAACAATGGCTGTGTATAAAACTTAAAACTGACTGTTCTTTACAGTTCACTGTGCTCTTGCAGTGAAGAAATACACAACTGATTCTGATATTTTAAAGAGATTTCCTGTTTATACAGCTATATAGATAATAAATAGGTAAATACATTACTAAAACTATGCTTACTACTTTGTATTAATTCTATCAGTAAATGTCAGTCACTCTGCATTCATGTAGACAAGGTAGTAAATGCAGGAACAGGACAGCATGCAACAGATCCAAATAGAAGCGACTGCAACACCTAATTTTAAATGTCCAGCAGATGGTGATCTAGGACAGTCTGAGTGGTTCCTTAACAGGGAAACTTCACGAGAACTGTCAGTTTTAAACGACACGTTAAATTAATTAATGTCTTAAGATATTAACTGAAAAATGGAATTGAATATAATGGGATATAATGCAATGGAAAAGGCTTTGAATGAAAAGCCATTTCATGTTGTCTTTTACGTAGACTAACTGAGACCTCTTTTTCTATTTTAGTGTTTATTAAGAAGAGCCAGAAATGACTTACTGTTTACTGGATGCATAGCCAGCCCAAGCACGGGCATGGGCCATTTTGTCCTGTTTATTTTTTTATTGTTCCATTTAAAATGATGTTTATTCTCAGTAATCGGCTACAAGGTATCAGGGTAAAATGTCACTGGGCTCCATTAATGCCCCGGTTCCCCCATATCTATGAACATTGTGTACACTAAGCCATGTCTATACTCCATAGCCCTTGGTTTGTGTGATGATTTCTGGTGCAGTATTTTGGTGTGCAAATGTTAAACACGGGAATACAAGATCCGAGAAATCCTTCTGAGAAATACAGGTGGTAAAACACGACACTACGTTTTGACACATGGACCGCTTTCTAAAACGGGACTTCTAAAACGGGAAAAAAATCAGATGATCAAGTAGGCTGCACCTTAACACCCTTGTCATATCAGTGGATCCTGGACTTTATAAATCACATTAGCACAAACCATTTGGTCGGGCTGTCGTTCGGGTCTCAGGGAGGTGGGTAACCCAGCCTGCCTATGAGATGACCGCTACAACAGAGTGGTTTGGGCGATGGGTTGAACCTGTTGATGGAGCGATAATTTGATAGCGCCGACCGGAAGTGCTGACGTTGGTCGCGGGACGCTTGACGTCGGCGCTGTATGTCGCTGCACTGCTGGAGGAGGCTGCATGGAGGAAGACTGTTCCCCGAGCGAACAGCAGAGCTTTTTTAGCAGACGGGACACTATTGACGACACCACTGATGGACTGAGAAGAGACCTGTGCTCGGGAAAGTGGACTCGTTCTTTCCAGCCGGAGCCTCCGGGTTTCTTACTTGGATAAAGAAAAGATTTGATCATCTGAGCGAAGAGGGGAGCCACCACACCGCAGCGAACATGTACGTTGATTAGAACTGTTTTGTGTTTGTTTGTCGTGTGTTTATTATATCGAACGAGCTATGTCGCGATGATGTTGACCCCGATCTCTTCTCCAGGCATTTAACCTTCTTGTAGCTGTGACATTAGCCCTGTACATCTCCTCGGTCTTATTTCGGTGCGTTTCTCTAACTGCCTCAGCGTGCTGCAGTCTCGTCTGTCACCCCAGCGTGCGCCCTCCACTTCTCTGCCGCACGGAGAAAGTGGCTTGCCAAATCTCGCTCACATATCTTCACTTTTTTTTTTTTTTTGCACGACTCCCAGCTTGAGCTCCGAGCGGTTTCGGTGAAATGCCACCTTCTTGGTTTGGCTTGTTGCAGAACATTCCGCAGTGTTGTGAGGAGAAAACTGAGTGACAGTGTGCGGGATGGGCGAAAGTCAGTGTTTCACTTCAATGTACCGGCGTCGTCGCAGTCTGCCAGCGTCGTTTATTAATAGCCTATGTAAATTATATTGGCGCGTGTGTGTGTGTGTGTGTGTGTGTGTGTTTGCTGCTGTGGGGACATAAATCTTTTTTCCACAGTCACATTAAGGAGACAAAAAGCGAGTCCCCATAACGAAGATCATTACATGTTAAGATGAAGACACATTTTAATGGTTATGTTAGTGTAAGTCTCCATCAAGTTAACGTGAGTCAATGTCAGGGACACACGTGTTTCTGTGTGTGTGCCATTTATTGTTGAATGAAGTCAATTTCACTTCTTCCCATGTAAATTTCTACTACGTTTTGTGTGTGGACTATGTCTTTGCACTCAGGTGTAAAATGATAGAGGAGCCATGTTCACAACTGGTTGACCTGACCAAGACAACGTTTACTGCATGTTCTTAGCATTAACAACCATCATTTTATTAAAAACAGTAACTCTTATGCTGATGAGGCATTACGCTAGGTAATTATTGGAAACATTTGATTGAGTTAGCAATAAAAATGGTCAAACTTCCTCCAGTTTAAGAATAGATCCAATATGAGGATTAGCTGTATTTCTTGGTTTACTGTGGGTCAGATAAAATAAGCACTCGGTACAAAGTGCGTGACCTTAGTCTGCGGTGTCTCGTGATGGACAGCCCCTCTGCATCCTCCCACCCCAAGCGTTATGACATCCAACAAGCTGCCTGTCTCCTGATGGAGTGACTGCATTCTCAGCATAGCCCAAAAATACAACACATACTGGAGTAGTACTCACTCACACAGCGCCGTTTGATTGTGTTCCAAATGTTGCCGTAATAGGTGACAGAAACAAAGCCCGTCAGGCGGACTGTGGGAACGCTCCGTCGAAACCACAAGTTCACTGATGTCAGTCCCAAACGAACAGTGCAGCCATTGTGCCGCTGCAGGGCTCTCACTGTTAGAAGACCTAATTCAGCTAATGATCAGGCCTGAGCTAACAAGTTGCATGAAACTGATACAGAGCAGAGGGCGGACACTTTGCTCACTCATCTGATTCTCATTTCATTCAACACGCGTTGTGTTCATTCATAAAGCAAATATGGAAAAACTCCTTTCAACGTTGTCCTTGTACACATTCCACTTAAAGTTGATTTCGGCTGTGCCACAAAAAAAAAAAAAAGTTTTGCAAGACACACAAGGTGACATAATCAGACCTGCTTTTCATCTTTAGACTCAGCCTAAAGGCACATTTCTTTCATACTGGCTCAACCCCCCAAACTTGTGATGCAGTCAGTAGCTCAGACTGCAGTGTTGAACAAAGTCAGGTTTCACACTCTCACAGTTTCATCTGTTGGTAGGATGAAAGCGAACACAGGAAGTAGGGATCTCAGTTGCTCTGTGATGGTGCACTCACTTGTTCAGGTTGACACAGACAGTACAACCACATTCATCAAGTGAAGAGTCAGTTTTTATGTTTGCCAGTCTTCGATTTAGACCTGCCCTTGGCTCCACAGGTACACAAATCACTTCAAACATGAAAACAAACATGAATGCAAACAGGTATTGTGATTTGTCAATGAATAAACATCATTTGCGACTTGTACATGAAGATTCAAGCAGTTGCAATCATCGATTTGTCTTTGTGAGAAAGTATATTCTAGACAAGTCATGTCCTGTCATCCCATGTTCCATTAAACCATACTCCAGGAAGCCAATCAAGTCATTGCCAAATGTACTGTAGCTACGCCTCGTTCGATGCTTGGACCTTGTAAAATGGTGAATATGGTCAATATGGATAGTCACCACTCTAAATTAATCCACCACAGACATAGCAGGCTCCTGTCAGCGATCACATAATCTAAACTGCTGGGATTATCCAGGTTTACACCATATCAACTGCTCACATTGAATTCACTTCATCACACACCCACTGAAGAAAAAGCTTCTGTGATGTAGCCTCCAGTCCTGCAGACTTTTACCAGTAGATTTTTTTAATCAAACTGCTGAGACAACTGGAAGAAAACTTAAGGCAAAGGTAGAATTACCCCATCAAAGAAGTACTGTAAGGCTACAGTCAACAATCAGCTATATGTCTGGCAGTTATTTTCTTTAAGAAATGTTGATTGTCCACACTGTCAGAATATAGTTAAAATGCCCTCCCTTATTCACTGAAGTGAACACATTCAAAGTCCTTTGATTTTGTGAAGAAGAGTAGGTGCTGTGGAGTTGTTGAGGCTGATCAGACTCCTGTTCCAACCAAGCCGGACGTTCTTTCACTGTCCAAAAGAATCAGCAGCATCAGCAACTTTTTAACTTTTTTTTAATATATACTTTCCGTGTGCATCTGAGAATAAGAATCCCTCCCCTGAACCACTCTCATGTCCTGCTGGGGGACTTTTCCCCTTTGCCTAGAAGAATTGTTTTATGTTTATGTTTCTCTGTTTTAGGTGATTATATATGTACATGTTAGCTGACAGTAAAACAGCTCTGAGACCCAAACAGCAACCTGACATAGTTTACCCAGTTTGCTGGGCAGCCTCTGCCCCTCTTGCTCTCTCTCTCTCTCTCTCTCTCTCACACACACACACACACACACACACTCACACATGGTCCTTTGAAGTTAATGACTTCCTCTGGTGCAGTAGACTCCCTTGAAAAACTGGACAAATAGCCAATTAACACACACAAACTCTAGAGGATGGACACACACACTCGCCAGTCTGGAGGCCTACAGTTATAATGAGAGTTAATGACTTGAAGTCTTCAGAGAGATGCTTCTGTAAAGTAAGAATATTCTCCTGGGGCCTGTGCTGAATACTTTTAGACTTGCAGAAATAAAAAGTTGTATTTTGTGGTCTGGAATAGTCACTGTTTTAATTCTGGATTAACTCGTGGACAGTGGTTTCTAAGGGCTGGATTACACAAGAAAGGAACCAGTTGGAAAATGTATGCAGCTGTTCTGAAGTGTTGTTCCATCATAGAGAGGGGGGGGGGACCTGATAGTATTGTAACATAGTATTGTAACATGGGGGTGAGACATGTTGTCAGGCTCTCCTTCCTGGAACACATGCATCACACACACACACACACACACACACACACACACACACACACACACACAAACACTGTGTGTGTGTGTGTGTGTGTGTGTGTGTGTGTGTGTGTGTGTGTAAAGATGATGTAAAGGCAGTGGTGATGGAGCACACTGAAATTCTGATGTGAAATGCTGGAGGTGTAAGTCACAGCTGCAGGTCGATGGATAGTGGATAATTTAAAGGCTCTTCTAATAAAACTGTTAATGTGGAGCATTTCAGAGCTGATGTGATGTGAGTCCATGGATTACAGGTTGAAATATGTCACATACACTGGTCTGCACTGGCAGGATTACTCCTGCATTACGTTACCTTACATCATTAAATGTTTCTCATAAATGTTTCATCTTCATGTGCAGCGTATTCCTGGAGTAAGGTGGAATCTTTCCTTTTTCTCCCTGTCTGCCTGCATTGGATCATGGGTAAAGAGCTGATAGTGTTACAGATTAGAGAGAGAGAGAGAAATAAACTGAAAACAGGTCAGATGTGGCATGAAAGCTATTTGTCAGCTTTGCTGTAAAAAAAACAGCTGTTCCAGCATACAGTTTGTAACCCTATCACGGCAATCATGTGTTAAAGTTGTTGTCATGAAGTGGTGAATTGCTTTCTGAAAGAAAAAAGATCTCTGACAATAATGATCACAGTTTAATATTCTATCAGACAGAATTCAGGTACATTACAGGGAACTAGTCCCTGGTAGCTCAGCTTTACAGGAATGACACTGTAATCAGCAGTTCTCAGGCACCGTGTCCCCGTCGTTATTCAAGAACCAGTGCACCCATGGAGAGACTTGTGCCTGTTTTGGTCACGACATAATTGTGATCGCCAGAGAAGAACAGCGTTTGTCCACAGGGAGCTGAGACGGTAGCACTGTTGTTTGTTGTGTTAGTCTATATGGCCATTTATACATTGTTAGCGACAATGTGTGACAGCAGAAGACTTGTTGTCCTCACCTCCGGCGTGAGCTAACCACCAATCAGTGTCAAGCACCAATGGTTTTTTGCACACAGAAGTACCTACCCTGGAGCAGGAACATATTTCGGCATCAAAAAAGACCCCGTAAATCACTTTTAGGGCGTCGCTCCTCTGGTGGGGACACAAACTAAGGTGTCACCCCCCTCTTACAATGGTAGTTCCTGCAGTGGGAGCATGTCGATTGTCGTGCTTGTGGATTAGACTGCCAATAAACAATCTGACTAATAAAATAAACTTTCCTTTTAAAATAAAGTATTTTTTGAATATTACAATTTGAAATAAGAGTGGTCAACGCTGGACTGACACATTAACAGAAAACCCAAAACAAAACTGAGGAATAGTCATCAGTAAGTACATATGGGTGGGACCTTAAAAAGAGCAGGCTGAAGCTGGATGACTGTTATTATCAAACCTCAGAGTTCTACCTGACATGACCTCTGACTCAGCCCAGGCAGGACGCACTGGCAGTGTGTGTCCAGGCAGTGACTCATGCACTGTCTTGTACTAATAACAGAGCTGCTGCAGTAATCGTAGACTGCACAGACCAGAACAGCCACTTAGCCCTTTGCTGACCCGTCTGGCTCTTCTTCCAAAAGTGAGTGCATGTAGAGGGAAGTCACTGGTTGGTCACTTGGTGTTATTTTCAGCACTGGTCCTGAAAGGCTTTTCCTTTGAAAAGCATTTACAGGAAATGTTGCATTTGCATTCACTCAAGCTTTACATGTCAGCAGCTCTGCTTCCTGTTTTCACAGCAGGTAGATGGAACTAAGGCAGGCTGGCTGAAGTTTAGAACCTTCTTCATCAATCTCTGCTCATGATGTATTATCATTTTCCCCTTCATGTCATCTGCCCTGCCCAGTGCTGGTTTAAGAGCTTTGTTAATTAGCTCCACCTAGCCTTTCAACAGCACCACACGCTTAGAGTTGGATCAGCGCCTCTTTAAAACCATTGTCGTAAAAACTGAACACACGCTAACATTCATGAAGCAGTATTTACTACAGGACTGATAAGTCTACCTACAAAACTGCCATCTGAGTGTATGTGACGATGTCTGTGTCCTCCTCCCCACCTCTGGTGGTGTGTGCACATGCAGATGGTCCAGGTAAGAGAAACTCTAAGAGGATTAGCCACTTGGCCTTTTTCCTGAAACCCACAGGGAGAGAAAGATGGTGTGTGTGTGGTATGTATGCATGTTTCTGTGTGGATAGTATGTATTGTGAAGTTATGGATTTTGTAAATCTTATGAAGACATTGAATGGATATCAAGTGGCTGCACTGTGTGAACCACAGCACCAATCATTTTCTCCTTGTGAACGGTAAACCCCACAGTAAACACTACTTCGTATTCTGCCTGATGTGTGTGCTCGTCCATGAATGACAGCGAATCATAGCCATGACCAGGTTTAGTGTCAGGGTACTCCATCATTAATTTTCTGGGCTACTGTGTCATAAAGGGTCATAAACAGTAGAGGTGCTGATCATTGAAGAGGCATCACTCCTGCTCAGATTATAAACATAATACAGAACTTTGCCCTATAAAATTATAAATCATGCCACTTGCACCCTGAGGCATTTATCAGAGTGGGCATGCATTAGAACTGAGTGGATGTATTTTCATTGAAATATGCTCCAAAACATATGTTACTGTTGAATGGTGCTGTCAGAGGCCTCTGTGACCCAGACTCATTAAACAGCCTGGCAGCAGTGCATAGATAATCCCGTCTAAAGTTTTTCAGCTAGCCTTGCGCTTTTAACCAATCAGAGGAGGCCAAAGTCAGGGGTGGGAGCTCAAAGCTGTCAATCAAACTGGGAAGGCACTTGTGGTCTGCTGTTGCTCTCACACTGAGGCATCAAGCTGCAGGAAGAAGTCACAGAGCGAAGTTGTTTGCTTTCCAGTCTCTTGATTTGTAGTGCTTGCATATTGTAGTTTTGAAGTCAGTTAACTTTTAAGATGGCACTGTGTGGTTGTTGCAGCAGAAGATGGCAATATGTCATCATTCACTGCTTCAGACAAAAGTAACACCTCTAATGCCTCACACAAAATAAGTCTTACAGCTTAAACCCCCTCTTTTGTACAGCAGCTGATGTGTTGTGTGTCGAGGTGAGGGATCTGATGACCTTCTACTAGAATGATCCTGAAGACCAAGTATAGAGTTCATTACTTTTTATGACATTTACACTTGGTCTACCATACAAGTCAATGGAGTGATTGCCTTTTAGATTGCTGTTCTGATTGGCCAAATTATATCACAGGTCTCCATCATTCACATGTGATGCATTTGAAAAACAATTCAACATGAGCCGGCAGTGTGGTGTGGCAGCGGTTTGGTTCTGCATTGTCAACAAATATGATTGTATTTGAACAGCAGAAAGTGTGATGTGACCGAGGCATGAGGGATTTAAGACACTGACCTACATGAGCATTTAGAAAGTTTAATTTAAATTTGTTAATTCAGTTAATTTCATTTAATTAATTTAATTTAAAACTTCTCAGTGGGACATTTCAGTTAAAATGATTGTGATTTTTTTTTTTTTTTTTTTTTTTTTTGGGGTTCACCCACCAGTGGTTGTGTGTTTCATTGCACTGTGTATACTGGATCATAAACTTTTAGAAAAGTTTGAATAAAAGTGAGTCTTACACACTGAGATAAATCAGTGGTTTGTATGTAAACCTTCATCTAAGAGGGGAACAAAAGGATGTGGACAAAAACTTTCTCCACAGGTTTTCAGAAGGAGCGCATCAATAGAACTGAGCAGCTGGAGTCTTAGACTTGTTAGTGTTTTGGAACCAGTTCTTAGCGGTTTGCGCGTGGACTGTTATCAGCAGGTTGTGGTCACATATTAAACCTCTGTGCGTCTCCTTACCTGCCCATGCAGCAGCTTAACTCTCGTGGCTGCCCTCGAAGGGTTATCCTAATGACACAGTTTTCCGGAGTGCGCAGCCTGCTGACTGGCCCAGCAGCATTGAGTCATAGAACCAGGTGCAAATGTCACTCTCCAAAAGCACAGGCTCTTTTCAACGTAACATTTAGGCATTCAAAACAAAGCTGAACATAATCTAGAACTTTTACTTTTTGAGACATCCACATCTATAGCATTTCATTTTGGACATGGCCGGCCTAACTGGGAGACATAGTGTGTCTGCTGTCATGCCGATGTTATTCTCACTGTGGTTGTGTGTTGCTCTGAACCATATTAGACTGGCTACAAACTAGTAATTAGCCTGCTGCACTCCAGTGACAGGTAAGCAGCTTATTGACCAGCTGGAGATTAACCAGAAAGTCCCCACCTCGCAGGGGTCCACGCACACACACACACACACACACACACACACACACACTTACGGAGCCAGTCATGTGGTGCTTAGTGCAGTAGGAACAGTCTGTCAGCTCATTACCAACCTCATTCTACTTCACCAGAATGAAACATGATTATAAATGATTTGTTTCATCAACTTGAAAGGTAAAGTAGAGTGCACACTGCAGTACAGTACAGTACGGTACTGTGTAGTACAGTGCACAGTGCAGTACAGTAACGTACGGTACTGTGTAGTACAGTGCAGTACAATAAAGAGCAGTATAGTGAAGAACAATACAATGCAGTGCAGTATAGTGAGTAAATGTGACCAACTCCAGAGTCTGGTTGTCCCGGATGGGGACAGAGTGTTAATGGAGAGCATGAGCAAGAGGGGGTTGACCTTTCACAATTTTTAATATGCTTGTTAAAGCAAAAGCAACACTTCCTGCTGCTCTTTCATAGTAAAAGCCTTTTGGCTACTTGGGGTAACTTAACTTTGTTAGTCACTTAGTTAGAACTAGGTGAATGCACAAAGGCCAGGTAACTTAATTGATTTTTTAACAACTATATGAATGATGATGGTAACAAAAAGAACATTTGGATTGGACAGCTTACCTTTCAGTTTGTGTTTCATTTAAACAAGAGAAAAGACTTTTAATGATAAGTGCTATTTCAGTTAATGAGTTAAATGAATCCAGTAAAGAGCAGGACATAGCCCCTAATGTTGGTTTAATGTCTGATGTGCCACAGGGGATCAGCTCCAACACAGTAGGTGCTCAGGCAGGAAGTAATGTTAGGTTACTGCTAGGGCTGGGCAAAGAAATCTATTTATCAATGGCTTGCAATATATCTTTTCCCAATTCAATATCGATTCACAAAATCCTGAAATCGATTATTTCTGTTCAAGCCATACTTCTGTGGGGGCACTGTGGGTGTTTATTACTTTTGTGCTGCAAGTTCAGCTCAGGCATACTACTTTACTGTTAATGTTTTCTCTGTTCATTAAAGAATAATAAAAAAAATAATTTTGGGGTCAGTCTGCTCTGAACCAGTTGCAAATAATACATGCATTAACATTTAACAAATATCAGGTATTCCTTGTCATATATAAGATACCCACATATACAAATATGTAGGTATCTTTGTCAACTACAAGTATTATTGAATCAATGTCGAAGCATACTGGATCAATATCGAATCGACCTAAAGAATTGAAATTGAATTTAATTGGTAGTTCTTGAGGTTCTTGACAATACCCAGTCCTAGTTAGTACTGTAGATAATTAGCCTGGCATCTAAACAGTTGCTGTCAGAGAAATACACTGTTTAAATGCAATGTTGTTATGGAAAGGCAAAAAAAAATATTTCTATGCTGAGAATCACTCCCCCAGTATTTGGAGAGCTCATATTTGCAGCTGCTGAGCTATGATTGGATAATTGATCAGAGAGTGGTTTAGCAAACACTCAAAAACAGTGAGTAGAAGATGCATGAGGTGTATTTGATGACACCGGGTTTACTGTGTTTACTGTCAGTCTCTCTGCATTCGTGTTGCACTGTGTAGGTTTGCACAGCTGCAGGACAGTTTTCAAACATGAGGCAAAGTTACTGGCCCATCAAATTTCCCCACCGCCCAACATGACCAGCTGTTGGAGCTGCAGTAGAGGGTCAAACACACAGCTCATGGAGGCAGTTCTGCTTTGTGGCCAATGGCTGGAGTCACAAGGAGGTAGAGCAGATCGGTTGGTGGTTCAATTCCCGGCTCCTCCAGTCTTCTTGTCGAGGTGTCCTTGGGCAACTTACTGAACCTCAATTTGTGGGTCTGGATGAATGTGGCTTGTAGTGTAAATGCTTTGAGTGGCCAAATTGACTGAAGAATATTAATGCATTTACATCCACATGATGCATTGTTGATGTTTTTTTTTTAGAGTCAATGTGTCTTACACACTTTCATCTTCTCCATCACAAACAACAAAAACAGTTGCTCCTTGTAATTCCAGAACTGCCTGAGAATGTTTCTTTCATTTTCTTCAGTCTCGGAGTAACTTAATGACAGATAGGATCATGCAGCTCAATTGAGCAGCTACTTCTATTTGAAACATTTGCAGTATAAAAATCGAGGAAATGATCAGTGTCATGATGCCATTGATGGGCTATAGCTGGCAGAGTTGGCTATCTAGTGTCAGCAACCTTTTATTGTCATACACAGGACAGTCAAATTTGTGTTTCTGTCTCATTGCAGAAAGTTGAAAAAGTCATCATTTCAGAAGGTCCACTGCTTCACTCCCTCTCCTCCCTACCATTGTGTCAACAACATGCTTAGTGAAGTCACAGTGACCTTTGACCACCACATTCTCATCAGTTGATCCTTGTGTCCAAGTGGATGTTTGTGCCAGGTGCAGTGAAGTTCCCTCCTCATGTGATGTCTACAAACATGGCTGTTACATTCTGAATGCACCTTAATTGCCTTGGTACAGGGGTCTATCTCTCTTGCCTCCACTTGGATGAATTTGTACTGGGTACCAATGAAATTCCAAAAATACGGAGCTGTGTTAACATTCCCTGGACGGGGGTTATTTTTAATGTTATGATGGGAAAGAGGTCACACCAACTCACAGATAGAAACGCTTTGGCACTGTTCTCAATTGATTTGACCTGGGGTTTTTTGGGGTTTTTTTTACTAACGTGAGGAGTTGAATTTTCTTCTGTAACATACTGTAGTCTCTGTTGGTCCCTGTCAAGAGCAGAACAACTTGGTGAAGAAGAAAAATTGTATTTTTTATATTCTTGTGTAGCACAGATTGAAACACTTAGCTGTTAATACATTATTATAACGGTGTCCAGTGTTTAGAGGTGCTGGTATATGGATTTTGTTGCCTAGAAATAGAGCCAGGCTAAATGATTCCAGCAGCTGCTGACAGTTGTTTCATATTTAACATGCAGGCATGGAAGTGATATCAATGCAATCAAGTTTTAAGTAGTTAATGCAAGTGTATTTCTCAAAACACTGAACAACTATAATTGGACATTTCACTCATTTAACATATGATGGTTTGTTTATTTGTAATGGGGAGTACTGTGCAGTAGAGATGCATGGATCTGGTACATCAGACTGGACTTGGCAGTGGTTTTGAATACATTATGTTTACATTATGCATTAGACATACAGGAAGTCAGGTGCACAATGAATACAGTTTCTTGATCAGTGTGCAATAACAGCAGGCCGTGGCCTCAGGTTGCCTTAACCAGTGATTACCCATGATGAGAAGGATTTGGGAGAAGGAGAACACTGGTATCAGATCTGCAGTTTGGGTCAGCACACACCCTAAGCTGAGAAATCGGAACGGGTTAACAGGAAGAACTATTGTATGATGTTGCAGCTGTTGAAGTACTACTACAGACTGATATTCAAATTATTTAGCCTCTGCTTCATTAGCCAATACCTATTTATTAGCGAACACCTTCTAAATAGACTGTTTTCACAGGTCATACACAGGGAAGGTGGTCAGAAGCAGGATTTAATAGGAAGAAAAGGGTTAGAGTGGATGGATGAAAGGAGCATTAATTGACCGTTCATACTATCATATCTAAAAAAAACAAAGAAAAAAAAAAGTAGTGTGGTGGACAACTAAGAGTGTGTGTGTGTGTGTGCGCGCGCTGCCTTTGGTATGAACAGTGTGTCTGTGTCTTATCTCTGTCTCATGCTGTGCCAGCCTCTGTGACTCTCCACTGTAACATTTTCTGGATTCTTCTCTTTATGAAATCCTCCCCTTCCAGCTCTTTCTCTCCCTCTCTGTCTTACTCACTACCTGTTGCCAGCATGTACTGTAGTTACCATTATAAGAATTCTTTAGTCTCAACTGGTCAAAGACAAAGGCAGTTTTGCATTTAAAGTCAAGGTGAACAAAATGCTGCTGACATTTTAAAGCTGAACGGCAACAACAAATAGGTTTCATAGGAAACATACAGTACATACAGTGTGTGCCTCTTCAAAGGAGGAAAGGGGAGGATGGGAGGAGACGGGCAGTGTTGATGAGAAAGATGGTGTAGACCTTTTGATGGTGGAAAAGAGGGAGAGAAGAAAGTCATTTACCTCCACTAGCTGCTGTGATGGAATTATGCAAGGTCACCAAACTCAAAGAACT
The DNA here is from genome assembly GCA_016785225.1 of Psettodes erumei. Lineage (NCBI taxonomy): Eukaryota > Metazoa > Chordata > Actinopteri > Pleuronectiformes > Psettodidae > Psettodes > Psettodes erumei. The sequence goes on along the minus strand of JAFBJZ010000823.1, from coordinate 180,757 downwards.
AGTAAGAATGATAAAGTTTGAAATCAGCCAGATCAGTGAGAATGGAGGAGAACATGTGTAGATGGAGCACCAGTATATAGGGCTGTTAAAGCTCTTTGGATTTTATTTATTAATTTTATTATTATTAATTTTATTTATTATTTTTTTAGATATTTTTAAGAACACCACAAGAATTGTAAAACACAACATCTGACACAATATTTTCTCATTATATACTGTGATTGTTGCTGCTAACATGCTGACACCAGATTTAGGACTGCCCCTGAACATAGATGTTCTTAGTCGAGCTGTAACCATGAGTTCAAGTCAGTAGTCAATGAGTCGTCACATTATCAGGATATTCATTTTATTATTGAAATACACATGTTTTGGGGGGGCCTCAGAAAATGTCTGAATTCCAGGGCTGAGAAAAATGTCATAAGTAACATTATTAATACTGTGCTCCATTACAGACAAATACAATCGGTAAATGATTTTGAATGATTCTAATTTTAAAAAAAAATATTTACAAGCACACGCATGAAGTGGTAAGTGGTAATGAGTAAAGGTAATGATGTAAGTGGCAAAAGTGGTAATGATTGTACATGTGTTGGAGCAACCAGCAATGAGAATGTTAGAGCCAACGGGCATGCTAACTGGCTAACGTTAGTCCAAGTACATGAAATGTAAATGATTCCACATGGATGTCAACAATGCAGGAAGTTAGAGATTTCAAAACTGTGCAAATGTTTCACAAGGAAGGAAATACATTGAAAGCTTTACTTAGACCTCAAAGATACACACAATGAGTTTGAGTGAGACTTTGGTTTGTTAACAAGAAAAGTCCGCCGGGCACCTTCCATTTTTTTAAAGCAATTTCTGCATCATCAAAATGCAGCAAAGCTTTACAATCCACAAAACAGGAAAATAATGACAACAAAAATGGTAGAGGAAGATGGATGAGAACGTACCTGGTCAGTCAGAATATTAGAAATATGATGGGCATGTAAGGAATGTCGCTTCATTCCAGCTCAGCGTTTGTGTGTGTGTGTGTGTGTGTGTGCGTGTCCAGGAAGTTTTCACCTAAAGCATGTGTACAGACAGCTAAACTCTGTATCTGGTATGTCCATCATGAGTTGTGACATGTGGTCAGCAGGGAAGCTGATGGTTCGCAGTGCTGCCAAACTCTTGGACGCCTCCTCACACTCTGCTCTCATGGCTAACAACGTCTGTGCCGTTGTGATGTTTGACAAAGGCTGAGGTTTTGTGGTGAGGTTTGAGGGTAGTGGCCCTTGATAGTGACCAGGTGAAACAGACGCCTGCTGCTGTGTACTCAGCATCTTGATGGGCGGCACCTGTCAGGTGGATGGAGGATCTTGACAAAGAAGAGGTGCTCACTAACATGGTGAAATTGGTGTGAAATAAAAGGTATTCTTATTTCTTTGAAGACTCGGAAGAGTAAAGGCAGTTGAAGGTGTAAGGGGCGGACACACTGATCAAAGCTGACAGGGTTTATAAGATGATATGTAGTGCTGTGCTCATCAGTCTGTACGAAACAGAAACATACATGGCAGATGGTCATTGTAGGAAATCCTGAGGTCGTCCTCCAGCACTAAGTGATAGGCATCATGGTGGGATGGTGTGAGTTCTGATCTGTGTACTCAGTAGCTACTGTACACACAGTGTGTGTCATCTCAATGCCCTAATCTCTTAGACTGTGTGTTTTGTATCGCAGAGGGATCCCCTTGACGTTGCTGTGTGTGAGCATGTGGCTGACCTTTGAACATGTTGTTTGGGTGGGGGTCAGGTGGTTCTTATTGTGGGAGGGGAGGTTGAATAGCAGCTGCCTGCCTGCTCCTCACTGATAAACACTGAGCAGATTTGTTGTCCATGGAAATGGGGTGATGCTGGACTCCTGAAATAAAATGAACAATCAAGTGCTGTAAAAGGAAAAAAAAAAATCTCCAGGAGATCTACAGGCAAAAGTGTGATGGATGATGTCACGTGACTGATTGAATTGAGCAGCTGAGAGAGAGTCCGACATGAAAGCATGGAACAGATTAATAGCTGCCAAATACACTCATCAAGTTCAACAATGGAAACAACAACAATGGAAATGAACGTTTGTCCCAACTCTGTTGCTTTCGCCTTCTGTCCACTTCACCCCAAAGCAGCTGCATGTGCTCTTCATCATGTGGAACCACCATCTGGTTCTGGTCCACTGAAGGTTTGAGTCAATATATTCCCTAATGACGGAACCCTGACCAACCAGTCTGTCTTCATTGGTTCAACAGAACTACTTCCTGCAGTAACAGTATCATCCTAATCATTTGTTGCCTGTTACACTGCCTTTGAACGCACAGAGGGTTTGGAAGTCATCAGCTAAAGGTGGGACCCCTGCAGGAATTGTTTGCATTCACTTTCATTCTAGTTGTAATTTTTTTTCACACTGCTGCAGGAAAACTGTAAGTTCACCACTTTCTTCATCCCTGAAAAAACTTGTGAAATTTAGGATTTCTGTGCATATTATGACTTATGACTTAAATATGTCTTTTACCTTGGGCAGTTTACTGCTTACTTTCTTTCAGATTTAAGGTTATTTCCTAGACTTGAACTGCTTAAACTCCAATAAAAACTGTAGAAAAGGGGAAGCTTTAAAGCTTCTGACAAGTAGTGTGTATTTTATGTCCAAGACTTGGAACTACTTAACCATTTCTACAGCAACACAAAAAGACAGTCAACACTACTTAGTGCTGTGGCTTCTCTGTGACCGTGGTGTCGCATCAAACTTTCTGAGGAAATGAATAATAATTGCAGTTTTAAATTGATTTAGGTCCATTTTGCAGTAACCCACCCAACCCTGTTTAAGGTGGGATTAGCCCAAGATGACAGAAGGTAGTTCAGAAAAAGCCTGAAATAATTTACATCTAAGGAACTAAGGTTAATATTTTGTCCAGATATGCAGAACAAGATATCATCTAGTTTGGAACAAACAAACCGATCACAAGCTGTAACCTGCACATTTCCTGAACCCAATGGAAAATAGGCTCAGTAGATATCAGACAGAGATAGAAGACCTTCAAGTCACCATGGTGCAAGTATAAAAAACATGAACCAGTGAAAAGTATGAATGATTTGGTGTTTTCAAAAAGATTTCAAATGATGATGGAGTACTTAACTTTTTTATGTTTTTCATATGTATTTCTATATATCCACTATGAATATAAATATTTTTATATAAAGAAGTTTCAAGGAAATTAGAATAATACTTCTTGAGAAAATATGTAAAAATATAAAAAAGTGGGTTTTTACGTCAAAGAAGTTAATTCATACTATATGGAATCATACTGGGTTGTTGCAACAAAGTGAAAAATTATGGAGATGATAGGGATGTTCTGATTGCAGGACCTGGGAACTAGTCCCTGGTAGCTCGGCGTCACAGGAACGACCCTGTAATCAGCAGTTCTCGGGCACCATGTCCCCGTCGTTATTCAAGAACCAGTGGACCCATGGAGAGACTTGTGCATGTTTTGGTCACAACATAATTGTGATCGCCAGAGAAGAACAGTGTTTGTCCACAGGGAGCTGAGATGGTAGCACTGTTGTTTGTTGTGTTAGTCTATATGGCCATTTATACATTGTTAGCGACAATGTGTGAGAGCAGAAGATGGCAACTTGTCCTCACCTCCGGCGTGAGCTAACCACCAATCAGCATCAAGCATCAGCATCATGGTTTTTCGGGCCCACACAGAAGCACTTACCCTGGAGCAGGAACTCCTTTTGGCCCTGAAAAGACTCTGTAAATCACCTTCAGGGGGCCACTCCTCTGGTGGACACACACAGAAAGGTGTCGCCCCCCCCCCCCGAAGTCCAGTTGTCTTCCTCTCATTAGAACGCAAGCTTTCCCAAACCTTTACCTTGTAACATGGCTTGGCACTAACTTGGTACTTACTAAAATATACTATTATATATTGTATTTACCATTGATGTGTCTAAAGGCAGTACATAAAACTACAGACTCCACCTCCACTTCCTCTTGCTCTGGTGACATCACTTGCAGCCAGTCTGTGTGGTAGTGATCAGGAGCAGAGCCCCGATATTGAGGTCCTACCAATTTATCCACCCGATCAATCGCAAGTCAATCTCAGTTGTCAACGGTTAAAACATCAGATAGCTGATAAGTAGGACAATGCCCTATACTGCAGCCAGCCGGCCACCAGGGGGCAACTGAGATGTTTGGCTTCACTTTTGTGGAGCTGTAATTTTGCCCTAATTTCACTGACCAACACTGGGTTCACCCGTTTTTACTGTTGTTCAGCAACAAAATAGGACCCTTGGTGTTCATGCTTTTCCATGTCCCTAAAGGTTCTTTCTGGAAAAAAAATGTATTATTAAACCCTGAATAAATTAGAGCTATCTGTCCGTGCACATTTAAGAGATTGTGATTTAGACTTATGGTTTTCAATCTCTTGGCACACATGATGCTGAAACCCAGCAGTGATTCTTTACAATGAGTTAGGTTCGTAAAAATGCATATTGACACGTTGGTGGGAGGATGTCGGGTAAAGAATTCTGCAGTGTATGTGTGTGTGTGTGGTCAGAAACAATACGTTCAACAGGGAGAAGGAGGGGCAGGAAAAACTGGTGATGTCAGCAGGGAGGAAGAGGACGGAGGGCCGCCTTGCTTTTTCCTCTCCCCCCTCCTCCTCTTCTTATCAGTGCAGCAGAGAGAGAGAGAGGTCGAGTGAGAGAGGGGATCAGTGGGAGTGTGGACGAAGAATGAACTGACAGTGGAGATGGGGGAAGAGAAAAAGGGAAACAGGCCGACAAGTGAACTAAAAGAAAATTCAGACAGTTATTCCTGCAGAATAAGGATTTGAGATTCAGATTAGGAGAATCAAATGCCTCAAGGAGTGACAGAGAAAGGAAAAGGTGTGATCAGAAAGTAGACCTACAAGAGTCACTTGTTTCTGGATTTGTTTGGACCCATTACTACACGACTCAACATCCAGCGCTGAAGCCGCCATGTACAGTGGATATGGAGGTATGAACTGGTGTACTGCAGCTCAGTGAAACCAGCCCCTCTCTAATCATTTACTCTGTGATTTTGTCAGGATGGACACACTGTTGTTGGTTAACAGACTTTTGTAATTTAGGATGGGCTGATGGCCAAAGATTGCCCCCAAATAACAAGCCAACATTACCTGCAATGTGTTTTGAGCCGCAGTTGTTTGACATGTTCATATGAGTCAGTGGATGTTTCTCCTTGAGCAGGTTTGAGTGAGTCATGTCAAAAGAAGTATTCCTCTTGCTAATGAAGAAATTAGCAGGGTAACTTTGCCTTAAAGGGCCATGTCACTGTGCTACTGCCACTACTGTGGCGTGCATAGCCAGGGTTGTGTTCCATTTCCAGATTTGTTAAAACAAGATTCATACTTTTCCATGTCTGTCTTGTGACACCACTGACATGCCTATATATATATATATACATAATCTGGAGCCTGTCCCCTTCACTTGCATTGGAATTGCTTTAAAAAGGGAGTACAGCCAGTATGGACAGGAGGAGCAAATACAGTGATGAACAATCCAAAAAGAAAGACTTAAAATATTGTGAACATATTCTTTATAAAATAATACAATACAGTTTGAACGCATGTAACTTCTCTTATATTATGTTTTTAGATGTTTTTCTTCAACGTCCATTTTCCTAAACTCTTTCTATGCCAACAGTTTTTATAGTAATCTCTTCTGTTTAGTTTTTGTTTCATTTTTGTCTCATCTCTGTCATTGGAAAAAAGGTTGTTGACGAGGATGTTTTGTTACACAGTTTTCGTTCAGAATTCAAACCCCACTTCCTGTAAGATTTATATTATGCTGATGGTCAAGACCAAGATGGGGTAGTCCATAGTGAAGGGCTGATTTTAAAAATAAAAAAAGGTGGGTATTTTGCTTGAGTTACCAGGACAACAAGTACCTAAGGAGATGTTGAGCAACAGCAAATAAACTGGGCTGGCATCTTGCTGAAGTATGATCAAATATACTTGGAAAAAGTGGAAGTTAGTAATAAAGACCTGACTGTCTCTGCCAACAGCTTGGCTCTAAAGAGCTGTGGATTAAGCAGCTCTTTGTAAGTGCATCACTTACTGTGTGTTGGTGTGTGAAGTCATTCCTACTTTGTTTGTAATCAGCAGCTGGTTAAGAGTTTAGTCATTTGTAAAAGGTTTGTGAGGAGGCATGTGAATGTGTATGTGAACAGGAAGTCCCTGCAGCATCACAAGCTGGACATTACTTATTATTTTGTATGAAACTGTGAAGACTTGATCCTTGCCAGAGGTATCAGTCATAGTTACAAGGGCAGTTTTAATGTCATCTTTAAACCAATTACCAGTCCAACTTAAATAAAAACACAAAAACAACAAAATGATACAAATAATAAACTAAAACGTTGATGTATTTTTTAATTTTTTTTTTTAAATTCATACTCTACTCACATTAATGGCAGCTAATCCAGGAAGGCAGAATCTAAAACACTACATTGCACCTTGGAAAATGATTAGCAGTAATGTAATTTAGTTGGTTAAGTGTGGGTTTAAGTTAGCCATGGTGATAGCTTCAGTGTAGAACTATTGATGCTGGGGCTTGTGCTACTGTATTTCAAAACTTGAGTGCCATCACAAATGTTAATCCATTATCTTGAACTTCAAGCATTTGTCAAAATGTCACTTCTCATTCCTTTTAGACCTGAGGCCAGTGAATCATAATACATCAGCATGAGAACTTTGTTACAACGTGATGGATACAGAAAATGTGAAAGCAGAGAATACAGAATTGTTGGCAGGATTCAAGAGGTTTAGCACGTTTTAGCTAGTTTAGTTTTCTTAGAAAGAAATAGCGCTGGCATTTACTTCCAGCTAAAATCCAAAACTATTATTTTTACATTTCTGTTTCTGTACAGTTTGAATAAACCAGATCCAAAGACTTTGTGAGTAAACAGAGGTGTTGGTGGATGTAGTATTGTACTTTGCACCTTTATGCCAAGCTAGGCTAACTGCAACTTCACTCTTCCTCTTTGTTATATATATTTGGGGTCCAGCGAACACCACCGCGGTGCTAGGGCCACCCAGTGCTGCTTGCAGCTTTAATATATAGTGAATTTTCTTTTGTCATATATAATTTTTTTCCTTGTCAGAAAATGACGCCTCCATTACCCACAGTGAAACTGGAGAGTGTGTTGTGTTATGCTCGTAGCAGCTAATGTAACTAACTTGTCCCCAGCAGAGATGAGGAGCAGGCTGCTGAGGCCTGGTGAAGTCATTTCTAACTAACTCTCTAACATTTTTCATTTTTTCACTCAAAGTCAGCCCCAACTCGAGGTCATTTGGGATAGTTCAGCAGACTATGAGCAGAACCTTGGGGGGTCAGAAAAATACCTCTTTTCTTCAAATATGGAGCAGTAACTGGCTGCCAACACTACTAATCGCCTGTTATCTTTCACACAGGTGTGGGCTTTATCAACCTTTTAATCTCAGTCTTGGAAAGAAAGCAAATAACTGTTCTGCTAAATGCTGCCATTGGTTTGAAATTGTTTTAGTTATCTATGAAAGAAACTTACATATGCATGCGGGAGATATGCAGTCCATCAACACCATATCAGTGTCAAAGTTACATTATTTTTGCATAGTAATGTAGTGATAAACTGCCCATGCTGTGTAACCACACAACAACAAAACTACAAAACCAAGCTTTATTTTATTAAGTGTGCTATGGCCTTTTCAGCCTTATAACAATTATTCAGACGCTAGCGTGCTTTTCCTGGAAATGAAGCATGGCTGTACAGTAAAGCTGCTGGGTTATTCCTGTGACTCAGTATAGCCATAAACTGTGCTAGTCTTTTCCTGACCCTGCCCTCCATGCAGGATGTCACTCCCTCCAGGGCTTCCTTCTCCTAAAGACAGTAGTATGAGGGAGGGACGGGCCTGCAGTCATGGAGCTCAACTGTATGTACAGTGGGGAGTGAGGGAAATAGTGGCGCTGTGAGGGCAGGAGACAACAATGATCCCAAAAGAAATACTATAGACTGATCCAACTGTCACCCTGCTTCGTGAGCAGTGTTGTCAGTGGCTACATTTCTCCACCAGGAGACATGTTATTTGTACACTCAGAACTGCACTGTCTCTCTCCTGGGGTAACAGTCAGGGACCGGAGGCTACTTCATTCGGGTCACGCCTCGCAGTACTTCCATCACCCATCATAGCTAATGGTAGAGACGAAGATCCCTCACATATTCTTATCCTAAACTTAAACATGCCAGTCTTCAACCTTACCCCATTTTTATACCTTGTGCATCTCAAGGCTTGTGTTTATCTCAAGGCAAAGTGTTTTACACCAAATCTAAAATTAGGTGCAAGGTGTTTGCACAAATCAAATAAAATCACAGCAAACATGTCATTTCATGCAATATGAGATGTTTTGGAGTTGACTCTTCAGAAATGTCTGGGACTGCCCACTAAAAACCCATGATTTGACTCATGAGTAGAGATGCCCCTGAGGGCGACGGCACACGTGCTGAGACTCTCAGCTCAGATGCTGAAAGTTCAGTTCAGTACTGAAGCAGATGCTGGTGCAGACTCCTCCACTGCGGTCCAGTGTGACCAACAGAAATATCAGCAGCCCGACAGGAAGCACCATCTGTGGATCTTTGGACTGAGCTGTGACAGGTGACCATGTGGAAGAGTCATGTTTCCATATCACAGGTTATGAACAAAGACATTAAAACCTAGAGTACATGTCACTTTGTACACTGTGTATGTTGAGTATTGAGGAGTTGAATCGTTTTTCAGTGATGTTTTTTCCCTGTTCTGCCCTTGTCAGACATATACTGTAGCACATATCATGTCATACTTACCGATATGTTGTACACATAAACAGGGAAAACAGTGACTTGGTTATGGCCTCTGCCCAAATAATCTGGGCTGATCTGTCCACAACAGTGAGTCCATCATAGCTCACCTCTAGCACAGACTGTGTGTAGTTATCATATACTGGCAGACCTTGCACTCATTAACCAGTGCTGCCTGAGCTCATGTGTTTTGGCCTAACTGGATGGAACTTGAGTGTTGCAGTTATTGGAAATATTCAACTGTTGTAGCAGAAACCTATAGATAATATCAGTTATTAGGGAGGTGTCATCAGCAAACTACAGGCTGCAAAAATAATCCCTTGTTTATTTAAATTCTACTCTAAATATTTTTTTTTTATTTGCCGTTATTAATGTTACATTTCCACAGACGTTCACAGTCCGAAATTTATTGTCACTCATGTTTTGTTCATAAAGTTTACTGTTGAAGTGATCAATATCCTGCCTCAGCATGCTGCAGCATTAAAATTTTAGTTGTGTAAAAAAAAAAAAAAAAAATCGAATCATTCACTTCATCACAACATTTTTACACATATTTATGTTGGTATCAGTGTTCTAATTGCAGGATTGGTTGCGGTCCATAACGGAAATGAAATATGTATAGGATTATTTGAGTAAGAAGAATGAGATGATGACAGTGATGACAGTGCATACCTGGACTTCACCATTCCACTGGTATGTATTTATTGGGAAAAGGTTTGAGTTTAGTCTCAACACTGTGTTTTTCCTCTTCACCACCGTGTGCGTTCTTGGATCAGCAGGTCTGTCTGATTTCACATTCCTGACATGACAGAGACACACATGCCCAGTTTTCCCAGGGGTGCATATAGACGCACACGCCCATAAAGTTTGACTCTGACCAAGAGACCACTTCTGTTGGACACAAAAAACAACAATATTAACTGTTGGCTATTCTTAGAGCGTAACATTAGTGAGTCAAGTAGTGTTGTTCAATGGGTGGTGCTAGAACAATGGTCAAGGCTCACACGAGTCAAAAGGACATGCATAACCTCTGCATATTTCCTGGCACATCACCCGGGTAGATGAGGTTTGTGTATAATACACTTGTAGTAACATGCTGCTTTTTTACTCTCTCAATCAATATTGGTTCATACCGCAATATAGACTATAGAAGTGAGAAGGCCGGAAGATTCACTTAAACTTAAAACTTCTTAGCAGTACAGTCCAAATTTAGCTGCTAAGCTAAGGTGCTGACAGATAAATAATTAACACAGAAAAAACAAAAAGGCAGTCATTTCGGGTTCAACCCCCCCCATTCAAATCTCTATTGGAATCTCAGAGGCTTACACTGCTGAAAAACAGATAACATAGCTGTTTGTCACCTCGCTGTGTTGAACGAGTTGGAATGAGCTCCATCGACTCTGCTCGTGGAGCTTTTAAAGTGAGGGGAATTGACAGTGGATGTGTCTGCTGCATATCCAAACACAGCCATAAGTAGACCAACATTAACCTTGTGAAGTTGCAGTGAATGTTGGTACTTAGAGGCGACACTCAGACGGAGCTGCTGCATGCCCCTTCTACCCAACCTCTGCTGCTAAAACAATAGCGTTTGTTTAGCTGACTTGACCAGGCCCGCTGGGCCTTTTTTCATAAGGGGGCTGTCCATTCATAAAGGACTGCTGTATGAATGATTTCATGTACTCTACTTCCAGTCATGTGTTTGGCTGTACATTGTCAAGCAATATCAACAGTATTTTATGTCAGAATTTCTCATTTCTTATTCCCACTGCAGACGAGGTCATGTTTTTGGTTCTGTCTGTCATCAGTTTGTTTGTTTAGCAGTACTACATTAAAAGTAATGGATTTCGAATTTCATGTTTTCTTTTTTTTTAACAGACATGGCCCTTGGTCTAACCTAGAAACCATTCAATTTTGGAAGGGATCTGGATCGGCATCTGGATCCAGTACATTTAATAAGGATTCCTTACCATTGTGAAATTTCAAATTTGGAGTCATATCTCCATAAATGTATGAAGATTTGAACCAAGAAGAACTGAGGGACACGATCTCAGTGTGCTCAGATCTGGGTGCTCTTCTGGAACCAGGGATGAGGTTTACTAATAATTGGGGTGCCTACACACAATGGTATTGTGCAGTAACTAACAGAGGGCACAGGACACAGGATCAGATTTTACCATTAGATCTAATACACATGTTACTCTGTAATCTTTACTGTTACTGAGTGGTTTTGATGAAATGTTCAGCCTTGGCGAAGCTCTGTGCTCTCTAATTAAGAAAAAGTATTGATATTGAAAAGTGTTTTTATCATGTACATGTATAGTTTTAACAGTTTATGACTAATCCTCTGGGGATCATGAATATGCACATTAATTTCCCTAATAAACTGGTTAGTATTTGTTGAGGTATCTTGCTCTGACTTGCTTCCTGCTAGAAAACAAAAACAGTGTATGGTAAACAGGGACTAAGTGTGGTACTGAGTGTGTGTTCGCGTGCATGTGTGCGTGGGTGTAGGCGGCGTTATTCCAGAATGGTCTGGGAAAAAGAGGCCAGAGAGCATCGAACAATAGGCGTGGTGTCACACGCTTGCTTACCACAGGCGGATGGAGGGCTGAGTGTGTGGCACAGAGCCACAGTCCCACTGTTTGTGTGGACCCATCAATAGCAGAGGAGATGGTGTGACCGGACTCTGTTGTTATCACCGCTCTCTGGATCAGGTAGGGCAACACGGGACACAGAGCTCAGTCTGACGGACGTTTCCAGGTTGACGAGGTGAACTGATGGGTGAAGTCGTTTGGATCATTAAAGTTGACGGCGTAGTGACTGATTGGCTAATGAAAGTCTATTAATAAGGCTGGAGATGACATGAGAGACGGGACAGTGGGGTGTGACAGGGAGAAATGTGCCGACTACCACTGCGCTGTCTGAACTGGGACTCTGACGGAGACACGGAGCCCCGTCAAGGTTGGTGTTTGGTTTGATCAGGGCTCAGGAGTGTAACAGTACTGCCTCAACTTTGGGTTGGTGGCTGAGTACACTTTTGATACAGGAGGGGAAACAACAGAGATGCAGACGATGATGTTTGTCCTTTTAGCTTGAATAGTGTATACATTAAATTGTAGCAATAATTCTTGTTGTGAAATGATGTGTTATGTTGCTTAAACAAATGAGAGGTTAAAAAAAATGTTTTGGCGCTCTCAGCACCTTCTGTGTTAAGACCCCCCACATCATCATTTGTGGGTGTATGCGTACACTGGTGCCAGCTGATCTCTCATCCATGTGCACACGTTCAGGCAGCTGCACTTATGTAATTGCACGAGTTCGATGATTATGCTTTGACAATGCAGTCTTCAGTTCAAAGCCCAATTTATTTTGTTGCTGTCTCGCCTCAGGGACTCTGACTCCAGCAGTGTGTGACATCTGCATGGTTAATGGTTGACAACTGTTGTTTTTCCATTGCTTCCCGGATTGCGTTTGCATGTGCATCTGATCTGTGTGTATGATAGCTCTGCCAAAGCTGAACTAAACATGCAAGAACCAGATGAGCGAGTCACTCAGCGGGCTGACAGCTCAGTGCTTCTTTTCAGCACTCAGCTGACACCACCGTTATCAGTCTAAGAATGGCTTTCCTTTACTGATGGATGAGATGAACATGTTTCATAGAGATAGAGGGTCTGTAATCCACTGTCAGACCTCTCGGTTATCAATTCAGATCTTGACTTCCTCATAGAGATGGTGAACTGCTGTGACAACAACTCATAATGAATCACCAGGAAATTAAGGAGGAAAGTGTCAGACTGTGGTGGACCCAGCTTGACCCGACCCGTCCTGCAGGCCTCAGTTTCTCTCTCTCTCTCTCTCAAACCTGTTTTCTCGCTTTATTTCTCATGCCCCCTCCAGCTCCCCTGTCTTTGTGAGTGCTTTAAACTAGGTTAAGTCAACAAAATGGTTGAGCACAGAGTCCCACGGTACACACACAATCTCACACACACTCACACACACACATTCCTAATTATTTGCAAGAGTGGAAGTAAGCAATAACTACCATAGCTCTGCCAACAGTTTTTGTTTGTATTTTAACCCCCTTGCCTTTTAAAAGTAAGGTTAAAGTAGTGAAATGCTCCTTTTTCTTTTTCCTAAGCAACAATCGGCACACAACAAGTAAACTTCCCTTCCAGTAAATGTGACTACATACTCTTTCCATCCCTGCTGATTGAGCTGAACTCCACCAGAACTGACCTTTTTCTCTCCAGCCAGATGACTGCAGCCCTCAGGACTATCTCTCTTTGTTAAATTTCCTGTCAGGAGAGGCAGTTGCATCTGACTTCCTGTAGGATTGTGACATTTCCTGTCCTGTGGGAGGGGTGTGTGTGTGTGGGGGCATTTGGCAGTCGCCTCGCAAAGGCTTCTCAGCTGTTTGAAGAAACAGGATGCAGGACACTGGAAAGGCAGCGGTAGGAAAACACTGCTTTAGCTGACAGAAGTGAACCGCCAATTTAAGCCACAAAAACAAAACGCTGCTCCGGGCTACAGACGTGAGATGTTGGTTTAAGGCTCCAGAATGGGGGAAAAAAGGATTAACCTACAGACCCGGTTCAGGTTGAAGTACTTCACGTTTAAACTTTTCGATGGCAGCCATTATAACAGAGCAGGATGCGTCAGAGGCTTTCCAGTGACACGAGCATGGAATCCCATCAAAACCGTCCCATCAAAGTTACCAAGGTTTCACAGGGGGAACAGCTGCCAGATAACCCCCAGATCGACCCTTGTTAAATGTGGTGGACAATATAATAGTAACCCCTGTCATTATACACGGTTATTAATTATTAATTAGTTATTAATTCAACAGACAGTCACACTGCCAAGCTCAACTGTGTGTATATTGCACATTTTGATGAGGTATGTAGAAATATACATCATCATGTGAAACATTCTGTTGTTAACCATAGGATCAACTGGCCGTAAAATAAAAGAGATCCATAGAAGAGAGGGCACAACCAAGCCCCATCAAAAAAGCATAACAGCTAGAAATAAAGATAAATAGATATAAATAATAAATAAATAGAATAAATAGATTTTTAAATAAATAAATAATATAATAGACAGAGCAAGACAGAACAATGATTTACAACGTTTTTGTCGTAATTGTTTGTGTTGGTGTTGTGTTTAATGGTTGATGTTGCCCAACCCCTGCATTGACTAGTACAGTGGGAGCAGGTGCTAACTAGCCCCTTTTATGTGAGTGATTCAGACATTTGCAAAGATAAATGGTGAGAGCAACAACTTGCTGTTAACATGAGAGCACACTGATTTTTGTTGAATACACCTTTACAATTCTAATCAGTGTCACTTCAGTACACAAACGTACTCTCATACTGGAAGTCAAGTTTGTTCAGGTTTGTGTGTGTGTGTCTATGTGGGATTAACTGTGTCCATCTACTTAACCTTGTTACAATGAGACAAACAGTGGATCATCATGGAGTGTGCAGCACACAATAGGCTGCAGTGTGGTGGCATGAGGAGCATGATGTGCCCTGGTGTTTGTTGTGACATCATACTCTTATGTCAGAGTATTCACATGATTCATGATGTTATTCCAACGTGTTTCCAGCAGAAAATTAGTTAGTCAGAGAGTTGGATGCTGACTGATCATTTTCTGCAATAATATATCATTATTTCCTTTTTCTTTTGCATCTGAGGAGTCAGAGTCACATGAGTCAGTCTGATAAACAAGGAGACCCTTAAACATACAGGGAAAAATTACGGTTAACATATATAACATAATAAATATCTGCTGATACTGGCATGTCACAGATATATTGGTATCTACATATATCGATGTATATGATGTATGATATATGCTTCTATGGAAACTATTTTTTAAAGGATGCTTTGTACCAAATAGCTACTAACTCATTTCCATGTGTAGTCCCCAACAACAACCAATCACCACTACAAACTGACCAGCAACCAACATCCCGCTGTACATACAGTGTATCATAAATCATAAAACATGAAAAAAAAATCAGCCGACATACCCGCTAAAGCCAGCGTCATGAGCCACATCCACACATCCAGTATCAGTCAAGCTTCAGGATGTTGTAACTACACGTGATTGGATGATTCAGCATTTTGTCTTTTTTTTTCCACTTTCCGTTCAACTAAGACATCGGCAGCCTGTTGACGCTACTGTTCCTCTGCTCTGAACAGGGAGTCCGTCCCGAACTCTCTCCACCATGTCGCTGTCCGTTCGCCCGGCCAGGCGCCTCCCCTCCAGAGCCATCACTAGGAGCCAGAGTTTCACTGGAGTCAACACCTACGACAAGCCCTACAGGTACACACACACACACACACACACACACGCTTGCTGTTGGGAAGTACACACTTGCCAGGACATCCTGCAGGTGGAGCTCAGAAGACTGACTCTGTGTGCATGTGTGTTTGCATGTGTGTGTATTCATACAGAGTGGAAATGGAGTGATATGGGTTTTCTCGACATGATATGGATTGTTGTAATGCTCAGATAATCAATACAGTGACTTACATACCAGTTTGTTTGAACCCATTTCTGCTACAAATCCTGTAAACTGGGCTGTTACAGATGAATTCTCACTAGTATGTTAAAAACATTGTGTGCAACAAATCAACTAATTACATAAGAAGGGAATCCTGATACTTGTTTTCATCATGTACCGTTGCACTTCTTTGTTAACTTGCAAGCTAAGTCAAGTTTGTAGTGGCAGTGGGTGAGAGGCAGTTCTCAATGTCAGTGCTGGTTTAGTCATGTCTACCCATGAATGAGCTTGATGAAAACAGTGGTTTTACACAGTGAAGTAAAGGTGTTAGAAAGTGCATGTTTTTTTGTTGTTGTTTTTTTTTATCTTGAACAAAGCTAGAGTGTCAGCTTCATCCTCCTTCCAGTCTTTGTGCTAAGAGTTCCTTATTTCCTTCCTTATTTATTATAATCACATACATACTGTACATGTACACTCACTGGCCACTTTATTAGGTACACCTGTCCAACTGCTCGTTAACACTTAATTTCTAATCAGCCAATCACATGGCGGCAACTCAGTGCATTTAGGCATGTAGACATGGTCAAGACAATCTCCTGCAGTTCAAACCGAGCATCAGTATGGGGAAGAAAGGTGATTTGAGTGACTTTGAACATGGCATGGTTGTTGGTGCCAGAAGGGCTGGTCTGAGTATTTCAGAAACTGCTGATCTACTGGGATTTTCACGCACAACCATCTCTAGGGTTTACAGAGAATGGTCCGAAAAAGAAAAAATATCCAGTGAGCGGCAGTTCTGTGGGCAGAAATGCCTTGTTGATGCCAGAGGTCAGAGGAGAATTGCCAGACTGGTTCGAGCTGATAGAAAGGCAACAGTGACTCAAATAACCACCCATTACAACCAAGGTAGGCAGAAGAGCATCTCTGAACGCACAGTACGTCAAACTTTGAGGCAGATGGGCTACAGCAGCAGAAGACCATGCCGGGTGCCACTCCTTTCAGCTAAGAACAGGAAACTGAGGCTACAACTTGCACAAGCTCATCGAAATTGGACAATAGAAGATTGGAAAAATGTTGCCTGGTCTGATGAGTCTCGATTTCTGCTGCGACATTCGGATGGTAGGGTCAGAATTTGGCGTCAACAACATGAAAGCATGGATCCATCCTGCCTTGTATCAACGGTTCAGGCTGGTGGTGGTGGTGTAATGGTGTGGGGAATATTTTCTTGGCACTCTTTGGGCCCCTTGGTACCAATTGAGCATCGTTGAAACGCTACAGCCTACCTGAGTATTGTTGCTGACCATGTCCATCCCTTTATGACCACAATGTACCCAACTTCTGATGGCTACTTTCAGCAGGATAATGCGCCATGTCATAAAGCTGGAATCATCTCAGACTGGTTTCTTGAACATGACAATGAGTTCACTGTACTCAAATGGCCTCCACAGTCACCAGATCTCAATCCAATAGAGCATCTTTGGGATGTGGTGGAACAGGAGATTCGCATTATGGATGTGCAGCCGACAAATCTGCGCCAACTGTGTGATGCCATCATGTCAATATGGACCAAACTCTCTGAGGAATGCTTCCAGCACCTTGTTGAATCTATGCCACGAAGAATTGAGGCAGTTCTGAAGGCAAAAGGGGGTCCAACCCGTTACTAGCATGGTGTACCTAATAAAGTGGCCGGTGAGTGTATATGTGAGTTTACAGAACCCTTTACCCACTACTACTCAGCCCTTCTCTTACACCCAGCCACAAGCATGAACATCAATGACAGGTGAAGTGAATAACACTGATTATCTCCTTACCATAGACACCTGACTAAGTGTGGAATATATTAGGCTGTGAGTCAACACTCACTTCTTGAAGTTCATGTGTTGGAAGCAGGGAAAATGGACAGGGTCAAGTTGTGATGTTTACTGTATATAATTGGGTCAGAACATGTCTAGAACAGCAGTTCTTATGTACTATACTCAGTATGCAGTAAGGTAGATTGTACCTACCAGAAGTGGTCCAAGGAAGGAGAACCAGTGAACTGGAGACAGGTTCATGGATGCCAAAGGCTCATTGATGCATGTGGGGAGAGTAGGTTGACCTGTGTGGTCTGGTCCCACAGAAGGGCTACCCAAGCTGCTGAAAACCTAAATGTTGGCTCTGAGAGAAACCCGTCAGAACACACAGCTCATCTCACCATGGCTTGTTGTGTATGAGGCTGTGTAGCTGGAGAATGGTCAGAGTGTTAATGCTGACCCTTGTCCACCACCAAAAGCTCCTACAATGGGAACGTGAGCATCAGGACTGGAACATGAAGAATCATGTTTTCTTTTACATCATGTGGACGGCATGGTCTGATTTACCTGGGGAAGAGGTGGCGCCAGGATGCATTATGGGAAGAAGGAGGCAGGGTGATGCTCTGGACAATGTTCTGCTGGTAAACCTTGGGTCCTGGATTCACGTGGATGTTACTTTGACACATACATTGTTACAGACCAAGTGCTTCCCTTTCATAGCAGCAGTGTTCCCTGATGGCAGTTGCCTCTTTCAGCAGGATAATGTGACCTACCACACAGTAAACAATGTTCAGGAACAGTTTGAGGAACAAGAGTTGAAGGTGTTGACTTGGCCTCCAAATTTCCCAGATCTCAATCTGATCTAGGATCTGTGGGCTGTGCTGGAAAAACAAGTCTGATCCATGGAGGCCAGTTCTCACAAATTAACTTAAAATAATCTGATGCTAACATCTTGGTGCCTGATACCACAGGATCTTCAGAGGTCTTGTGGAGTCTATACCTCATTGGGTCAAAACTTTTGGTTTTGGTGACACAGGGGGAACCTACACAATAATAGGCAGGTAGTTTTAATGTTGTGGCTCCTCTGTGTATATCTACTATTATCTTATGGATATGTTACAGAACTATGCAACACATAGTCACTTTTACTAAAAACAGTTATTGTCTGTTTGACTACAAAACATTAATTTGTTCCACTGCTCTGTACTGGTCAGTACTGGTGTGCAGGATGAGTGGTTTGATAGACAGATGGAAGGATTTAACCATCATCTGTGGTCAGATTTCCTGCGCACCCCCTATTTGATCATGCACGCTGTGAGTAACTATATTATCTTGTATCTGATTCAGACAAAAATATACAATTATAACATGAAAGTATCTTGTTGTCATGTGATGCTGTTGCAGGAATCTCTCGGTGTTCAGCACTCCGGGTCTCAGCAGGAAGCCCAGCAGAGCCAGCAGGATGTTCACGATGTCCAACAAGTCCAACCCGACACCTAAAGTTCCTCAACCAGAGCGAGTGGACCAGGTCTACGAGGCGCTGAAGAAAGGTCTTCAGTGAGTACACTCACAACACACAGACACAAATGTGCAGAGTGTGTGTACTATTGTAGTATGGTTCAGGAGAAAGAAAAGTAGTTGACAGGAAATATGTCTG
Source organism: Psettodes erumei (assembly GCA_016785225.1). Lineage (NCBI taxonomy): Eukaryota > Metazoa > Chordata > Actinopteri > Pleuronectiformes > Psettodidae > Psettodes > Psettodes erumei. The sequence goes on along the minus strand of JAFBJZ010000823.1, from coordinate 161,920 downwards.
GATGGACTAAATGAAAAAAGTAATAATAACATTATCAACATTATGACTGTCTGTGTTTTAAAAAAAACAACAAAAAAAACCCTTTGTAAAACATGACCAAATACATGAATGAGTATTTCTTTTATCTGATTCTCTGTCATAAATAAGAATTTTAAAAGGAATAAATAATAATTCCTTCTAGAATAAAAACTAAATATGGCAGTAACAGTAGAAAACAGTAGCGCAACCGCAACTTAAAGACTAAATATATCTAAGAATAAATAACTGTCACTGCGCTTGTCTCAGGTCTTACCTGCAGGTCCATCAGATAGACTTGGACGGCCTCAGCAGACAGATGAAAGAATCAAAGAGGAACTCCAGACTGGTACGGTTTGGCTCGACTTCTATTACATGACTGCTTGATTTTTCTTGGGTGTCTTACAAGCCAGGGAATTGGTTCTTATCATCTTGATGAAATTAAAATGTTCTCAATAATTTAACTATCACTTACAGTAAAGTGGCTGCAGAAAAGTTCTTTACTTGGACTTCATTGTGAAGTAAATTTAAATTGTTTCCCTATAAGCCTTGTGTTCACTGTGCAGTTCTTTCTGAAATTTATGAAAGAGATAATGCTTGCTTTACGGTACATCTTCCACTGCACAACCAGAACAGTCTGTTATCACTTTAACATAAAGGACTTAATGAAAATGAAGACTGTTAACTTTATGCTTTCTTTCTTTTCAGGGATTCCTGTATGAGCTGGACAAGGTGAGTGACTGAATGGTGACAAACTTTCACTTGTAATCCTGCCTGTTTGAAATATGTAACTCTTCAGCAAGAGACCTCCTGTTTTAAACTGCTGTAATTAGAAACACGTCCTCAATGTGTTGCTGTAGTCTTGATAAATGCATAATGGTACACTTCCACAGCAGTTAACTGCATTAATACAACAGTCGTGTCATTTCTCTTCACTAACACTAACTATTTCCAGCCACCTGTCCTTGTCCCTGTACACTGTTAAGCTACTCTGAGTGAAACTCAGCACTTCCTGCTCAAATATTTCACATTAAAAGCCTACCAACAGCTCAAACCCCTTTTTATGGCTGAAACTTTTGGAAGACAACTTGTCGGTAGCTTTTAATAGCGATGTATAAAATGGAAATTGGAATCAGGTGTTGTGTACACGGTGTCTTAGCTGTAACATTAGAGCTAATCTGACCCACCAGCCTTTATTTGTTGTGCCAGTCTGAGTCTTAAAATGGATTTGGGTTGATATATTGTGAAAATAGTTCAGTCTTTGATTAAGAGGAGGAATAAATGCGACTCTGTGCTCCACTCCTAATAGCAAGTGAAGGTGACTGAGAGGTACATAAGACGACTGGAGTTTCACCTCAGCAAGGTAAGACCACTGTGATCACAGGAAATAAATCATGTCTGAAACATTCTGAAATGTGTTCACGATTGAACTCTAACTTTGTATTCATATTACCTTTCAATGTACCCAGATTGGTAATGATTACTTCTTGCGTATCTGTCTTTGGATTACTTTCATGCAGAGGGTGGACAAAACAGAAAAACCTTACAGTACAACACATTAGTCAGGGAAGAAGACTACAAGGTTTTCCGGTTGCAATTGACTGTTGATACAACGTAGTCTTTATTTTTAGATAACCAGTGTTGTTTGAATTAACCTTTCATTATGCATCTGCCAAGCACCAATTAACAATACTTCATATGTCTGCTGTAACACAGGACTGACAATCTCCATTTTTATCAGCTTCAAGTCAAATTAATGCATCTTCCAGAGGTCAATATTCTGATTCCAGCAACAGACTGTGAAGTAGAAAACACCCAGACACAATGCTGGTGCTCTACCTTTACCAAAGATGCACAACCTCTGTATTTTGTACTCTAATTAGTTACGTGATTAGCAAGAGATAGATGATTAGGTGTACATGAAATGAATAGTGACAGTGGAAACAACAAAGCATTATGCTATGGCTTTTTTTCCGCTTGTTGCGGCATCACGCAAACTTCACACAGTGTTGTCAGTCCCAAACAACCAGAACTGCGTTAGAGACAAGAGACATGCTAAACAAGGAGGGAGCATCAGTAACGCAAATATCAACACACAGATCCACACAAGTTGTAAGTTGTTCAGGCCTGCACAGACAGAAGTTTGTCGATGGGAAATGACGAATGTTGCCCACTGCATCTTGCACCAGTTTCTGCGTGTTTTTCAGGATTATTTTGTGACCGACAGTATGCTCATATTGTACAAAGTGATAATGTTGCTGACAGAAACCACAGTGTGGCTGCTGCATTGTTTGCAGTCTCGCTGTCTAGCTCTCCGTCTAATCCATTTCCCTCTGGAAACACTCGGAAATACCCTTATGCATCATGTGTATAATCTGACATTATACACATGATGTAACTTTAATGATGTCAGAGTGAACACCACAGCAAAAAAACAGATTCTCTGCATTTCACCACAGTTTGCTATTCAGCACTGTGCAGTAAATGACTTGATGTCTGTCTCTTCCTCTCATGAGTCAGTTTTCCATCACAGATAGACACTCAGTCACACGTATGGACGTATATACACACATAGATTAGTGACAGGAAAATGAGGCAGACCATAGTCACTGTACTGGAGAGAATATGTAGTATTGCCAACAAAGGTTTTTTTTTAAATGAATCTGTATCAGCTGTACTATCCCAATGCATTTCCTTTGGTTATTGTGCCCTGTGTTGGTCAGCTGTCAAAATGTCTCATTGAGCTCTGATAAACAAAGGGACACTCCTTAGTTACACCCACCTAGTGTGAAGGCAGTAATATTGCATGTGGTGGAGAGAACAATAGCCTGTTTCAGTCATCAATTTGAATTTGCTGGACATATATCACATAGATTTTAACGGAATTATATAAACAACAGATGGAGAAAACTGAATTGAAAGCCTATAGGTTCCAGTCATAATGTCTAATCATATTTGAAGCACCATTCTAATTAAAATTACAAATGAATGTGGAGTAAAAACAAAATGTGGTGGCTAAAGGCACACAGGTTGTCATTTAACTCAGTTGTAATTTAACTGAGTGACTTCTTTTATCATTATTTCTGTGTTTGACAATATTCTTTGATGTTTCCTGAGTCAGAGATGACATCTGTCGTCCTGAACAGAGCTCGTCTCATACTGGCTTTTTCAACCCTGCACTTGCTTCTCTCTTCTTTGTGTAGAAAGAGACAGATGAATGAAATGTGTGACTGTTGCCCTCTTTCTCCCAGATCGAGGAGCTCTATGAAGCTTACTGCCTGCAGAGGAGACTCAGGGATGGGGCTGACAAGATGGTAAAGGCGTACACCGCCTCTTCAGGCAGTAAGGAGGCAAGGGAGAGTTTAACCGAGGCCAACAAAGGATACAAAGAGTACACAGAGGTAAGACAAAGAGGACAAAGGCCTGGAGAGATAGGGAGAGCGAAGGGTGGATTAAAGTGGGATGGTAACAATGGTAAATGTGTAGCAATCTTTTTTTGGAGGTACAGGGCTACTGCATGAGCAAGTTGGAGGGCAATACATTACAGAGTGATAGGATATAACAAAGCACAGCTAATGGGGATCATGTTCAATAAAAAATGTCAGACCTGTCAGGAGGACATGGATAAACACAAGTCTTTGCTGGTCTTGTCCGTAGAACATGTGTGTGTTGGAGAGTGAGATGGAGAACCAGCTGGGAGAGTTCCACATTAAGATGAAAGGTACGAATAAAACTTTCAAGGTTTCTTCACTCTTTCATCCTTTTATTTTTTCTTCTATCCTTTTTTAATTGTCTTATAGCCGCTTTTGTTTTCCCCTATCCATGAAACCATTATTATCACATGCTAGAAAGAGAACATCCAATCCAGTTTTATTTGTATAGCACCAACTCACAACATACATTTCAATGCACTTTACAGAGTGAGGTCAAGATCTCACAGTGTTAGTGAGGGAAGCCCAACAATTCCCACAATGAGCAAGCACTTGGTGACAGTGGAGAGAACAAACTTCCTTTTAACAGACAGAAATGTGCCTGATAAAACCTGAACATACTCCACAACTTCTTCTTTATTGTATTCAAAAGATTTCTTCATTTGTGGCATGCAGCAGCTTTGCACTCTGCGAGTGAATGAAAATACAGCAGTTCTAACAATTATTAAACTTGGACTCATCCTTCAGCTGTTTCTTCTGTCTGCTGGGGATGAATAGTAAAGAAAATGGCACCTACCTGAGGCAACAGCTGAAATATATGCCAAAAATATGTACAGGTCAACCTGTATCAGGAGCCCAGTATACCTGTTTGTGATATTACAACAGATAATGAAATGAGAACATAACTAAACTTGCTGTCAGTCATCTTTATTTATTTATTTATTTATAATGGGTATAAATAATAATATATTTGAGGCTATGAGAAGCCGATAGGTTACACCTGTAAAATGAAAGTATCTGTTTATTTCTTTCAGGTCTCGCTGGATTTGCTAGATTATGTGCAGGTGACCAGTATGAGGTTAGTTCATCAATTCATCTCTCTCTCTCTCTCTCTCTCTCTCTCTCTCTCTTTCAGAAAGTAACTTTTAGACATGTGGGCTGAAAGGTACTGAGACATAGGGTGAAATAAGAGAACCCTGATCACGGTGTGATTTCTTAAGTAAAGGTTTAACCTCAGCCTTGTTAAAGCTAGAGGAGACAGTGCCTGATGCAAGTGACAAATTAACAATACAGTTAAGTTGGCAGAGGATCAAGGACGCAGGTCGACAATGATTCCAAAGATAAAGTCGCATTCTGTGTAAGTCATGTTGGATGCAGCATCCAGCCCTGTCTGTACTGAGACAGAAATGTGCACAAATAGTTCTTTACTCAGAAAAAGTAGAACTTTCTTTCATAACTAAAAGTAAACAAGTAAAGTAAAGTAAAGCACGAGTAAAATGATGAAATAATCTGTTTCTTACACAGAATGCTACAGAAAACCTTCTCTTTGAAATCTGGTGAAGTGAGACCACAGTTCCAGAGGTCTCGAAATGATTTTAACATAGCTCATTTACTCATGTGAATTTTCACTGCTGCGTTAAAGCATCTTTATTTAGGATGAGGTCTAGCCCGCACTCCATTATAAAATCTGGATTTGTTGAGTTTTTTGGTCATGGGATCAGTGATTATTGCCATTTATTTTTGTATGCAATGAGCCTTTTTTGAACCTGAGCGTATGTTTGTATGAGATTGTAGTGCTCCCCCTCTCTCGCTCTTATTTTCTGCCACCTTGTGAAGAGGAACATCCTTGCGATGGCTCATAAATACAAAGTTTACACACATACAGTATGCAGAAGTGAGATTGATGCTGTGCATCTACGTGCGTGTGTTCAGATCTTCATGAAGTACGGCAGGCAGCGGTGGAAGCTCCGGGGCAGGATAGAGATCAATGCCAAACAGGTGTGGGACAGTGAGGACATGGTGTTTCTGCCCCTCATCAACGAGTTCCTCTCTGTGAAGGTCAGTCTTCTGTCAGGCTTTTCAATGACTGTGCAATGGCTTTCATTTACGCTTAGTTCTGATTGGTCATCAGGGTGGTTCTGAGCCTGAATGAGGGACAAAGGACAAAAGACAGTGGTAGTATGATCACGCTATGTTTCTGTGGTCTCCTAGGTGACAGAGCTGAAGAGCTTAGCCAATCACGTGGTTGTAGGAAGTGTCTCCTGTGAGACGAAGGACCTGTTTGCAGCGCTGCCACAGACGGTAGCTGTGGACATCAATGACCTCGGGACTATTAAGCTAAGCCTGGAAGTCACCTGGAAGTAAGTTCTGCCAGCCGCACCATCAGTGTATTGAAAATAGACTGAGCTTCATGAGTAATGTGCTGTTTGCTTATTTAATCAGTGAAGTGTTGCAAAATTGCACAAAGTCAGTAAATATCATACAGAGTTTTTATTTATTCCTCTGTTTCCACCCATCAGTCCGTTTGATAAAGATGACCTAGGTTCAGTGGCCAGCACTGTCAACAAAGCCCCGACCGTCAGCAAGAGATTCTCCACTATCTTCAACCAGAGTCCACCTGACACGCCATCTTTACGTGAACAAGCCTTCTATGTGAGTGTATGCACACTGACTGAATGCTTTGTAAAGGAGGGATACACTCTTATATTTCAGTGTCATGATATATGCTTAGTGTATTTTTGGTCTTTCAGCCGAGTTTTTGGTGATTTCTGATAAAATATAATCAACGTGAAAACACTGGGGGAAACAAAGAAATAGTTTTCTCATCAAGGAATTGGTCAGATTCATCTCATTACTTGAACTAGTCATCGCATACTTACAGACAACAGGACAGAGTAGAGATCTCAGGGTTCAGAACCGCTGCAGAACCACCGGTTCTTAACCGCTCCACTGCCCTTCATCCCACTTTGCTGCCACTGTGATGTTAAGTCTCTGCCTCGGAGTCTGACCCGGCGGCAGCACTGGCCGCTGCTGGACATCTTCAGAGACACGCTCAGCCAGAGCTGCTCCTGTAATGACAAGTCACCGACCAGGCAGCCTGCTGCAGTAAGTCCTGATGGAGTAGAACCCCCAGAGAATGTAGTGCAGAGCCCACCGGTGTGTGGACGAGTGGCAGTAACGAGGGTGTAGAACATTGGAAAACCTAAAACAGTAGTCTCCATTTGTCTGTTCATAGCCTCATGGATCTATGAGGTATGTGTGCACAGTTTCCAAACAGCTGTCCAGCTGAATTCCATGACTGCAGACTGGGCTCCCATTTAAGAGCAGGAAGTAGAAATCGGCTGCGATAGTTTTTGGTCAAACTGAAGATCTGCACTTGTGTGACCCTGCAACCTTCTGACAGTGCCTTTATTAGTATAGATTTGTGATGAGAGTCAGAAATCTGCATATTTTCCATTTGTCCACTGGGAACAGTTGTGATGGAAAAAAAGGTTTTCATTTTGTTTTAAATTACAACCTGTATATGACTTTCTGCCATAATAACAATGTACTCGCTGAGTGAAGTGCTCAGATCTGGGAACCCTATAACACTGATTAAAAAAAACAGTCTGACAGAAGGACGAGCAGACAGGTCAAACACGTGAAACATGTTCAGAAGAGAAAAAAATGTGAGAGGTGAAATTCTCATCTAAGTTACATGGTTAAGACAGTCTGGGTAAATGGCTGGTTTGTTCTCAACCTCTCTGTTCATCTGATGCCAAGTTCCCAGGTCTTAGTGTTTAATTTGGTCAGTACAAAGTTATCTGAGTAAGAAAGCATATAATATATTGCTGTTAATAATGGGCAAAAACCATAATTGAAAGATGTTTGATTGATAAACAGGAATTATCATTTGGTCCTTGAACAAGTAGTGTGTAGTGCTGAGTGCAAAGGGTAAAAGACTTACCAAAAGGTTCACTTCCTCTCTTTTTCCTGCGCTCTCTGCACATGTGAAAGGAAATGGATGTAGAGAGGAATTCAAACCTCACCTCCTTTTGCACTTTTGTTGCCACACACTGAGGCTTTGTGTCACAATGCAGTGATGTGATGAGTATGAGGACACAGGATTAGAACAGAACCATGTTAATAATGAAATGATTTCAGGTCACCCAAGTTCCTGTAAACCATTAAGACTCAGTGCTGATGTCTGAATCACTTTTTCTTAATTTGCATTGCAAATTAGCTAATTAAGTGCTTAATTAGCACTTAGTCATTGCAGTCTACTGCATATACTAAATATAGGGTACACACTGATCCAATAACACAGTTATTTGTCCTGGTGTCCCGTTGGGGACATTCTCTGAACCTTCACACTGAGGTGTTCCCACTTAACCTTCTGTGCCTCAGTGATCACTGCTGAGGTGTCACTTTCCACTCGGTGGTTCTTGTGCACTGTGCTCTCTGTTCTGCTCACTGAAGCAGAGCAGGCGAGAACAAAGCAGAGTGGCACACTGCTTTGTTCTGTTAACTGGAGTTAATTAGACAGCGCGTGTGTTAGTTTGGCCTAAATGTGCACCAGCTCGTACTGAGCTCCTACTGGACCGAACCAACATGCTTCCATAAGTGATTCCTGTCCTTTGTGATGTGTAACTAATCACCACAGTGTCATATACAGTTGAAGGTCCATGAACCTGGTCACTGAATGTGCAGTGTATGTGCTGTTAGCCTCTGTTAGCCTGCTAGTTGGGTGTAGCTAGCCTGGGTCTGTCCAAAGTGAAAAGAACTAGCAACACTAAATCTAACTTACACAAACTTATTGTATTTCATTTATTTCATTCACACGCACGCCGACTTTGCAATTTTTGGGGGGGGAGCTCTGAGCTCAAACTCTTTCTTGGTGAGTGAGCAGGTGCAGTGACAGAGAACAGCTTCCTGAAGTCATACAGTGAGGTTAGCAGGTTGGATGCGACTGTGCCTGTGCAGGGACCTGTGCTGCAGGCTGAGACACTGCATGGAGGCACTAAGCAGATGGGAAAGCAGCCGTTGGTCAGGAAATAACTGCATCATAGTCATCCCCCCTCCAGTCACCTGTCTCCTCAAACACCTCCAACAACCCCATTAAAACATCGCTGCGTTGTGATAGATGTATTGGGCGCCTCTGTGATCAAGCTTGAACATATTTGTCCATAGCCACCGTTTTTTCTTCAGTTCAGTCACATGTGACGTGCTCTCTTGTAGAACATGCTCCGTCGTCATGATGAGTTAGAGAATGGAACAGCTTGGTCGAATTCATCTGAATCCTCTGATGACTCCTCCAGTCCTCAGCTGCCTGTGGGAGGGCTGCGCAACTCCACACATCAGAAGGTAACACATAACAGACACTAAACATGATGCTGTATATGACCTGCCATGTTGTGCTGTTATCATATCATTATCACTGTGAAGCCTTGGCTTGTAAACTATATTGATACTTTGGAAATAGAACTGTATTCACCTTTTAATGTCTGCATTCAGCTGAATGATGGCGACCCATGCAGGCATCCACAGTGGCTGATTTTCTTTAATATTGTCCTTTCACTTTTATAAAAGAAACATGCAAAACTACAGACTTAAAACTTGAACCACTTCCTGTTTATAAGTGCACGGAGCTCAGTTCACAATCATGGAACAAGTCCTGTACCATTTTTGGAATCTGTAGACTGTGACACTATTTTTATCCATGTCCATCCTAATCCAGATTAATTGTTGAAATGACTGAGACTTCGGGGCCCTGACCGAAAAGGCTCAGTCTTTAATCTGGAGTTTGGAACATGAAAAACAGGCTTGCCACAGGATCTGGGGCTGCACACTGGCTCACATGGTATCAGCGGTTGTACAATGTTATATTAAAAATAAAGGGGCCAGCTCATGAACAGCTCATAAATTGATTTGTAAAATATTCAAATCAATTCTAAACTGGACTGGTAGCCAGTGAACAGATGCTAGCACTGAGAGGTCATCTGTGAGAATTTGATTAAGAGCGACATTTTGGACTGAAGGTGTTTAAGATGATGGATGATGGTCTACTGTGTCATAGCCTGCACTTAGTTTGAGTCAGTATCAAACTAATGGTGGCAGGAACCAACTGTGGCAGGAACTAACTGGAACTAACTGTGTTCCACCCTCCCCCAGCGACTCACTGTGTCCATGTCTCCTTGGCTCTATAGGCCCTGGTGGTGACCCCAGAGATTCAGCCAGCTGGAACAGGAAGTTCCTCCCCGCAGCCTGACATCTCGTTTTGCCTCAGAGAGTCCTCCTCCTCAACTCCAAACTCCGCCCACAAAGTCAGCCCCGTCAGCAAGGTGCCCGACAGCCTGAAAGACCCAGCAGAGACCAGCAGGTGGTGGCCACTATGGTTTTGTGCTTGTTTGGGAAGAGAGTTTGTTGACCAATTACTTTTGCCCATGACCACAGGGATGAGTTCAAATGCTTGGTACATAGTTTATTAGATTAACTGATACACAATCTCATTTACAGGGAGGCAGAGCAGGGGACAGTCACTGTGAGAACCAAACATGATGGTGAGGAGGATGGTGCAGGGAAACAGTCTGTCACAGAACCAGGGGATGTGGTGGGGACCAACACACACAACTCACGCAACTATGCGCGCTCTCTGAGCCACATAAGTGAGAGCAGCGCAGACGGCATCATGTTGACGGACAGGTCCACTGGTGAATCGGGGGAGGTGATGTCTTTGACCTCGGGGATCTCTATCAATGACATTCAAATGGAGCTGCCCAGCAGAACTCCCGAGCCACCCAGCTCCGCTGCCACGGATACTGACATGTCGCCGAGGAGGCTCGGTGTGGTCGAAGAAAACGCAGCTGCTGATGTTGTCACGGATCAACACCCAATCATGAAGCAACAGGATACATCCTGCTCCTCCCCCAGGACGGAGGGACTGAACTCTAACACTCCATCACAAATGAACGCACTCCCAGAGAGCGGGGACGTGACCTACGTAGCACGGCGGGTGTCTGTGGAGGAGGAGATGCCAGGCGCAGGTCCGTCCAGAGAGGCTTATGCTCCGGTGGACTGCGGGCTGGAGGACGCCCTGGGAGCTGTAGTTTCTTCTCTGGATGACTACAGAGGACAGTTCCCTGAGTTACAAGTACTGGAACAAGAGCTGAAACTTCTGCAGGTTACACTGAAGGTGAGGATGAGAATCAAGAGGCTGCTCTCATGTAAAAGTACTCTTAATCTGTAAAAATGGTTTGGTTGGTGACTGGTAAGTAAGTCTTTTCCCACTTCTTCTATTTGAAGTTGATATGACTAATGTCATCTGCTGAATATACTTTGTCACATTATCTTATACATACAGTTAGGTTAGTAAGTATTTGGACAATAACAGTTTTTGGTAATTTTACCTCTGTACACCATCACAATGGATTTTAAATCAAGCAATCAACACATGATTGAGGTGTAAACTCTATCCCGCTTTAATTCAGTGTGTCAAAAATATAATATGAATTGTTTTGAAATCACAGCTTTTTTTATACAATATCTATATTACAGGGATGCCCATTTTAGCCACTGTGATAAAATAATAGATGCTCTAAGTCATGATAATGAAAAACTTTCTCAAATCAGGTTTGTCATTATTTTGAGAAAGTTGAATTAGTATCTCATTAATGACTTAAAGATACTAACTCATTCTTCTCAGAAAGGTTGTGGTTATTTTGAGAAACTTTCTAATTGTTCTAATTTTGTCACATTGGCAGTAATGGGAGTCCGTAGTATTGGCCTTTAAACTCAAACATGTTTTGGGCTATACACTCCATGCTCCACCACCATTATACTGTAAGGGCTGCCCTACACACAGGTCCTCACATATACATGTAGATAACACATATTCAGGTGAATGGCATACTCTATACACAAACACATGTTGTCTTGTGTTGTGGTTAGTCCCCCCTGTCAGCGACAACATGCAGCTTGTGTGTGCTGCTGAGCGACTGTTTTATCAGTGTTTGGTGTTAAGTTAAAACCAGGCGTGTGTACTGACTGTGTGTTTTCCTGGTGTGAGTCTGTGCATGCTCAGGATGTTTTCTATTCACTATCTGTAGTGGGACTTGTTGGCCTGTGGTCTGACTGCGGATGTGTGTGTGTGTGTGTGTGTGTGTGTGTGTGTGTGTGTGCGCGCGCACGTGTAGGGTGGCAGGCACAGCCGCTCACCCAGCGTGGTCAGCCTCACAGTGGAGACAGCGCTGGGCAGCTTTGACTTCCTCAACACGTCGGACTGGGAGGAGGATGAGGAGGAGAAGGGTGACAGGAGGAACAGAAACGGCAGGTCAGTGCTGAGAGGTGGCCAGTGAAACACTCAAGTATATAACATACTTACGATTGGCTCAAAGCATGGTCCTCCACTAGGTAAATAACCCTTCCTGTTACTGCACAACTTTATTTATCTGTTGTGAGCAGACGCGTTTGAGTTAGTCACTGCAGGATCTTGCTGCCATCTAGTGGAGCAGTGTTGTATGACTGCTGTGTTGATAAAATAGATGCAGCTGTGAACAAGCTGTTACGCTTCTGTAACCATCTGTGCTGCCATCCAAGGTTTACTAAACATTACAGCGGCCTGGTTGCAGAAATTAAAAACGCTTTGATTAAAACATGAAAATAGGCAAACGTTCTCTTACAGCCATGTAAAATAAAGAAGATAATAATGTACAGCCATGCCAGTTGCTTTGTTGCGGTTGTACTCATGCACAGTGGTGTCAACCTCATGGCAGCACTAGACATAAATGTCTGTATCAAATATCATTTTGATCCATCCAGTTGTATTTGAGACCAACTGATCAACAGATATTGCCCTCCAAAGAGCCTCTAGCATAGCTAAAAAAGAATGAAATAAACCGAGTTGAAGCTGCTGCCCTCAGGACAAAGTTACAGACTACTGGAATACATGCAGTCATTCCTTCTTAGTGTGGGTACTAATATGCACTGTTGCGTATTTTATCAAATGCAATGCATTTTCTGTCATGTTTCTGTAATTTTTGCATGTTGACAATTTGTTGCCTGTTTTGCTGTCTGTGATCCCGTGTGTCTGTTTTTGCTGTCAACTGATGAACTGAACTGTGTGTGTGAGACGTCAGAGGCTCGGCTCATTTGAGCCCAAATACTGATGGAGTTAAAAGTACCGTCCCATTACACATTGGACATCCCTCTTCTGTGTGCTTGTTTGTGTGTGCAGGTCTCTGCAGGACAGAGGCTGGGACAGCCCCTCCTCCCCCACTTCCCCCCTCACCACAGGCTGCTCCACTCTAGACCGCTCCCTGGTGATCCACCTGAAGAACTGCAGTGCACAGCTGTTGGTAAGTGAACTGACATTCCCGTCACTGGGACTGATGTCTCCATCAGCCTAGTGCACATTGTTAGCTTGAATTCAGTCTGTTAGGGTTCCAGCTCAGCACTGATGCTTGCTTCACTAATTTATCATGGACAGAAGCACCCCGAAGATGAACTCGTGACAAAATAATTCTACACATAGTAACTGTGTTAAGTGTTAATAGCAATAAATCGATGTGATAAATTCTTTTTAAAATCAGAATTATCAATTCCAGTAGTTCTATTACTTATGATGGTTATAGTAGTGTCTGTTTGAACAGTCTTATCAGTCATGACGGTGGGGACCTGACTGTAGCTGTATTGTGCATCAATTGACACGTGGCATCTTGTGTGTAGCGTCTGGGGATGTTTGGTCCTCTGCGGTGTGGAGAGATGTACGCGTTGGACAGACTGCTGAGAGAAGCTCGAGTGCTCGAAATCATCCGACGCATCACCAAGGACAATCCAAGACGCCTCCGACAGCCCGCTGAAGGTGAATCTGTCACAACATGACACGCAGAGGAGCGAGCAGATCGTCAGTCACAGTGGTCCCACCCAGGACAAACTGAAGTGCCTTTTTCTGCTGATTCCTAGATGTGTGTTAAAAAGGGTTCACCAGAAGTTGATCAAATCGAGGAGGTGTTGCCCTGTGTGTTCAGTGACTAAGATGAACAAATTCAAATCAGTCAGTGCATGTGGCTGGCCATGTAACACACTTTAACATTGAATTGAATATGCTGTTATTGATAGCATTAGCCCTTTTATCACAAATGCACAGGCTGTAAGATCCAGTACTGTAGACCCTCAGACTTATCAAAACAGATGAAACTACAAGGCACTGCACATGGCCTCCAGAAGAGGAAAGAGCGTATGGAATGTGCCTCTACCAAATCCGCAGAATCTTCTGAAGCTGTTATTTAATTACACAAAATGTCTAGAATTGTTTACTGTGCCTCTTCTTCTGGATTTTCATCAAATACACATAAATAGAGTGGTTCTGATACCGAGAAAAATACTGGCTCAGGTATCAGTGAGTTATCAAGTCTACACACTGTTCTGATACCATTATTTAGTAAGAAATTTAATAGTCACACCCACATAAAACAACAAATACATAAAAATATGAGACATAGAATAACTCAAAGAAATCAATTCTTCTTCACTGCTTCCAAACAGCAGTGTACACAGGCACTGTCGACTACTGTTTTAGAGCAGTGAAGAATTGATTTCAGCTTTTACTCTACTGTTAATGTGCTATTTAAACATTCTAACTTTTTTCTGGTATTTTTTCAAAATCATGGCTGCATCTTTCTTTCAAATATTATATATTCTTACATTTTCTTGTTAGAACTGACAGTAAAATTTAAGTAAGTAAGTAAGAAAGATTCCATTCATGTATTTGCTCATGTTTTACAGAGGGTTTAACCTGAGTCACACAACAATGATAGCAGCCATATCACATCCATACAGCTGTTAAAATGTGATTTTCAACACAATGCCATTAGATCAATGTATCAGCCAATACACAGCTTCATGTATGTGTCCCTTCTTCTCTCTTTATCTTGTCCTGCCTTCTCTCCTTTACAGTCATACCTCAGCTGGCCCAGTGTCTGGGTGCTGTGTCGCTATGGCAACAGTGTGTGGGGCAGGGCAGCATGTACAGCGTTTCTGCTGACAACTTCCTGCTTACACTGTGTAAAGCCTACTCCAGCATACTGCTTGAGAGGGCCAGCAGCATGCCCGATCCAGGTACAACAACATCTGTGTGTGTGTGTGTCTGTGTCTCATATCAGTGTAAAGTTAACACGCGTGTGTTTGTCTAGTGTCCCTGTGCCTGGTGGAGCGAGTGCTGGATCAGAGGTTACCACGGCGGGGCAGCAACAGAGACAGAGTGATGGTGACGGTGTTCCAGCTGTGGAGTTACATTGAGGCCAACGGCATATGTGACATGGAAACACACATCACTGAGCTGGCAGAAGAGGGTATCACACACACATACGCACACAGCTAAATGAATGCAGAAAAACCCTTCTGATCAGTGGCAATAATCAGCGATAACCTCCTTCCTCTAGTGTGCTTGGTCCAGAGGCTGGCGTCATGTGACCTGGACGTGATCGTCCAAACTCTGCGGCGTCCTGCAGAGTGCAGCCTGAGGAGAGACGGACTTCACGCGGTGGCCAAACTACTGAAAGATCCACGAGGCAAAGTGTCGGCATCTGCCAGCTCTGTACTGAGAAGCCTGGCTGCCCAGCCCAGACAGAGAGAGCAGGTGAAGGACACTGCACTATCATACTTTCACCAAAATTTTGCTAAGGATTTAACAGAATTAAGTTTGGAATGACTGAACTGTCTTCCTTTTATATTGTATCTGGCCTTCATCTGGTCTGGATTTAGCTGAAGAGCCAGAGAATAGAATTGGGGAAATTTCGCTGTTGCCACAGCACAGGAGATTGATACATACTGTAATAAATAACATTCACAATGAGATAGACACTTGCAGTGATATGACTGAGTGATTGTAACACTATTTTGAATTTTCACTGTTGTTTGGCTTGTTTGTACAGGCATTTCTCATTATCATCCTGTATACTGTATACAGCAGTACTGCTATCTGATAAATTGATAATAAAATTGATGTATCATGGGCTGTAAACAGTGTGTGTGTGTGTGTGTTCTCCTCCTCAGGCGTTGGTCAGCTGCCTGGAGCTTCTGGAGGATGAGAGCGTGGACACCAGAGTGTGTGGATGCAAGGCCTTAGCTTGTCTCAAGGTACACCACCCCTGCTCCATTCCGCCAACATGCTGTTTGAGGGCAACGTTGATCTATTCCAGTGTTTTTCAACCTTTCCTGTGCCACAGCACAACACCATCCCAGCCATAATACAGTGAGCAATCACAGCAGCCTGCCTGATATCAGGATGTACACTCTGTCGGTGTGAAACCTTGGTCTGTTCACATTACCACAAAGATCAGATCCTGGCACGAGTTGAAGAAAGGCACACACAGCTCTCTCTCTCTCTCTCTCTCTCTCTCTCTATCTCTATCAGTCTCTCTCTGTGTCTTGTCTTTCTGGCAGTTAGGCTTGAAAAGCCAAGCTTGCACAGATAAGTTGTAGAACATGGGAACAATGTTGACATGGTTCACCGCTTTTGCTTTCATTTGACTCTGCTTGCAGTGGGCTCTTTATCTGAGTTAGGTTTGGAAGAACATTGATCAGGTTCACATTCAATGTCTTTTCCTCTTAAGGTATTTATCCATGTCTGTTGTTCAATGCTGTCAGTTCATTTAACACTCTCCTTGCAGCTCTAATCCTCTAAATCTGAAAATCAATAAGGGAGGATTAGGTTGCTGTGCTACTGCGACCCACTGGCCTACATCAAGTACTACAACCATGTGCTCAACATGCTGTATGAATGAAATCAATGCTTTTGCACAACTTAAGATTCATTTTCTGTAATTCAGTTAGCGGGAATTTAATGATTTGTCACAGCTGGACTGATGATCTCTCACAGTGCACTATTGTGCCGTGGCACAGTGGTTGAAAAATACTGATCTAGTTTATTAAGAACTGTCTTAACCTCTTGTCTGTCTGCAGCTTGTTAATACTGCATAATACAGTATGTCTTTATCATATCGACCACTGTATTTCATCTGTTGTCATTCCAGGCTAAAGAGAGTATTGACCAGTTGGTCTACCTTTGTCGGACAGACAAGGAGGAAGTCCGAGATGCTGCCAAACAAGCGCTGCTGGTGCTGGGTAATAACTGCCATCCTTTTTATCAGAATGACAGTGAGTGCTTAACAAACACGCAGTAATAATCATAAGTAAGCAGAACACGTTAAACACATGCAGCTGTGATGACTGCAGACTTTCTGGATGCTGGTGTGGACAACAGCGTTCTCTGGGGTTTGTCACGAAAGATAGCACATTTTAGATGATGGAAAGAGTAATTCATTCCTAACGCTGGATCACCCAAATTTCAACATTAATGTCAGTGAGCGTAATGTGACTATGACAATAAGACCCATATTGGGAACTAAGTAGCCTTAAATGACATGAGTTGGCTGGGTTCCAATTTGAATATGTATTAGTATTCCTGCATATAATGCACTGCAATGCTGCTTCTTACCTATATATTTTATTTAACTATGGTGACTAAAACATGGCTTTTGATTTTTTTTCCCCATCCATTAATTTTTATGCCATTTCTTCATGTTTGTGACATAAGACAATAACTAAGGCAGACATAAGAGATGCATCCCTCTTGTTTTCTGCCTTTCTGAGTTTGTCCAACAAAGATGTCTGTCTTCGTCCGTCCATTCCCTCAGTCACTTTGTTCCATTGTTTTTGTCATTGTCCTTCCATTCATTGTGTGGAGCAGGGGAGGAGGGGAAGATGGCCCACAGGCACGTGGAGACGTCTCAAGACAGCATACCGAGACTCTTTGCTCCAGGAAGCATGGCCAGCACGGCTTTCTAACACGACACATGCATGCACACACACACACACACACACTGGGATGGAGCAAAGCCAGAATGTCAGCAATCCAATATGCTGTCCTTCTACCCCATTACTAATACAAAAACATGCAAAAACAAATATAATATATGGTATACAGTATATACACTGTCAGAGAGTGGCGTAATGTGCACATTCAGGAAAGCACCTCCGCTTTACACTGAGCAAACTCTTAAAGTCAGTAAGCTTCAAACACAGCAGCTTATGTTTTATCAGGCTGTGAGGAAATCAGTTGGACTTTTAAGATGCTGGGAGGAATGTGTAATGTCAGCGAGCGTGAATGGAAGCAGGGATAAAGGGAGGAGCGGAAAGTTGCAATGAATACTGAAGGAAGAGGATGTGGAGGAGTTAAGAGCACAGGGAGGAATAAGTCTGCAGTGACTTAACTCAGATTACTGGACAAACCCCTTGCTATCGCAGTCCCGTCCTTCCATGGCCCTGACACAAATATATAGAGAGATATTATTTTTGAAATAAGTCTAGAAAATTATTTAAAGCCACCTTGTCAGATAATTTCTGTTTTATAGCTGACTAAATGCCAAAAATGTACAGAATGTTTAGTTTCTTGTGATTTCTTTCTTTTTGAGCCAGGAGGCGTAGAGTACACTGAGTAATAGTACTCCCAGCTCGAGCATTAAGCTACTCGTCTTAAAGGATGCTGCTGTCTCTAGTTTAGGCTGGAATGCTGTCAGAACGACCATGCTCCAGATGGAAGGCCTCCTCTGTGACACGCCAAATGGCTTTTTCTCATCCAGTTCTGCCTTCACCAGAGCCACCTGCTCTCCTGCTTGGCTGAGGTTACATGTTGGCATCAGTTACACAAAAGCTGTGGTTGAGATCACTTTAGTCGGTCCATATCGGACCAAGTCCAATGAGTGAGTCAAAATGAAACCAAACAAAACCAAAGAGATCAAGATAAATAAATAAAATATTCCTGCACAATATTATAAGCTAACTATGAAAGCAATAGTAGTACAGTAGTACTGAATGTAGTGTTGATGCACATGCTGCTGAAATGTTTTGGAACACCCCCATTTTTTCAGTTTTTATTGCAGTTCGAGTCCGGTGAAGAACCTTAAGTGGCAACAGTAAGCAAAAAACTTGCCACAATTTTTTTAAAAAAGAATTATGTAAACTTCATGATTTTTTTCAGGGATGAAGAAAGTGTTGAACTTACAGTGGAAATAATAACTAGAATGAAAGTGAATGCAAACAATTCCTGCAGGGGTCCCACCTTTAGCTGATGATTTCCAAACCCTCTGTGTGTGCAAAGGCAGTGTAACAGGCAACAAATGATTAGGATGATACTGTTACTGCAGGAAGTGGTTCTGGTGAACAAATGAAGACAGATGTGAGAATAGATAATGAGATAGATAATGACCCAAAAGGGTACATGCATAAAGCCAGTCTAAAGTGAGGATGCCTTGCTAACGGTGAAAACACAAACTTCGAGAAATAAGCACTTGTCACTGTCAGTGCAGAACCTTTAAGGTAAAAAATGAAGCATGTGTAGAACTGACAGCAGATCTGTAGTCTATAGCAAGACAACCAAAGTACAACTCAAAACACACACACGACTCAGAGAGAAGTGAAAGCATGATTCAAGACCAGACTCGAGTTCTGCAGCCCTGACTTGTGACACTGCGCAGTGCAATTCAGAATGGATCAGATCAAACTGCGGATCACTACACAGAAACAGTGATCGCCTCGCTTAAATGTTTGTCAGTTTGATCTCAGAACAGACATTCTGTACTGACTGATCTCAGTCGTACAAGTTCCCTTGTTCTCTGCAGGAAGAAACGTCACTCTGAAGTAAAGGTTGAGCTCAGATTCATTCAAATCTCTCTTATTAGACTTAAGAGTGATCTGTTGCTGTGATTGTGGTAAAAAGCGTGCTGCTGTAGCATCCTCCCAGCTGCATCCCACTGCCCTCCTCTGCAAGTTTTGTATGTGTCTGTAGTGTCCACACAATGAACTGCACGAGAAGGAATAATGGCGCTTTCATGGTGTTGCGCCTGAAAAGTGACAGTCGGTTGGAAAAAAGGTTGGAAAATGGAGCGCTTGACAGGACAGTTGATATATATTCATGCCTGCTGACACCTGGACGGATGGGAGGGGCTGTCAGCTTCAGGAGGTTATAGAAATAGTCAGATGCTGAGGAGTGACATTATACTGAGGCCTCAAAAGATGCAGTACAAAATCCACAGTCCATAACTCCATAAATGCATGCTTAAGTGAATATAATATTCAGCCACCTGCCATTAGGTAGCACGGCAGTGACTAGTTTTTGTTCCTGTACTGAAAAAGAAATCTAGAAAAAAAACTAAATGAATATGGAATACATCATGGAGATCTGTGTTGGAGCAGAGCCACAACAGAGGAATGAATGAGATTTTATGGGATGGTTTACGTGATGAGAAAGGATGAGGTCGCATGTTCTTTTACATTCTTCTCGGATCTATCAGTGGAGCTACAGTCCTTTAGCCAGCTGTAGGTTGTAGTTTCACTGCGTTGCTCAGGGTGACATATTGTTGCTGATGCTGATGATGGGACACCCTGGATACGATAGATACAGCAGCTTGCTTCAACTGATGGACTTGCACAGGTAACATGAAGACATTTGCTTTCTGTACCGTGTCTGCAGCCCCGCTACCACTGGCTAATTAACTGTGAATCGTCTTCCAGTCCAAAAAAGCAAAATAAAAGGCCTTCATGTTTACTGTTGTCAGCATACTGCCAACAGGTTCAAAAGGAAAAAAGTAACACTGTAGTTCTGTATAAAGGTTTGAAACCGTAGAAAATGTGTTAAGTTACTTCAGCACAAGGAAGGTTGAAGCAATTCAGTGCCATTATTCTTTGACATATCTTAATGGAAATACATATATAATATGACTATATGCTACTGGAATTCAATATTGTGTGATTGTACATTGTTTTTATCGATCGACTCTTCTTTTGTAAATGTCTACTTTGTTTTATGAGATGTTCAAATTGTTAAATCTATTCATGGTGATTCAATCAATCAGTTTGATGAATGGATTCACTAAATGACGATGTACTCTCTGTGTGACACTTCAGTGTACCACTGACACATCTGCTGTAAACGGGGCAGCATTCTGTTTGTGTTCCTGTCAGAGACTGCTGTGGAGGAGACGGGTCACTAAGTAGAGATACAGTGGGTTGGTTCTGTCCAGGTCTGGGATCAGTTCATTTTAAATTTATCTCAGCAACAGCTGAACCTCCGACCGTGAACCATGCAAGCTTTCTGCCTTTTAGAAAGAATGAGATTCTCTGTTTGTCTGTGTATATAATAACTAGAATTGAACTGGTCTGAATTTTAAGTGAGCTGATCCCAGACGTGGATTCTGAAATCATTAAAGGGTAATACCAGTGTTTTTACATGTTTATGCTACTGCAAAACTGCAAGCGTGGGAGACTGGAGTCAAGAAGGAAGTGGTCAGAAAAAAATGCAAAAACACTGGTGTCATTCATAAACATTGGTAATGTTTCTGGAATAACAAGAAGTATTGAACCATTGTACATTGTTTTCCTCATCATCCAGCTCTGAGTGTGACCAATACCAGTCAAAATGCCAAAATGTCCAGCCCCACTGACTTCACCTCTTCCTATTTATTGTACTCTTATACATTAGTTTTGTTGACACTGCTGAATCTGCCTTTTTTACACCCTGAGCACTGTTACTAGAAGTTCATCTCAGTCCCATGACTGAGGTCATTATTAGAATATTGAAAGTATATGGATGTGTCCTGGTTGCATACTTTGTAACAGATATGGTCATGTTGACTGTGCTCTGTTCTGGCAGTGAAAAGAAAAAGACACCAGCAGGACATGAACAGGGCTCTAGTGCTAGTGTTGTTTGTCAGTTGGTCCTCCACTTCAATCCAGATTAATTAATTTCAAGAGATGATTGATAGACCCATGAAATTTAGTCTAAATATTCATATCCCTTTCAGGATGAGTTGTAATAACTAGGTGACCCTCTGACATCATGAGGTCAAAATTGTGTTTGTGTCCAACTGGTCTATTGAGTTATGACAAATACCCACAAAACTAATAACAGCTTCATCACTCACAGCTGTATTTAGCATGCTACCACACTGTGCTAAATTGGTGAACTTCATACTAACTGAAGATCAACATGTAAACAAGCATTTAGCTCAAAGCCCCACTGTGCTTAAGTACAGCATCTGTAAGGCACTGGCATGGCTGGAGACTCCCTGATTATACAGGGTCCATCATCATTACATAAGAATGTTGCAGTTTTAGTCTGACTGCTGGCAAGTTTTACCTGCACCTCACTTCATCATTTCTATCCAGTGTGTGGCCAAGCTACATGCTTAGAATTAGTGTAGGGTATGCAAATGGGCCACAGCTTTTGTCTTCAAGCAGAAGGGCTCAGATTCCTGATGTACAATGTGCCAACCCTGTTTACTTCCCTTAGACTGATGTGGATGAGCTCAGCAATGCCACATTGTAGAGAGGAACGACTCCACCAAGACTGTTGTGCATGTAAGGATGAAATAATCTTTGAAGACGATTAGGGCCATGTCCTAAAAATATACAGTGTATCTGAGAGTTATGATGTCAAAAGTTAAAAATCAGAATCCTCAGATTAATGTTAGAAATCTGATTTCAGTATTTAGAGTTTGGCGAGAAAAACAAATTCAGAAATCTTATATTAAAGAATATAGGGGTTTTTTCACTCTTTGAACTCTGAGCTTAATCTCAGAAAAGAAATAAAATTTCACATGGCCCTAATCCTCTCAATGCATCATAGATTCATATTTATTGAAAGCAATAATACATTTTTAATGTACTGTTGAGTCCCTGAAAAGATCCTTTCAGATATTATTTTCTGCTGTTAAGAGGGCCGGGAAGAAGGGGTGAACAGACAACTCGCTGCTTGTATGCTGTCTTCAATGTGGATGTTTACCTCTGTAATCCAGCACATTATAAGTGACAGGCTGCATTGTCGCTGGAATCGTAGTATAGGATTGATGTAGTGGGGGACTCACTGTTTGTAAATATAATGTCTGTCACTGTATGCAATGTATGTACCACTATTAGTTCCTATAGGACAGCAGCAATCTGCAGCTATACCTCTGCATCCATAAAGCATCTCACAGTGTTTAAGTGCCTGAAGGTTTGATCATAACAGAGATGCAACAATACACCAATGAGATACTTATGAAGAGAGAGTGAAACAGTGGAAATTCACTGAAGCACATTATATACAAGCTTGATAAATTGTGCAGCATCGGACCCAAAATATTTTTTTCTTTTCTAAAATATATTTCTAGGTATTCTGGTGTCAAATATATACAACCTATTAAATGTGTTTAAAATTTGTCTCGTACCATTGTGTTTAACTATAATGTGACCTGCTCACACACACATAAAAAAAAACCACACAATTATGAGTAAGACCTGGCCTGCAGGAATTTTTGAGATAGTCAGGCAGCTGTTTCAGGTTGTGAGAAGGCATCAGTAAACTTCACATCTCCTTAAACAGTCATGCTACAGTATGGAAACAAATCTTTGTTGGGTTGGCATCACAGCAGAAAGTATCATGGTGCTTTGTACCAATGTACCACAGGATTTTGTCCAGAGAGCACAGGATATAATTGGTGCTGCATTCGCGGCATTTATTAAGGTTTGTACGCCCTATAAAAAGCGCAATTGCTCTTAGCTCAGCACAGATAATCAGGTAAATAATGAGGATCATATTGAAGTTATTTCATTCATGCAGTGAATAATAATTCCTAGACCTGCAGGCTTGTACATCCAAAACAATTACAAACATTCAAACGACACTGGATGTGGATCTTTTACGCACTTTCAGTATGAACACATGCTCTTTAACTGACAGATAATTCCTAGACCTGCAGGCTTGTACATCCAAAACAATTACAAACATTCAAACGACACTGGATGTGGATCTTTTACGCACTTTCAGTATGAGCACATGCTCTTTAACTGACAGATGTGACTTTACACTTTAGAGCAAATCAAATACTAAAGTATCCACCACAAAGCGTAATTACACTAATGTAATATCATTAAACAGATGCACTCACTTCATTTTAAATCAATCATTTTATGTTTATTTGACAAACAATTTCTTACAAAGCTCGTTGTCCTTACTTTCATTGTACACTTCGCCGCGAATTTATTTTGTAATATTGAAGCTCATATCTCCGAGGGTCGTGAAGGCAGCCCTACCTAACACTGTGATAAATGGCCTTCAATGTATTCCAACGGGGCGCCCCTCCTGGCCAATCAGGGTGTCTGCAGCAGCTTCGACACCACCCCCCAGCGGCCGCACAGGCGCACTGAGCTCCCAACTGCCATTTTGTGGCAGAGGCTACTCTGCTAAAGCGGGAGAGGGATTAAAACAAACTGCGAAGAAGCCTCCATTTCTTAGCAGCCTGTCAAACTTTGTAGCAGACACTCTGTGCTTTCGAACGAATTGAACGGGAGGAGAAACACACGAAAAAGAGGTAAAGTAGCACTACTTTTCTGGGAAGGGGGGAGTTTGCAGGATCTTTAATCGGCCTCTAGGTGTCACGATGGGGCTCTGGGTCCGGGCAGCTCGTCGGAGAGTGTTTGTCTCCCTCTATCGTTATTGAAAAACCCGTCAAAATACGTTTAAATAACCGAAGTTGTAATAAATGTTTACACAGCCCGCCGCCTTCCACACGTATCTGTGAAAATATCGTCGAGGATAAGTTACGAATACTTGGTCGATTTGGTTGGAGAGTTTAGGCCGAGGCGTCCATTTTCTCGCTTCTTTGTTTCCCGTCTTTACAGCCTTGACGACATGGAAACTGGCGGGTTTAAGTTATCGCCCGTAGCTAACGTTAGCTTGTTTGCATAGGCGAAGTAACCGAAATGTACATCCATTCGTGGGTGGTAACGCATCTACTGGACTGTACATATGTCGTATTCTCCCCAGTAGGTGTTTCTTGAGGTTTTGACATGATAAGCGACGTTTAACGAAACCTTTATTTGAATAACCCCCCGCAGCAGCTAACGGCTAACCAGGTTAGCTCAGAGGCCCTTCCCCACCCAAATCCCTCACAAACGTTCTGCCCTAAAAGTGTCGGCGGCGGCTCCAAAGAAGTAATCGAAACAAACAAGTGTGTCATGTTGCAGAAACGGCAATTCCCGCATCTACCGCAGCTGAGGTTAAAGTCAGTTTAGGCATATTTCCCGGTAGCGCAGGGTTACACACGGAAATGGTGAGGAGATAAAGAGAATGACGAGGCACTCCCCGCAAACGATCCTCGGCGGCCACGCGACCAAACGCGCGTTTTGTTGTTCTCCCAAACTCGTCTCCCGTCGAGTGTCGCACCTCAGATCGTCGTCGCGTCGCCGCGGCCGCGCTCGGATTTGGCAGCTGCTGTCGTCGCGCCCGTCGCCCGCTCGTCTCTTATTCTAAGCCCACCTCGAGCCTCATGGCCACAGATCTATATTACAGCAGAGAGCTCCCTCTACGACTCGGCTCGGAGAGCTACAAAAATACCGCTGAGCGAACGCCGTGCAGGGTGGCGACAGCGGCCCGGCCGCGCTGTGGGGAGATGTGTTGCTGCACAGGTCAGAGGATATGTGCGGGCCTGCACGGAAACCCACAGGAGAGCAGCAGATGGCAGGCATTGTCACAAACACGCCAGAAATGTACGCACGCACGCGTGGAGTTTACATGGTTTGGGGTTCAGTCTAAACCAGCAGACTTTTTTCATATTCGTGACATAAATATGTCTACTGTGTGTGTGTGTGTGTGTGTGTGTGTGTGTGTGTCGGTGACAACAAATGTGGCTCTGTAAATTGGAAACAAACACTGATCCAGCTAAGAGGTGTGTGTGTGTGTGGGGTGGGGTGCACATGCAAACAGATGTGTGTCACATGAAACGTGTGTCTGGAAAGGGAAGGATTAATGTCACAGCCAAACAGTGTGGGGTGGAGAATGGGATTGGCATGAAGGTGAGTGCATGGAGGGAAGGTCCACCGCGTCCTCCACATGAAGGCACTGTGGAGGGGAGACGGCAGAGGAGCGGCCAAAGAGAAGGAGAAAGTAACATCAGAATAGAGCAGATCTGTCATCAGTCAGGGATGAAGTGGATGCGGCTGCACAGTCAGACTGGGAAAGACACACACACACACACAAATTACAAGCACACAGACAGGGCCTGTAGAGAGACTAATGAGACCAGGAACAAAAAAAACTTCATGGATGTTTTGACAGTCCACTGGCCCAGTCAGGCAGCAGCTCACTGGATCTGTCCAGGAAGTCCCAAGTGCCACTCAACATGGTAGAGGTAATGGTAGAGGTAATTAAAGTAGAGAGTCAGAGGAAGGGACGTACTCGGAGGCAAACCTCGGAACTTGCAACAGAAATGTTCCGAGGTCCTGCCATCAGGCCGCGGCTGAGAGGGCAGATGCCCCGCTGATCGGCCAAGTCAGCACTCGGTTCAGTTTTTCGCCTCCTCTGCGTCGGCGTCACACAAGCTTGTTTTTCTGCACCGTGTTCTGTAAAAAAACAAAACAAAAAAACGATACGTCGTACGAGACATGCAGCAGTACACATATATCTGCGATCAGCTAATCAGACGGTCAGTCAGGCTGTAAAGATCCCTGTGTCTGTGCAGCTGTGTAACGTGTCACTCTCCCCTCCCTCAGGTTGGCAGGGCCAGTCAGGTGACAGACAGTTGAATGAGCCGAGCTCGGGGCTTTCGGCAGGGAAGCAACAGGGAGATTGCCAGTCCCCACCATCCTGCAGAAATCATGATCACAGTCCATTTAACCTTGCTGTTCCAGGTAACACTAGCAGCTGAAGTGCCCGTAACTGTGGCTCACCTTTTCGACAGACAGCAGTGGTTAAGGGCGACTTTCACTGCATCAGTCGCGAACATGGGGTGGAGCCAGGAGGTTTTAAACAGTCAGTTGTTTGATTTCGAGGCGTAGAGGAAAGCGGCATATTCTTCCACTGTGCACGACCGATCGCCACTGCCCTAAAGCCCTCGTGAAATACGCCGCCAGATAACGTTTGTTCCCGTCACGCTGCGTTCCAGTCCCTACCCAGAATGGACGGAGGGCCAACAGAGGGTGTGGGGGTGGTGGAGGTCCCGCCCAAAGACTTCCCCTCCATCCAGGCCGTTCACAGCCAGGACGCCATGGTCGCCGACCTCCTCCAGCAGGCTGCAGAGGCCGGTGGCGTGGTCGAGGGACAAGCTGGTGTCGTCCTGGAACAAGGTTCTTACTGACGAGCCGTGACATTATTCCGCAGTCGGACAGATTCTGATGAAGATGTTTTGTGGAGAATGCGGCCAAATGTTTTCTCCACCTTTCTATATTGTTTTTGTTTTCAGGTCACGGGGAAGGAATGGTGGCAGCCACCCAGGCCCAGCAGCAGCTCATGGAAGCTGGCGTCGGGGTTGGCGTAGAAGGTGGAGCAGGCGTCGAGATGATGGTAATGGACTCACTGGATCCCACCTTGTTGCAGATGAAGACGGAGGTAAGTCCAGCGCTGAGAACCGTTGCGCGACACGGCAGCATGTTTGAGCTGACGCAGCACGAGCAGCATTAACGTCGAGTGGGTTCGCAGGTGATGGACGCCGCGGTGGGCGGGTCATCTGCAGCAGTGGGCGTCGTCGGGGGCGTCTCTGGCGCCGCCCACCAGGCGACTGTGACAACGGTGGACCAGACTCAGATCATCACTCTGCAGGTAGCACTCCCCCCATGTACTTCCTCTGTCACCTCTCAAGTGTCGCACATCCACTCTCAAGCAGAGGTTGCATTAGACGTTGTCGTCGTCCGTCATTTTGAAGGACGGGCTCACAGAAATTCCCTCCTCATCAGTTATTATCAGTCAGACTAACGTTCACCTCAGTGACATCTCGCATACACAAGTGCATGAAGATGAAGGAGGAGCAGACACAATACTTGTTTTGTTGCTTCTTCCATGATTCTGTTTCACAGCCGTATCAGAAAAACAAGTCCATTTGTTTTGGTTTTGAAAAGAAATAACTGGAGAAGGAACTGTACGGGCGCTGCTAATGTGCGTGCACATTAGCAGCCGTTGGCTGATAAACCAGTTCAGTGACGTTTGCGTGTCCTTCGCCCTCGTTCTTCAAGAGGCTTTGGACACGCCGCCGCCGTGGTGTTTTACAAAGCTGGCCGTGTAGGAATGCAGCTTCCCAAATGCCATGGTCACGCACGAGGGGTGGAAGACACCACGAGACAATGACCGGTTCATTTCATCGCACACTCCACCACCCCCTGACAGACAGGGGTACTACAAGCGGTCTCCACGCCGTTGTTCGACCTTGTGATTTTTCTGTCGTCATTCAACAAATTCATTCAGCGACGTGGAATGCACGCTCTGCTCTCAAGTCCCGAATTTGCCGCCGCGCCGTTGACTCCCCGTACGTCGACCCGGACCCGTGCGCTCACCTCGGGTTTCTGCCTGTGCTCAGGTGGTGAACATGGAGGAGCAGGCGGCTTTGGGCCTGGGGGAGCTCCAGCTGGTCCAGGTGCCCGTTTCCGCCACAACCGTGGAGGCCCTGCAGCAGGGCACCTTTGTCGACACCACTGCAATGCCGAAGGACGGAGACCCGGTCATCTGCCACACCCTGCCGCTGCCCGAGGGCTTTCAGGTAGCTCCGACGCTAGCAAACGCTAATGTATGACTGCGTGAGCCCCAGCAGAAACGTACTTCATGACATAAATCTGTTACTTTTAGCCAAAAGTTTGACTCAGACATAGAAATGTTTGCGTCTGAGTTAAGTGCTGTCGCCACAGCAGCACTCCCCTCTGAAAGTCATTTCACGTGCAAAGAAAAGCAAATTCTGCTCCTGTCAGGTCAGTCTGTCAACTGAACACAATGAAGTGACACACCTTCAGTATGTTCAGCTAATACGGGTCAAACCTGCATAATTTACGATGATCAAAACCAAAACGCAGGCGTTATGACCTCATGTTTACACAATGCCCCTCGCACTGCTCAACTCAGAGCTACATGAAGCTGTGGATTTGCAAACCCGGACTGCAGACTGGCTCGCACACCACTCACATCCTACAGTTGTTACTGGCGTGCAGGAGTGAACTGCACAGCGGGCCGTAAAGTGGTCAGGCTCAACAAACGCAGTAGCGCACAGTGAAAAATGGACCCGCGTTTGATTGGCTTTGCTTAATCTGACTTCATCTATTAAAATATGTCCAGATCATCCCTAATGTCAAGTCCTGGGCTCCAGAAAGGATTAAGACCCCTTCGCTTTCATTTTGTCAGTGTGGGTTGATGAGGGGAAACGAATTAACGTATTTCATATCAAATCACGGTAAAATGTGCAAAACGTGCCGGCCATAATTTCATTCGGCACGTAATTTTTCTTTTGTGCTCCAGTGCCAGAGCAGAGACTTAACTGACAAAGCAATCATCACCTGTGATGTGTAGGTAGTTAAGGTTGGCGCTAATGGGGAGGTGGAGACGGTGGAGCAGGAGGAGGAGGGAGGAGAAGCCCATCCTGAAGAGGAGGAGGACGAGGAGGTGGGGAACCAGCTGCTTGAAGAAGGGGAGGACGAGCCCATTCAGGCTCCAAATGATGATCCAAACTGGGCCAAGGACCCGGACTACCAGCCCCCAACTGGAGCAGTCAAGAAGACCAAGAAGGTGAGGCGGCTGTGTGAACCAGACATGCGCGGTGCAGCGAGGGGCCTTTTTTTTTTTAAATGTTGGCTTGCTGACAACTCGCCGTCTTTCCAGGGGAAAAAGAGTCGTCTGCGTTATGCTGAAGGAGATAAGGACATGGACGTCAGCGTCTACGACTTTGAGGAGGAACAGCAGGAGGGTCTTCTGTCTGAGGTCAACGCCGAGAAGGTGGTGGGCAACATGAAACCGCCCAAACCCACAAAGATCAAGAAGAAAGGTGAGGCACTCCTGGGAGGGACGCGGTGAACTCCGCTCCCCGTTGTCACGGTGGCCGAAGTTTTTGTTTGAATTGTGCTCCTGATTCGAACTCTGCTGTCGAATGTCGTGCGTCAGGAGTGAAGAAGACGTTCCAGTGCGAGCTGTGCAGCTACACCTGCCCCCGCCGCTCCAACCTGGACCGGCACATGAAGAGCCACACCGACGAGAGGCCTCACAAATGTCACCTGTGTGGGCGAGCCTTCAGGACGGTCACCCTGCTGCGGAACCACCTCAACACACACACCGGTACGCACCGCCGCGCGTCAGCGCCATGAGAAAAAAAAAACCTCGACCCAAACGGAGCGCGAGGTCGGCTTACGCGTGTGTTATTTGCGTTCGCAGGGACTCGTCCGCACAAGTGCACGGACTGTGATATGGCTTTTGTGACGAGCGGAGAGCTGGTTCGTCATCGTCGCTACAAACACACGCACGAGAAACCCTTCAAATGCTCCATGTGCGACTACGCCAGCGTGGAGGTAAGGCGCGCCGCCATTACGGTCGTAAGAAAAGAGAAGCTTCTCCGACGACTCGCTGCACGATTTTAGATTCTAACTGCACTGATTGGATTTGTTGTGGTGTTCTGGCGCGTTGTGCAGGTGAGCAAGCTAAAGCGTCACATTCGCTCCCACACCGGCGAGCGTCCGTTCCAGTGCAGTCTGTGCAGCTACGCCAGCAGAGACACATACAAGCTGAAGAGACACATGAGGACGCATTCAGGTAGAGCTGACTTCTTAAACGCTCCCCGCCGCGTAGAGAAACGGGAAGGAGGGCCAGGCGGCGTGTCGGATTTTAGAGAGTTTTCACGATAAACGCCCGTGTGTGTGTGTGTGTGTGTGTGTGTGTGAAATCCTCTTCTCAGGAGAGAAGCCGTATGAGTGCTACATCTGCCACGCCCGGTTCACCCAGAGCGGAACCATGAAGATGCACATTCTGCAGAAACACACGGAAAACGTGGCCAAGTTCCACTGTCCGCACTGTGACACCGTCATCGCACGCAAGAGCGACTTGGGTAAAGCAAACACACACGCGCACACACACACGCACACGGTTTTGATTCGCCGTGTTGTTTCATTCCCATAACTGGTTGTCTTTCGTTAAACGTATGCTTCTCCAGGTGTCCATCTTCGCAAGCAGCACTCGTTTATCGAGACGGGGAAGAAGTGTCGCTACTGCGATGCCGTGTTCCACGAGCGCTACGCCCTGATCCAGCATCAGAAGTCCCATAAGAATGAAAAGAGATTTAAATGTGACATGTGTGACTACTGCTGCCGCCAGGTCAGTTCAACCACATCTTTGTTGTGCGACACATCGGGTTCCACTTAATCAGTAAAACTGGTTAATGTTCATCAGTGCTGGCTTGTAGATGTTGAATATCAGCATGTGATTAAAATACAACAATTTAACAAAGGAATGACGTGGACCAAGAGAAACTGACAGCAACACTGAAATGTTCCTCTAAGATTACCAAAACTAAACAGATTGCAAATAAAAATCATCAACATGAGCAGAGTTCATGACAGCCTTTTTTAAAAAATGAATGTTGCCTAAAAATTCAAAGAAAGAGCACTTTCTCTACAACGCATAAAAAAAAATGTAATCCTTGTCCAGGAGCGGCACATGGTGATGCATCGCCGGACCCACACCGGAGAGAAACCGTACGCTTGCAGCCAGTGCGAGAAGACCTTCAGACAGAAACAGCTGCTGGACATGCACTTCAAACGCTACCACGACCCCAACTTCATCCCCACCGCCTTCGTCTGCCCCAAGTGCAGCAAGACCTTCACTCGCAGGGTAAGGAAAAGTCTTCGCCCCTCGTCCGCCCGCGCCGGACTGACGCCGCCTCACGGTCAGCAGCCGTTCCTCACTGCGTGTCCTTGCAGAACACCATGGCGCGCCACGCCGAAAACTGCAGCGGCGAGGTGGAGGATGCTGAGAACGGAGCTCCGACCCCAAAGAGAGGGAGAAGAGGGAGGAAGAGGAAGATGAGGAGCAGGAGAGACGAGGAGGACAGCGGTGAGATTTCGAGCGCAGGCGCTGCGTCCTCTCAGGTCTGATTTAGTTTGTCTGACATCTGTATCTCTCTGGCCCCCAGAGGAGGATCAGGTCGAACCGGACGAGGAGGAGGAGGGCGAGGGTGAGGAGGAGTCATCCCTGCTGCAGGAAGAGGAGGAGCCGGAAAGCATGGAACTGGACCAGGCCCCCGCCGCCATCCCCGTACCGGCTCCCGAAGAGCCCCCGGTCAAGAGGAAACGAGGCCGGCCCCCGAAGAACGCCCCCAAGCCTCCGACGCCCAGCAAGTCGGCCAGGGTGGCTGCCAAGACGGCGGCAGCAGGTAGGGACGGGTGAATGAGAGAGCCAGGCGTTTAGGAGCAGGCGAACAAAAAAAAAAAACTGTCTCCGCTGTTGTCCCGCAGCTGCTGCCATCATTCAGGTGGAGGACGAGAGCACCGGAGCGGTGGAGAACATCATCGTGAAGAAGGAGGAGGGCGACGCCGCCGCGGCCGCGCCTCTCGAGCAGGGCGTGGCCCTCACCGTGGAGGGGGTGGGGCTGGACGGGGAAGGGGTGGAGACTGTTGAGCTGAACGAGGAGACGGCCGCCGCCGCCGCCGCCAACGGAGACCTGACACCGGAGATGATCCTCAGCATGATGGACCGGTGAACGCGACACAGCCACACCCCCCATGTAGCCGGACTGCGTCTGAAAAACAACCAGTACAAAATTAATGTCTCCTCATCCTCGGCCTTCCTCTCATGTGTCCATGTCTCTGTGCTTTTGACGGCGACCGCGCACAAAGAAAGACAGCCACACGTCAAGTAGCTTCACCTCCACGTTTGGCTACCTGCACCCTGACGTTTGCGGGTCTCACATATTGTTCAAGCTAACGACTAACTGCTCTCTGCTCTTAAACGCTGTTTTCAGTTTGGATGAATCATTGTGCGTTTTTTTGTTTTTTTTGTTCTTGCTACCTGTGTGTGTGCGCGTCTGTCTGAAGCCACATCCTGTGTCGTCCCAGCCTGCGTTCTGCACACGCCCTCCAGTTGGTTTAGTTCGGCCCGAAACCAACACAAGGAGTCGTTATTTGATCCTCCCTCACGTGTTTTTTTTTTTTTCCTGCTGGCCTGCTCGATGTCCTCGCAGTTCTGCTGATTTTTCGCAAATTCCGAGCCTTTATTTGTGTATATAGAGAAATGTTTTTTCCGAGCGGAGACGTCACATATGGTACCGCAGGTCGCCTCTGAGCCCTCACGTGCTCTCAGTCACACGATCTGCATATCCTTTCGTCGCTCCCTGACCCGTGTAAACACTTTGGAGCAGCAAGCTGGCAGGATTGTTCTCTGTAAATGAGCAGAGGCAGGTACAGTCAAACCAACACACGGCAGCCCATGTACAGAAAATACCTGAGGTAGTTGCTAAATTAGTTTCCTAGATCCGAACATAGTTTGAGATGATGCGATTTCTGTTTTTCTTATTTTATTTTTTTTCCTTTTTTCTCCTGCCGATCAGTTAATGTCCTCCCGTTGCGGGAAAAACAACGTGGAGCGTTTGCCGTCACATTAACTGAAAGATCCCTACCGGTCGGAGAAAAGACGCACAGTCCCGATTGGTTAACGATTTTACTGTAGTTGTAAACATTCCAAATCCTTCAGTTAATATGGAATAATGTCTATGCATTACAGTCATCTCAGTTGAACTCGTCAGCAGTCAGCTCGATCAGGCGAACGTCCGCGCTTCTCCGTTCTTCCTTCAGATATATTGCCATCCCACTTTACATTGTGTTTGGACCAGACCACATTGTGGGTCAGTTTGTCACAAACCCCCCCCTCAAATAAACAGAGATCACCGACTGTGGCAGGTGGTTTGCATGTAAATACACATTTTAAACCCTTTTTTGCTTCTTGATTTCTCATGTTCCTTTTTAATATTTTTACATAGGCGATTTGGAAGTGTCTTGGTTTTCGTCGATGTGCTACGCCCGGTACTTCACGTCCTTGGCGTGCAGCGTGGAAACGTTCCATCATTCTTTCCTTCCGCAGACGAATTCACTGTAACCAACTGAACTGAACCGATCTGAATCACTTGTCATTTTTCTGTCTGTGTTCGGTTGATCGCAGCCGTTTTTGCGTATCTGCTTTGATACCGTTTTTCCACTTTTGGTTTCCGGCCAGTTTGTAGTGCTCACTGGGTTCTTCTATGTTACAGTTAGTGCGGCAGAAGCCTCGTCTCAGTCTCTTCTGCTTTCACCTTTCGGCCCAAAGGCACGAGGCTCGTTTCGTGAAGTAACGAGAGGTTTTTGAGCATCTTGCGTGTGATGAGGGCAACGCGTCCCTCTCGCTCTGTTTTTGGAAAGGTTTTAATACTGTTTTTAGGACAGTGGGTTTGGAAGCTGTTTTGTTCATCTTAATTAGGTAAGCACTATTCTCAGTCTTGGACTAAAGCCCTGAGCTTTCAGTCATTTGCCACTGATACTAAGGCATGTTTTAACTTTGGCCCAGGCTCTCCCCAGTTACTTGTACGAATCAAGGTTCAAATGTCAGATTGCCGCTGTAACTTGTGGAAGAATCACTGAGAACCATCAGTCGTGTAAAACAGGAAAGAACAAGCGTCGTCGATCTATCATGTTAGTGTTCTGCAGACAGACAGACTGGAGATGGATTTGACTGTTCTCATAGACGCAGCATCGTTTTCCTTTGCTCTTCCCTGGTTTGTTTTGGCAGAGTTGAGGTTTAAAGATTTAACGGCATCCATGTTTTAAGACCAGGAAACGCAAGAAACCTTTGTTGTGTCATTTGAAGCCGAGACACTGTACAGCTGATGAAAAATAAAATCATCCTAATGGGCCTATGAGTGCTGTGTGCTTCTCTTCTTTACTTAGTACAGGTGGGCTGCGGCCCCTAGCAACATGGCTCAAGTGGCCAGTGCACAAAAATACTGTGTATGTGGTAGAACTGGGATAAACCACATCCATACATACTGTATAGATGTCTATTAAAATGGGAAATAAAGTATGTGAAACTTTCAGAATCTGTTTTGTGAGCTGATCTACACATGCCCTAATAATGGGAACCTAATTCACACTGATTTTTTTTTTATACCTTCCTACATTTGGCAGCTGCAAGTGCTGCTTTCAGTGTGGATTGTGTTGAATTGTTTCATGTTTATTAATACGTATTATACGTAATATTATTGTTGCTCTTTCTAAAACATGCCACTCCGGCGATAGATTTGTCCACGTCTGAATGGTAATCCGTTACAAACACTCGGGGTTGACTTATCTAGTCGAAACCACCGTGCTATGTCTGCTTAGCAGACAGCAGTTAGGTTGAATAACAAAATCATTTCCTGGATATGAACTTGCTTGGTAGTTGAGGCCTCAGGCCTCAGCAGGTGTTCAGGGTTGAGTTTAGCAGTGTGCCTGCTGTGCATAAACCTCAGTGCTGATGGCTGCAAAGTAAACACCAGTTAAAGAATGGATTTTCTAAAACCGCTTTCAGAAAATCACATGCTCTCTTGCGCTGGTGCTCGCTTCTGCAGTGCAGTCCCATTAACCAGCCGACACCTGGACACACCTTGACCGTTTGATTCGGTTTGAAGCTCGACTATGTGAAAGTGCAGATTTCCTGACTGCGGTGAGTTTCTCGGTGTGGGAGGTAAGACGAGGTTCCTGCCTCGTCTGTTCAGGCTCCTCTACATTCACCGTAATAGTGACTCACAGAGAGTGGAACAGGATGTGCATGTGTCACTCAGTTCATGAGCAAAAATATGTGTGCACAGTAAGCAAGAAAAGGTGACGTGCATTCAAGCGTTGAAAAGAGAAAGTGAGTTCTATCCAGTTGTGCATTGATGAGAAAGAAAAGGTAGAGCTGGGTGGTTTATGTTAATTTTTGAGCCCACGTTTCTTTCAGTTATTTCATACTTTATTCTTGACAGCGGGTTTCAGTCAGTACAGTTCACTTATGATAAGGGGTCGGGAAAGCGAAGGAGAGTAGATGATCACAGCTGGTCTCTCTTTTCATCCATGCCAACGGTTTCCTGAAGCTTGAAGAATGGACTCTCAGAGCCTGCAAGGTAAGATGACCCGACCTCCACAAGATGCTACGACATCAGAGCACTTTTATTTTAGCGACTCTTTGAAGAGATGAGAATGGAGCAGCTTCAGCGACAAAATTATACCAGTGTAGCACATGTGCAACAAATAACATGTATCTACATGCAGTGTTAGTAGGAGCTAATGTTCAGGCTTGTAATGAATTTTATATATAGACGTAGCTTCCGGGTATGAAAGCAAAGCCGATGTGGAAGAGTCTTTAACCTGTGTTCTATTGAATGACCATCAGGGGGCGACTCCACTGGTTGGTTTGTAATAGAGGTCGATGAGAAAATGAGCCTGAGTTTAAAATCTTCTTCAATACAACATGATGTTAATTTAGCAAATTATGGTCTATATTAGAAGAAATAAGATGATCAATACAGGTATGTTTAGGACATTGGCTACCATATAAAGAGAATATTTCTTGTAGTTTAGGTCTAAAACTTGAAAAAAAAATGCTGTCATATGAGCTGTTTACCAGGTGTAAAATAAATATGTATAATTCATGCTGCACCCCAATTCACTGCGCTGATATGTGACGTGACAAACAGACTGGTCTACAGATCTGTGTGAATAAGTTACACAAAAAGTCATATACGCCGAAAGAGCAGCCACTCCGCCTTCAGTTAACAGTTTCCACTGTAACTGTCAGTGACGATAACTGACAGTCAGAAGGAAACACGACACACTCTGTGGTTTGCCAGCAGTGAGACAGATAATGACATGAACCTGCTTAAATCATGACTGGTATTTGTTGCCAGAAATTTCATAAAGAGAAACAGGAGCAAAGTGTTTAGGAAAGTGAACACGCAAAAAAATCCCAACACAGCTGTGTGAGGTTTTAGTCCACAATCAAGTGCATCACCAAACTACAGATTTTAGTTTTTATTGCATTTTTGGAAGTTTACCAACTTTTGTGGAAATGGGGTTGGGAACTGACCAGAGATAAACAGCATGTGAAGACGTGTGAAATCAAATGAACAGACTCCAGCACTGCACTGAAAGTGTTCATGATCTGTCCGCTGTATTCATCAAAGGCCTTTACGCGACATGATCACTCAGTGAGAGTCAGGAATTGTGTCTAGTGGGAATTGACCAGGGATGATCTCATGGTGCAGCAGCGGCGACCAGTCAGCCTCTGGGTGACAGTGCTCCTGTTTGTGTCTGTGGTCCTGTGAGCAGATCAGATCTCAGAGCTGCTGAGGCCTCACAGAGTCTGTCTGGTGACACCTGTGGTTCTGAACCACTCCGCTCAGCCATGTGGGAGATCGCCCAACAGGTTTGTGGTAAGTGATGAACAAAGTCACGCGTGGGACACTAAAGAATTTCGGTCTCGGATAGAGAGCAGGTATAATCACGACAGGTGAGTTTCATCATGTGAAACAGCTGACGTGGTTTGTGGTAATGCACAGTCATTTGAAATGATGAAGGCATGAATGCATAATGTGACTTGTTGATGGGGCCCTGTGTCAAATATAAAGTTAACACCTCATATTACCACAAACTAACTGTACAAGAACCTTGGTACAATACTGAGCATCAAGTGCAACATGTAGCAGCCATGTTGTTCCTGCAGCCATGTTGTTCCTGCTAGTTGTTAGGCGACAGACCCATGGTCTGTCGCCTAACAACTATTGTCTTGTTTTCCTCCTTCTAATGTCTCTGTATCTTAGGTACTGAGTCTTTGGAGAGGTTACCTGGTAACAAACAAGCATCCTGTCAGGGTAAATCTCAACTCTAATATTATATAGAAATCAAGCAGTAAAAGGTTTGACCTGTTCAACTGCTCATTCTAACCTCTCTAATGTGTCACAAAACAAATCTGAGGAATTCACAAGACTGGGGCTGCAAAAGAGCTGTGCAAATTTCATATCATTTTCAGATTTACTGTATGTTTTGCAATGTTTGGTGAAATGTTTAATGTCATCAAACCTCAAACAGTTATTCAGTGAATACTCACTTTTAAAACCTGTGATGACACCGCTTGATTTTTCAGCTCTGTTTTGAGAGGTTTCGCTTTGTTTCAGCTTTAAGCCATGGTAGTGAGCACATCTCCGTAATGTGAGAACATTTTGGCCATTTTGCTTTAAGGTTTAGGTTAGGTTGTGTGTTTTCACATACTGCACATGTCCGTGTCACTGTGTACAGGTAGCGAGCACATTCAGCTACCTGGAGATTTGCTCCATCAACATCCACAGCCTCACACAGGTACATGTAAAGCTCCAAATGTGTGCTTGTGCTTGTGTGTGCAGCGTGACCATCATGCCTGTAAGATGAAATGTGTGTGTGTTGCAGATTGTGTTGGAGACAGACAGGCAGACTTTGTCTTTCAGCGTGTTGCACGCTGAGGATCTTGAGGCCATGGTCAGTCACATGACAGCCTCATTGAAGAGGATCTTCCCCGACTCATCTCCAGGGTGGGTCTCACGCCACAACCTGCAGAATGCCTGAAGACCCACAAACGAGTTGTCTGTGCAGTCTTTACACACAATATACAGATGAGTAAGAAGAAAAGGGCAATATGTGGTGGATTAAAGCGTTGCACCTCTACAAGCTTCTGCAACAGCTTCAAAGATTGTCCGTGTTTGAAGTTCTAATGAGCAGCAAGTTTCTCTAGTACTCATATTTATCATCCTGTAACTGCACGCGTGCTTTAGTGTTGATGGGTAATTAGCAAATGTTAGTATGCTCATATGCTAATAACTCAGACAGTGAGTAAACAGTGTGCGTGCGAAACGTAACCATTACACTTACATGCGCAGTAGTTGAGCTATGGATGTGGTTCAACTTTGCAATTTGATTCTGTTACCGCCACTGTCTTTGTCTCACTACACATGCACGTCAATAAAGCCATTTATTAATGAAAATATTCCTGGTTGGGCTTCAACCTCTCGGACCAACCAATCAACAAACATGTTTGCCAGCAGCATGTGGAGCTGTGAAAACATGGAGGACACATTTCATATGTGCTGTGCACTGTACTCTGTATTCATATTAGATTGACCTATCCCATACCATATCATGTGATATCTGTTACCTCTGTTAGCCTGTTGTTACCAGCTTCTTCAGCACATTCATCTTCAGCAGGACTAATGTGTTTACACAGTTTTAGTCGAGCTAAGTGCTGCGTACACTCATGTGGTGAATCTCTCGCCCCCCGATCCTCAGAAAGCTGTTAAAGACCGTTCCTCCAGATGTGCAGCAGAGACTCCTCACGCTGACTGATGTGATAGAAGAGCAGCTCAATAATCAGCCTGGCTCCTGTGGTACGTGCCTTTACTTTTCACACAGCAGGTGACTGGACGTGCGCTCAGTGTCATCCTGACATGCGGGGAGCCATTTGTTAACTTGTCATACTCTGCTGAAGCTGTGTATCCTGCGTATCTTGCAAGCTGGCACTTTTCAAAAAGTCAAGTTTGAGCTTATTCAAATCAATCTATCCATGCAACACGGTCTCACTGCAGTTCGTGTTCATAGTCACGAACAGGAAGCTGCTGACTCTGTGTACAGAGACACAGATTTGCCATTTTTTCATGACAGTAAGCACAACTGCAACATTAGAGAATTTCATGAAACATCTTTTTGAATGAAGCTTTTCATTCAGAAATGGCGAGGGGCACATGACATTAGAACAGGTTAATGAGGTAAATGAAAAGTGCTGGTCGGTAATGTAAACAACGACGTGAACCACTGTCAATTTCGGGACTATTTCTCAAATTGCTGTGATACTGGGTTACCAACTGAAAATACCTTAGTCAGAGAATTGTGTTGACTGTCATGAAAAATGGCAGATGCATGTCGGTGTTGGTGGAATTAGTCGATTCATTTTTATGTGTGATACTGGTTTGCATTAACTATACTGTATCCATCCATCAAGCTGGTCGTGACTTTTTGCCGTCTGATGCATTTATTTTTGAATCATTACAGTTCAAATATTTATTTTTTTCCCCCACATTCCAACATGTTTGAATTTCTTGAGGACAAGCGACTGCCCTACAAGTCCACCTCTAGTAGAAGTGTGCTTTTGTTGTTTTACCCCATATGATCATGGAGACATTTGCTTCTCAAGGAAGTTCATGCATTTGCATTTAGAGTGCGTGTGATTGTGTTTTCCCCAGGAGGATTCTCTGACACCTACGCTGCTCTGTGCGATTTCAATGAGATGCCATTCAGAGAGGAGATTCAGTGGGTGAGTCACTGCCTAATTTTACAAGCACCTTCATTGCCATATTGACAAAAAACGAATGTTAGCATTAGTGTCCAAATAAAGCAAGGCTAAGTGCTTTGGCAGGATGTTGACAACATCTACTACATCCACAACTGGAGGCAGTTCAACCTGCAAGACTTCAGCCACTTAGACAGCAGGTGAGACACAGTACAGAGCTGTTTGATCCAGTCCACCCCCCCCCCCCCCCCCACCCCCCAGTCACACGCCTCCTCCTCTGTTTAAACGCCTCTTCTGGTGTCTCCTCTCCTCTGCTCTCAGAGACTTGGCATTAGCAGTGGCAGCTCTATCCTTCAACCAGTGGTTCACCAAGATCTACTGCAGAGAGCTCAAACTGGTAAACCGTCTGGTGTTGTTGAAGTGCTTGACATAAACACTTCAGATGCCAAATGAATCAATGTATTTAGTGCAC
Source organism: Psettodes erumei (assembly GCA_016785225.1). Lineage (NCBI taxonomy): Eukaryota > Metazoa > Chordata > Actinopteri > Pleuronectiformes > Psettodidae > Psettodes > Psettodes erumei. Next base: position 121,899 of record JAFBJZ010000823.1, on the reverse strand, counting down.
AAAAGCTGACACAGTATGATAGGAGGACAGTGAGAAGCATAAATTAGCTGAATGGAAAGCACCCAGAGATATAATACACTGTATTTTTGTGGTGATGCTTTCTTGTCAGCACAGTATGAGCACTGGAGCCTGCATGTCCCATAATGCAACATGATAATATCTCTCTTTATACCTTCCCTTCCCGAAAAGAACCTGGGTCAAACTCGAACCGTCACAGAATAAGTCCATCTATCTATGTATTGGTATGCAAATTGTATTACAATATAGAATCCATATAGAATGAATTTTTAATCTCTTGCTTTCATTATTATTAGTGAAGTGAAGAGGTTTGAGCCAGTGAAACAGTCTCCTCCTAAGTTGACTTTCCAATCAATGTCATTTTAGCAACACACAGTTGTAGGTTTGCTGAGTACTTCAGATGATGACGCTCCTCGAGATTAGTTAAAGATTAGTTTCTAGCTTAATACAATATACACATTCCATACACTGCTGGAATTTCTTCTACTCTCCCTTCTGGCCATGAATAAAGTTCTAGAATAAATACAGTAAAAGTAATGGGAGGATAAAAATCAGCAACATCTCTCTCAGGTCCTGGTTTCTGGAGAATTGATTGTGAATCTTTGGGAGACATACCACCACATCTCACAGGTACAGTACATAATGTCAGAGCAGATGTTTGTTTTGAACTTTGTCTGTCTCTCTGGCTTTGGCCCTTCAGTCAGTAGATGTCCAGCAGCAGCTGACTTATCTGCTGTCCAGATCTCCCAGTCTGGAGGAGCTCTCCCTGGAGGCCAGTGGGCTCAAACTGTGAGTTTCTGTGTGTGTGATTGTGTGCACATATGTAGGTAGGCAACCTAAACATACACTTACAATGGTGCATTTGAGCAAACACTCAGCTTTCTACATGTTTAGGGATTGTGCTCAGTGACACAGTTTAAGTTCAAGACTGTTTGAGGGGGAAAAATGTGTGCGGAGGATTCTTAAGTTCTGTAAATGTTTGCACAGGCTGACCCAGATTTTTAACAGCTGGGGTGTAATGGATGGTGGAGAGCTGGTACAAATGTACAACATTAGTCTGTAACTTCTTTGATGCTCACTTGTGATAAAGGGTGAAGACTATTAATCTAAAGTGTGCCCTGGATCCTGGGAGCCGCAGGAGTGCAGACAGGTTGCCAGATTCCTGCTAGAGGAGGCTATCTTTACAGCTAGCTGGTTTTGCCATCTCAAACATTACTCTTGGAAGTTTTGCAGTGAAGCCCACTGATATTGTGCAGTTTCTGGGCAATGATCTGTCAGCTGTTCTTGTCAGAACAAGCAAATTGACAGATAGACCAAGAGACACTACACTACTGAGTATACTATTATAGTGCATAACTAGTAGTCCCAAGTCTGATTTGAAGTCTAGTTTGTAGGTATTGTTTAGCAGTAAGCTTTTCATTCTGCTGCAGGGACTTTGCGATCAAAATGGCAGCGGCCCTGCAGGAGCACACCTCCTCTACCCTGCATTCCATCAACCTGTCAGGAAATCCAATTGAAGACAAAGGTGGGCTCCTTATACATTTACCTTATACGTGTGTGGTGTATACACGTGTCAGAATAGAACAGTAGTTGTGAGCAAACTTCAATTTTACTGTTTATGTCTTCCTGTATGAAGTATTCTTTAGCTTCGAGCATGCAGCTTGGGGTCAGTTGACCCAAATTTCCAAAAAATAAGGTCTAGACATGAAGATAGTTTAAAGATAGAAATGAGGAATCAGCAGCAGAAAGGCTGTCAGATCTGCAGCTAAAGATAAGGGCAGAAAGTCTTATAACACAACAGATACAGGCAGGCAAAATAAACATGGCTGTCACACAGATACTGTTGTTTTTTTCCCAATGAAACTAATAAAATTCACATATTGTTGGTAGTAATTCATCCTTCTTGCAGCAGACATTTTGACTTGTCAAAGCAGGTGTAAATGATGAACATTATCAATGGCTCCATTCCGTTAAGTGTCCCAGTAAGCCAGTGAGCATGGACAGTACCAGAGCACAATAACTGGCAAATGGAATGCAGCCACCATTAAGGTTCTTAAAGTCACCTTTACTTTTCTGGCTGTGAAAAATGTTTATAGGTGCATGTGATATAACAAGAATGGTGACTGTATTTATATCAGACCTATTATCTTAAATGATTTAATATGTCTTTGTGCATAATGGGTGTACTTTAGAATGACTAGAACTTGTTTAAATCTCTGGATTTCAGATATGTTTTGTATGTTTTGTGTGTTTTCATTCGTAGGAGTAATAGCTCTCAGTCAGGAGTTAGGGAACCAAGCTGAAGGACTCAAGCACCTCTCCCTGTCCCGGGTATCAATGACTGCTCGAGGTAAACACATCAGACACTTTGATCTGTTTTGTATTGTGGTTTTACAAATCAGGAGGGAGTGCAGGATGAAGATGGAGGTGGAAGCATTTTATATGACATCACACACCTCCATGCTGCTTGTCCTCCTCCTCCTCCTCACAAGGGCCTGCTTGGAAACTGTATCCTGCAACAATGCAGTGTCATGTCAGACTAAATGCAATTATTTCCTAAAATTGCCTTCATACATCCAGCTGTCCTCCAACAGCATGACATTATTTATGTATCTGTTCCCAGGGCTGGGCTGTCTGAGTCAGGTGTTATCCTCCAGTCAGCTCTTGTCAGCTTCCCTGACCCACCTCGATCTGTCTGGAAACCCCAGCAGCCTGGTTACTGAAGAGGCCACGGTACAGTCTGCTCACACATCATACATACAGTGGTTGCAAACAGTAACATTTGCCGTTATCTGTATTTATCTATAAATTGTCTAAAATACGGTCAGAACAATCTATGTTTACTAATAACACACGATTCGTCATGTTTTTCTCTTCCATTTTACATCATTCAAATACTCACAGTGTGGTTGAAATAAGTATGTGAACTCTGAGGCTCATGCATGTCAACAAAAGCTACCTGGAGTCAGGAGTTAACAAACCTGGAGTCCAGTCAATGAAACAGATTGGCGGTGTGGATTAGAGCAGAAGAGATTCTTTATATGTAGGATTTTTTTTGTCATATTTGCTAAAACAGTCATTTTGCCCTGACGCTTGTACATGATAAAGGTAATTGGTGAAAAACAGGCTCTTTCAGCTCTGCCTATTGCTCTAACACCATTTGCAAAAATCTGTTGTGCCCTAGTCAGCAGCACCAATAACAGCCAGCTAGGGGAGGGCATAAAAAGTGCTCTGCTTGCCAACATGAAAGCATCATCCTAACAGTGAAGTACAGTGGAGGCAGCGTCAGGATTTGGGGCTTTGTTGTCTCTGGATCTGAACAGGTCACCATCATGAAGGAGGAAATATGATATGTGAATATGAGAAGAGCTGTATCTGGGAGGTTTGGAAGAAATCTCAAGGGTTCAGTTCCCACCTCAGCAGACTTTAGCTACTCTACATGCTATAATGATGAATATGTGTATAAATGTGATCCTTGTAAACTATTCGTTGTTGCAAAATTGATGACAGTCAGTAAAACTTTAGTCCACAATACAAAATTCAAAGGACAAGTTGAAGTAATGTTTTCATAAGCTAGAACTGTTATTTTTCACTTAATGTTGCTTTCTACATTTTTTACCAAAAAGTAGATAAGACATGATATACAACTGTACTAAATATGTATTGTATTTAAACACACATTGTTTACTGGGCTGAGAGTCATGTTGTATGTGCAGCGAGCGACTTTGCACATATTGATACCAGTTAACAGTGGCTTGTCAGAATAACATTTGCCTGACATTTAACGTATGTTTTTGCATTGCAAACCATGCCCATACATCCTGAACTGTACTGCTCAGTGTACATTCAGTACATTGTGTCCGTGTGTGTGCCTGTCTTGCAGTTTCTCTTCAAGTTCTTGTCCAGTACTAACTCGCTGTCTCACCTGGACCTCAGTGATACCCACTGCCCTCTGGACACGGTCAGTGAGAGACTGTCCACTCCTGCTCTCTAAGGCTGGCTGCTCACGCTCACGCTCAAGGGCTGATATGATTTCTTTGTTTTGTGCCAAGCACAGAGATAGTTAGCCTAGCTTAGCCTATATACTGAAATACTGAAAAAAGTTCACCGTATGACAACATTTTATGCACATGTTGTCTCTGTTGTTTAACATGTATGAATGCACTAATGAAACAGGTACAGTTAGTGTTTTATGCAGCATAAAATGATGTGATAAATGGGTTGAAAATGGCATCAGAAATATTTAACAACTCACATAAGAAGTTCATCTGGTTTCATCTCATTAGGCCTACTAATTAATCAGAGGTATAGTGATGAATAGTGGGAATACCCAGGGTCCATACAATAAATCTGTAGTTAATATTTATTTCTTAATTTCATTTGTTTATTGTTATTAACAATGTTGGCTGGAAACATTGTTTAACCGACTGTTTCTTGTATCTGAGACGATATTAAATGAATGTGAGAGTGAGAGCAGGATCTCTCTCCTGTGTTTTCACATTTAATATTGGAATTATTCATATTTTGCTTTTAAGTTCATTACATGTGTGATGTGGTCAAGCACTTGTGGCATCTTCAGCAAAGATTTTGCAGACTTTTTAAACACATTATCAACAAATCATGACATTGCCTTAATATTCACACAAATGTACAGTATGCTTACCTGTTAATCCAATTATTTTTTAAAAGCATGGCAGTGGACATATTGCAAGGGGAAAGGGCTTCACTGAGACTATATGCATGGGGCCTTCATTTTTGTGATATTAATTGTGTATTAAAGGTCTGTCAGTCTGTACACTCACTTGTTCACACGTTCTCTTGCAGTTGTTCGTGTCTCTGTCTGCTGGATGTTGTTACAAACTGATGTACCTGAACCTGGCCAGGAATCCTTTCAGCCACAGGTCAGTCCTTCAGGTCAGGTCTTTCTTCCACTTGAAGAATGTCAGTGCTCTTCAGTTTGTTGGTTTTTCAGATGTAAGACCTTTGAATTTGAATTCCCTCTTTGTTCTTATGCTCTAATTTACAGGTGCAGAAACAGCAGCAAACAACTTAGAGTCATTGTGCTAATTCTGCTAAGTAAAATAAGCCCAATATCAGTGACTTGGAAAGTTGTTCACACCTTTCAAAATAAAGACGTTTGTATAAGTTTTGTCATTTGTAGGGCAGTATGTCAATTCATGAGAAGTTATGATTTTATAGTTTGCACACTATTAACCTAACCTATGACTCACACTGCAAAAAGCCAAATCTAAGAAAGAAGAAATATCTAAAATCAAAGTATTAAATGCTTGTTCTATGTTTGTCTCAGCAGGCAGTTTTCATGTGAGAGCATTGACCTTATTTGCTTTTTTCTAATTTTGAAAATCTTGGCCAGTTGACACCTTTTTTGACTTGCTGAAAGAAGTTTTGTTCAAAGTGTGTGTGTGTGTGTGTGTGTGTGTGTGTGTTTTTGTGTGTGTAGAAAGGTACGGGAAGTGACCACGAGCATTCAAGAGTTCTTCAGTCAGAGCTATGAGTTAAAATACGTCGGCCTATCTGCGACCAAACTACCTCCGCAAGCTCTCAGGTGTGTTTACTCCAAATAAGTACAAAAAAGGCAACATTCACATTTTTGTTTTTTATTTTACAACATTTTGTTATAAATAATGATAATTAATGTCTTTTGCTAACTTAGCTACCAAGGCAGGTAGCAGCTGGCTCAGCTTTTATTGGTCATCTGTGTGTAATCACATCAGACAGCAGAAGGACAGCTTGAGGTGGCTAATGTTAGCCTGCACTATGTTTTAGGCAAGCAGAAAGCACATTCTCACGTTTATATATCATTCAAATATATAGCAACTGGCTGACAAAATGTTGTATTGTATTTATTTGAATGCCTTCTACACATTTTACAACCCATACTCAACAGTCAGCTGGTGAGTCAGTGGTTTGTAATTCTGTTAAAGGGTTGAAAGGTGACAAAGAAGCTGTGTTCTAACATACATATACTTGTATGTTTGATGGAAATGTTTTGTTTTGTGATAAGGTTATTACTACAGGGTCTGGCAACCAACACTCGTCTCTTTGGGATGGAGCTGGACCTTAGCAGCTGTGAGGTACAGCGCACACACACACACACACACACACACAAACTCCTTATCTGATGAGTAGCAGATGCCACATAAACAGTTAACTGTGTGTGTATGTGTGTGTTTGTGTAGTTACGTTCAGCAGGGGCCCAGGTGATACAGGAGCACATCTCTGAAGCTACAGCTATCAAAAGTCTGGATATCTCTGACAATGGTTTGCAAAACACACACGTACAGATCTTCAGATTATCATTGAAGGGAATGGGAAAGTGCTCTCAGACTTGTGTATAATTACAATACAAATTAACAATATAATTTAGTTTAAGATATCTCACTGAAATACGTACGTACTTGTACATGAGGTGGAATGAAATATTTGATGAAAGATTGTCAGTCAATAGTCAACAATCTACTATGCAGCATATCTCTTCCTCTCTCCGCTGTCTTCATGTTGTTATAACCACTTCAGCCCTCTGTCTGATTGCAGGTTTTGAGAATGAAATGGTGACTCTGGTTCTGTCGGTCGGTCGATGTCACTCTCTTCAACGCCTTGCACTGGGGAGAAACTTTGCCATGAAGTCCAGGTCTGGGGAACATATATACAAAGTCATGCTGTTTACGATCCATTACCTAGATGTACTGTATATGTGCAAAGCTGGAGGCAACTGAATGCATGGTTGCCATGCAGCCACAATCCTAAATTTGAATTTAAAAACTCACTAGAAGTGAGGTAATGTGTGAAAAATGCTGTGTAGTTACAAAGCCTCTGGAAACTGAAACTTAAAATCTATTTCAAAAGCAGTCAGTATCTGCAAACCACACTGAGGATGGCAAAGGTGTTAGAAATGCTGATACATTCATGTCGGTATCCTCCAGAAAAAAAGTGCTCATTCGACTGCACACAAAATCTTCAGAGAATATAGGATGGGAGGCCATGACAGCAGGTTTTCCACCTTTACGTTAAGTGACGAAGCATCTAATTTGTGATGAAATTGTGCTGCATTGGTTTTTTTTCTCTTTCTTCTGTCCTTCTCTCCTTCATTCCAAGACTTTGTCTTTCCTTGTCCGTGTCATATTTCATGTCCTCCTCTCTCTGTGCACCAGAGCGCTCACTGATGTTCTCCATCGTATAGCTCAGCTCATTCAGGATGAAGAGTGTGTGAGTGACACCTCCTCTTATTCCCTCCACCCTCAGCAATATTACAAGCTTACTTCACAGTAAATGATGGCTATACAATGCATTAGGCACAATATATGAAATGATTGTGGATCATTTCTGTCCTTACGTATGCACAACGTGATCACAACAACACTTGCAGTCCATATATCAATGTGTTTTATCAGTCTAAGTGCGTATGTGTATGCATGCAGCCCTTGCAGTCACTCTCAGTGTGCGACTCCAAGCTGAAGACGGGGATGCACATCCTGCTGAGCGCTCTGGGCGGCAACGCTGCTCTGGCTGAGCTGGACATCAGTGGGAACAACATCGGAGACACTGGAGCCAAAATGCTGGCTAAAGCCCTGATGAATAACACCAGACTGAGGTACAGACACACACACTTTGCCAAGATGTTGGACACACAACAATTAGATGCACAGTAACCAGGGTTCCATCCATTTTTTTAAATATTTGTGAATTACAGAATAATACTCGTACTTAAAGAGACAGTGTAATGATTGTGTCTGTTGCTGAAACACATCATCATTGCACTGCAACATGTTTTCTTCCACACCATTCATCACCTTCAACTGAATTTTTATTCTAAGCCGAGGCTCTACTCTTGGCCACCAGATGTCATCATTTCATTATTTCAAACTAACATTCAGTATTTGATTGGCTGCAACAGGGTTTAGTATTCTGTGTGTTCTCTTTGTCCTTTGATGGTACATGCTTGACCCGTCAGTCACACACTCCACCTCCACCAATGGTGATTACTGAATGGCACGTTCAACCACACATTGATGGAGCTGTACTTCAGTGACCTCTCTCTCTTTCTCTAGGTCTCTAACATGGGACAGAAACAACGTAACTGCCAGGGGTTTCCAGGACGTGGCCGATGCCTTGGAAAGGTCACAGACATAAGCACACAATGACACACCCCAGTAAAAAGTTGCTCAATCCTGAAAAAAGTAGACAGGAGCTACTTGCAGTTTGTGACTATCATGCTGTTTACATTACTCTCATTCCATGACAGGCTCAATTTGCTACAGTTATCTGTTAAAATCACCAATGAAATTTGGTGATTTTAACTGCCTGAATTTTCAAGGCAGGAAATCAGTTGCATCCTGGACAATAGATCAAACCTACAGCACAGTAACCCCTCTGCACTCTGCAACTTCCAAAGGAGCCCTAAAAGATCTCTTTATCTTGTGTACTCTAAATAAAAAGAGGGTATGTTAGGACTTCAGGGCAGTAAACATCTTAATATGATTTTTTTTTTTTAATTGTCTAAAGTTGAACAAGATGAAGAGTTTACAGTCATGCTAGCAGCTCTGTGAGGCTGCATGAATGAGTATGAACCCAGTAGTTTAAAGTTATTTCACTAAAAACCTCTTGGTGGGACTTCAAGGAAAATCTAGATCACCAATGTCAGTAGGATTCATCCCGTGAGGACCATGAATGTCTATGCAAAATTTGAAGGTCACTCCAGTAGCTGATGATCAGTAGCTAATATACAGTATTTCTATGTGGACCAAAATAGTTGACCGTACTACCGATAGACCAATTGACCAGTGTTGCCACCCCAACAGCTATGCTGCTGTCTTGACTGAAAGGAAGATGTGTTTTTTATAATTGGGTTCTGTGTTGTGCAGGAACTTCACTCTGCAGCAGGTGTCTCTCCCCCTGGCTGATATCACACAGAGTTACCGCGGCAACCCTGACAGAACCAGAGAGGCCCTGCACAAGGTCAGCGTGTATAATCAGGAACATGTTGCATGCATGTACTGTGCACAGGTTATTTCTCACTTCTTGTTTGTGAGTCACTTTTTCCATGGGTGGAATGACGTTTTTGTAATGCCTTTTTCCGTCATATACGTCCTGCAAGACTCTACTCTTCAAAAATGAGAATATGGTGAAAAAAATCAATCTTTACCTTCAGTTATTTAAGAATTGTTGAGGCAGTCATTTGTGGTAAGGCCCAACCAATTACTGAGTGTACGAAGCTTCCATGTGCAACAAACAAATTACTCGCAGTGTGTTTGTGTGTGTGTGTGTGTGTGTGTGTGTGTGTGCGTGTGTGAGAGCAGATTCAGCAGTGTTTAGACAGGAACAAGCAGAGGCAGGCTGACAGATTTCAGCTTCAGCCAGTGTTAGGAGTTCAACAATCTGAAAAGGTAAGGAGTGTAATATGTAATTATACATACACAAGCAGAAGCATTTTGACTGTTCATTTAACACTACGTAGGTAAAGAATTACACTGAGCTCTCAGGCTGAAGGTGATTTCAATCTAAAGAAAAACAAAACATTGGCTCCATACAGCAGTTCCTGTCCACATCTCAATCTGCATGTCTCTGTTGTCCTCCGTTTTAGCTGGTCCAAGGTATGTGTCGGCAGTTGGAGGACACCCTCCAGCGTTTAAACCACTGCAGCGTTCAGGAGGGGCAGGCTGACATCCTGACAGCGCAGGAGGTGCTGCACAATGCCAGGGAGTCATTCAAGGTACACGCTGCTAATTATTATTATAATACTCTTGTGGGACTGACTTGCATGTCAACTATCTGTAAAATAAAAGCCCATCTGTAAATGATGTATGTACAGTATGTCCAGTGGCCACTGGACATACTGTACCTGAGAGGTTGTTTCTAATATTGTGATCACTGCTCTGCAAACATGAAGGGTGGATAATATTAGAAACATATTTCAATGACAAAATAATGCCACTCATGTTTTTGTCGCTGTTTCTCTGTGCAGCTGCTTCCGTCTCTGTATGAGGCTGGTAGGAAGTGTGACTCTGACGGAGACTTGGTGAACTGCATCCTCACTGACACTGCTGCTGCTCTGACTAACAAGTTCACTCAAAGCATACAGGTACACACTTAAACAGCCACCCACACCCATGGTGCATCTGAACGCACTCTTCTCTGTTCTCGTCATCATCCTTTTGTACACAAAGGTTATCTTTTATTAAAGGCTGAAGTAACTTAAGTTGCTTGCTGTCAATGATAAAAGTCAGATGCGTGGTGTGAATGATGATTGTTAGACAGGAGTGAGTCCAGCTGATTATCAGAGCGACACTGTTTCAAATGAAAGTATAAATATATCTATTTTTCAATTCACCTGTTTCTTCACTACACTTTATCAGTTAATTTAGTAATTTCCACCCCTCTGTCTTCAGTCAGTCATTGTAATATAAATACACAAATCATATATACTGTACATACAGTCTGTGTGAATATGGAATTATAGTGGTTACAAAAACCTTAAAATACATTTAATTTAGTTTCCCTTATAGATACCTGATACTTTCTGAGAGAGCTGTTGCTTTTCTGTCTTTAAGTTGCGGCTGCCGGTCATTAAAGCTCGTGCTTTGAGCCATAGTCATAACTGAAATGACTCAGATTAATGTAACATTTGTATTAAGTCAGGCCTTCCACTTCTGGACGATGGTGTGTGGACAGATTAAGATCATCCTGAAACTGCTCTGCCCTTGAACAGTATTTATTAAACTATTTCTCTTATCATTCCCCAGTTAGTTAAAGGACATACTGTAAATTGCAGCAGTTCAAGTGTGTGTATGCAGCAGGTGCAGCAGGTCCACCTGGGGCCTCATTTATCAAAGCAGAGCACATTCTAAATATACAGTATGTGAGGGACCTGTCCATGCACACAGTAAACTATTCCAACAAGCATAGACACGCCTCTATGCAATGAGCAATGTAAAGTTTACCTTTTTTTACATTGTTCTTGCATGAAAAGGCTCATTTACAACACAACTTTAGACAAGCATCGCTGATAATACATTTAATGACACACAACTAAAGCAAAATAATTTATTTGGCACAAGTAAAGGTTAAAAAAGAAGAAAAATGTGCTCAAAAGAGACACTATTGGTCATCCATGGATGACCAATAGTGTCAAAACTTTGTTTAACTTTACCTGATTGAGTTGTTGGGGAACTAATAGTTTTCACACAATACTTGTTGGTGCAGTTCTGAATCTGCTTTTGAATTGGTACTTCATCCAGGGATGACCAATAGTGGAAATTATTGGAAAGGAGTTCCTAAAAGACAAGATCCCTGATGGTGACGCTGAAAAAGCAACTCCTTTAACTTAAAAATAGAGGCTGGATATGCATTTCTTTTTTTAACAGTTTTAGTATACATCAGAAAATATACCTGGCTACTAAAATATAACAGTAATCAATAACACACAGTATCCCCACATCCCCAAGTAAAGTTGCTAGTTGGTAATGAGACTCAGGTAAAACACTGGATTAACCCATGTTTCAGTTCCCCTGCAGCAACACCGGGCTGCATTTGGTGGGTTTTTGTGCCTCTAACATCTAACCTGTGATTCCTTCTGACTCTGTGCATGTAAATAGATGGCTCATTAGTGGTGATCACGTGATCCAGTTCCACCTTAACATGAATAGTCCTGAGTTAATGGCTGCTGGTTAGATCCCAGGTCAAGTCAAGATTGGTGTTGGGAGAGGACTCTTTCCTGCTGTCATCAGTCTGGACTCAGAGCCACTCTTTGTTTTCCAGGATATGGCTCAAGACCTGATGAGATGTGCAGAGGCAGGGTGTCCACGGTTGGTCCAGCGCTCAAGTGTGTGTGAGTGTCTATCAGAGTGCGTTTCCAAAAGAAGCAGACAGGCACACACATTCCTGAGATGCACCCTGGTGGAGAACACAGGGCAGATCATCAGCAGCAGACTGAGGTAATAACAATTATGTAAGACAGTGTCATGTCAGTCTGTTTAATGAGGCGCATTTACACTGTCGAGATATAATGAGGATATGACTGACTTTGTGCAAATGTTTCTATGGTAGATCCAGGAGCTATGGAATAATCAGCACATTAAACCAGTAGATGTGCTAATCAGTAAGATACTGACTTACTGCATCATCAGGATCACAGTTGTAAAACTGAAAAATTTTCAACATGAATTTTTCATTTTTTTCCCCAATCTGAAACTCAGGCGGCTGTATCCATACACAAATGTGCTTCTAATATTTAGACTACCTCATTCACATCAAAGGAACAAGGAATATCATAAACACAGAATAATATAACAAAGTTGAATAAAGAGAGATAACCACCAATAACTGGCAAATCATCAAGGATGGGAAATATTTTTTTACAGAGGAACAATAACAGGACTCTCTGTCTATGATATTCTTTGTTCTTACTTTTTTTGTTTGATAGCTAGGTGTAAAAACAATATTTTTTTTTCAAAGAAAATGCCTGTAATTTAAATGAAAACATTTCAGGTATGAGTTTTGTTTACCTGAAGCAAGCTCATCTGGCTGTCAGTGCAGTAAGCCATAAGACTGGTTGCAGCTATCATAAGTCTTCAAAAGAGATCAAATGATTTAAAATAACATAACAACCAGGTCTTCAACCTACAACCTTCAAACTGAAATTCATGCTTTCATTCATTTCTGTGCTGCAACTAGCCATCACAGTGGGTCCACCACTCAAAAGATGAATTGCCATGAAAATTTGTAGACATCTTGTACACATACTGTATGTTCCCCGGAGGATGTCTCGAAAAAGGTGGTGATGGTCCTGTGGTTTTCCTCTAGTTCCACTTTGAGGGTGACCATTTTAACATGACCATGTTAAGCATGCTAAAATACTGACATCAGCATTTAGCTCTGATGTCTGAACAAAAATGATTCATCAAAGTTAGTAATCCTTGCTGTATCATATGTGTTCTGGCTTCTAGAAGTTTGCACTGAACAGGAGCATCTGAGGCATTATTGTTAGCAGTGGAATTAAATGTGACAGGTTTAAAAATGAAAACATGCATGCAAACAAAAGTCCAAATGTTGAAATGAAATACTTTGTCTTAAGATTAAGTTGAGAATATACTGTAATGCAAGCCAAGGGACTCAAACTAGATATGATGTTTTTTGTCCTGAAACCTCGGAGCATAAAATAAGTGTCAGAGCATACTGAGCGTCCTGTAGCATACATGTCCCTAGTTTCGAGCAAAACATTCCCCCAAATAAAATGAAATTGCAAATTAAGACAAGGCAAGGACGTTTACTTGAATTAAGCTAAACACCCTGACAGTGTCACTACTACAATCATGATCAAAACAATTCAGACTAGAATTTCAAATGGATACATATGACTCATCCACTTAACTGGAAAGAGTTTTTTTTCAGTGTTGCTTTTACAGCAGTTTGTCTTTGAACTTTTTCTTTACCAACAATGTGTTTCTAAAAGCCCATCCCCATAAGAAGAAAAATATGACTACAAACCAGAGACAATTTATCTTAGCAAGGCTAAACATATCCTCGGTGTGACAGACAGATAGATAGGTGTTTAATATCCTGGACAGTTCTAAATTATATTTGGATTACAGTGAAGGACATATCTAAATGGATATAGATTATCTAATATTATGTTTGTATTACTTAAAATAACTGTCTGATTCATGAAAACAATTGTCTTTTCCCTTCGCACTTTCCCTTCATACTTTATTTCCTCTACTGGTCTCATTTTTCATTCATCCAGTGAGCTAAGACAAACACTGAGTGTTTCATTGGCTGAAAGCATCATAGAACAAGCGCTACAAGATCTGACGACATCACAGGAAAAAATGGTAAACGTGTGTGTGTGTTCACATAGGAGAATAGTGTACTCCATATAATGTTTTCATTTAATGACGTATGAATTTATCTATAATGTCTACTGAACTCAGTTGCAACAGTTCAGTTCTCCAAGTCTCCCAAGAATTTGCATTTCTGAGTAAACTGCAACGGCAAAAATGATTTGATGTATTTGTGACGAGATTAAATTTCTTTTCTTTTCTTCTCCCATCACCCAACTCTTGGCATCTCCAGAGCCATTAATAAATGGAACACTTCATTCAAAAAACACACTTCCCCTGAACATAATCCAGTCAGTGAATACATTTCTACCAAACGTGGTGGCTGTTCAGAAGGAAATATCTATGAGACAGTGTTGCAGTGAGATTTGTAACAGGAAGGAGCACTTCAGCATATGTCTTTGTTTCCATTTTTATTCATGACTACATCAATATTAATTAATATCAGTTTTAATTGTGAGCAGAGCAGAGATGAGTCCAGGGCGTGTTAAGCCTTCTTCACTCTTTATAAGATAATACAACCACAGTCCTTTAAATGTTGTACTGTTAAACTGAGAACACCACTAGTATTATTACCTCTCAGTATCACTGATATTATCTTGTATCAGTTATTGTTTTTGTTCATACACTGCATGTTGCACTGATATTGGGGATGTTTTCCTTTGTTCATTGTTTAGGATTGCCTTATAAAAGAAAATTCATGCAATGCTCTGAGAAACAGCATCCCAGAGCTCCACGTGGGTGACTTCCCCATGGATGATGTAAGGGACACACACTTTTATCATAGTCATTGTAGTGTTGGATTTTTCATTTCGGCTCTACCTCTTACATTTACTCTCTCCGTCACCAGTATAGTCCGGCATTTTGGAGAAACAGTTTCCGCTCCAAGAGCCTCAGGCCTGCCCCTTCAATCAAGAGTAAGACACAGTCGCTACTGATCCAGTAATGATGAAGAAGTGATCCAATAATGTCTCTCTCTACCTCTCTCTGAATTTGTATTTAGTCAATCAATTCCTTTGAATGTGCAGGTGATTGCCCTGATTACAAAATGCGTAACATGGTCAACTGTAATAAAATAAGAAAACCACAAATGATTTAACAGGCCGAAAAATGATTTGATGTGGCACATATACTGGCAGAGACATTGGGATACAGAGTGGTGCACCTATTGCTATGAGCTAGCAGGCAAAGCTATTTAGGACTGCTATGGCCATTGTGGCATCACAAGTGTATAAATGGGAGAGCTGAGGGGACAGGACAATAACCTAACAGTACACGCAGACAATTTATTCAGTATCTGTGAGTAGGTCTGGACCGAGACAAGTTTGTGGTTTCCACCATCGTCTGGATTTGCCCACAAATACCAAGTTCATCCCTTCATTCTAAATCAAAAGCATGACTCTGGTATTTCAAGGACATAAATAAGCCATTTCAGAGTATGAATTAAATCTGTTTTCTTTTTTCTCTGTGACACCTATGTACCAGAGTGTTGGATTAACAAGTGACATTTTGACACTTTTGCTCCACATTTGAGGGGCTAACATGTTAAGGGTGCTCAGACTGCGGCTCTAAAAGAAAAGTCATGCAGTCATAAAATCAAAATGTGTTCGTCCACCTTGGACTATGAGCTCATTTGGGCTGAACAAAACTGCACCCTTGCAAATAATCATTTCCACCTGGTTTTATTTAAACCACCAGACACATTTGATAAATAATGATGGGTATGTAATTGTGTGAAAGATAATATTAGCTATGGTATCATTAAAAATGAACATGTTTCTTATAGACCAATAATCAGTATTTAATAAACAAATTTGATTTTATTACATTGTGAACAACTTAAAATTAATTATGCTCTGCTACTACAGTTGCCAGTATGACATGAGTATCTGCCCAGGTATAAATTCTAACCACCTCATGCCCCCCCTCATTTTATCTTGTTCCGTTGTCTTCTACATGTGTGCTGTGCCATGCCGAGCTGTTCTGTGGCAGACACAGAGCACCGTTTGGCTAACTGGAGCATGGCCTGTTTACTTTCACACCAGTGACTTTCACCATGGGAGAGAAGGGATGAGGAGAAGATGGAGGAGTGAATGATCAGGGAAAAGGAGGAGACAT
Organism: Psettodes erumei; assembly: GCA_016785225.1. Taxonomy (NCBI): domain Eukaryota; kingdom Metazoa; phylum Chordata; class Actinopteri; order Pleuronectiformes; family Psettodidae; genus Psettodes; species Psettodes erumei. The sequence goes on along the minus strand of JAFBJZ010000823.1, from coordinate 105,910 downwards.
GGAGGGTTTTGGGGGGCTCAAATCAACCTTCCCTTACTCCCTTTCTTTGATGGGATTATACATAAGAAAAAAGAATAAATAATAAATAAAATAAAAAATAGATTAAAAAAGTAAAGTGCCTCTGAAAGATTTTGACCTGAACCTGAATAATATTGGTTTATCCCACCATATTCTACCATGTCTTGTGTGTATGGACTGTGTTTCTGTGAGCAGTATGTGTGACTGCATCATCCATCTGCTGTCAAGATTCTTCTCTGCTTCCTCTCTGCATGTCTACGCTTAACTGATTATTTCTCACTTGTATGTTATGCTCGTCTCTGCCCCCCCCCCTTTGCCCCCCTTCCTTGCTCAGGTCCACCTCCCCCTCTCCTGACAGCCTTGCCTTCCCCTTTTTAACACTGTCTTGCATACCCATTTTCCCAGTGGCTTCCCTATACAGCTCTGCATGCCCTAGATATGCTCCCAGTGCAGTCCAGCAAAAGCATGCTTACTGCGTGAGCTGAAATCCCCATCTTTCCCTCCCTTCCTCCCTCTGTCTTTTTCATCCTTCTATTTCATTAACTCACTCTTTGCCTGTCCTCTCATCATCCATATTCTCCTCTCTCAGGTCTCCTGGATGCAGACTGGGAACAGCAGACCAGGGACAGAGGAGCAGAGAGAGAGAGGGGAGGATGTGCTGGAGAGGAAGGAGAAGGAAGATGTGGCCTCCCTCGGTTGCCGACAGCAACCCCCCTGCCAGTCATGTCTTCAAGCCCCTCCCCTTCCCCTTCCACTTCCCCGTCCCCCTCCCCCCCGGGACAGAGGGGGAGGAGGCGGAGGGAGGGGGCGGTGGTGGATGCTGCAGCAGCAATATCAGGAGCAAGAGGAGCATCGTTCATTCCTCCTCCCAGTCTCCCCCTCCTTTACTCCATCTCCTCTGGAGCACCAGAGGAGGAGGCTGCCTGTCGCGGAGGCTTACACAGACGAGAGGCTCCCTTCCCCGGCTGCGGCCCCAGCCCAGGCCCTCTCCCTGGCTCTGGATCCTCCGCTTCTCCCATGGAGCCTCTACCCACCCAGGGACAGACTCTAAGGCACTACACTGCCTCCCGACCACGGCCGCGACGGACACATACACAACCCCCCTCCTCCAGGCCTCAGGTAAGAAAACACACACATCCCCATAAATATTTGCCAATCACCATACACAGTGAGCAGGCAGAAATTATAGTGCATTTCCATCTACACAAACATGCATACACATCTATTCATGCAGACATTAAACAGCATTTGCATTTTCACATACACACATATAAATGAATGCACATATAAAAAGTGCTTTATACAGGCATATAGGTTCGGTAAAAATGATGCAGGGATGGAAAGATGAGAGCTAGGAGGAAAGGAGAGATGGGTGAAGAGGAAAGGCTAGATGAAGTGGGAAGCTAATTGCACGACTACAGAGGGATCCCTGAGGAGGATAGAAATGGACAAAATGAAAACAAAACCGGAAAAAGGGAAAGACGTGCAGAGGGATATCTGTCTATCTATCTGTTTATCTATCTAGCTATCTATCTATGATCTATGATGCTTTAGTAATAATGGAGGCCATCTTTTTCTTTGCATTCTCTTGCTCCATGTCGATGTAGTCGTGCTCAGGGAGTGTGTATATGTGTGTGTTTGTGCGCGTGAGAGAATAGGCACATGCATTTTGGGAGTGGTGTTCCCTGGGTTGTTCCCAGTAGGGAGCACTCTCTCTCTCTCTTTCTCTTTCTCTCTGTCTCTCTCTCGATCTCCTGGGAATGCTTTCACTAACTCAATTATTCATGTTCTCAGTTTAATGGGGGTCTCTTTCTCTGTGCTGTCACTGTGTAAATGGAAAAGGAGGATTTCTCTTAATCTGTGGTGACCTTGTGTGTGTAAATTGTGTCGTGTGTGATTTCCCTTTTTGAAACATATTTGCTAATATGTAGGCACATTGTTTTTTTTCCATGTATGAGACATTACTACACTGAATAATAAAGAAGAAGGCTCTGCTTAGTGATGACCCAATGTGGATCCTCAGTGGTTAGATTTTAATCAAATTTAGATTTGATTTCATTTGCCCAACAATAAATGTAAGAAATACTAGCTGTTACTGACATTGGCTGCCATCGTGCTATGTAATGATACTATAGTAATTGTAAAAGTGGCTCTATGTGGGTGGAACATGATGGAAGCATTTGCATATAGTAAATTAAAAGACAAGAGAAGAATAAATGATGTATTCTTTTAGATTTCTAATTGCACATAGGTTTTAATGGAAAGTAACAGCTAATATTTAGCCATTAACCTGATAGTTTGAATTTTAGATTCAGTAATTGTAATTGAGAGGAAAGGCTCTTGCAAGCTTGTTAGCATGCTAGCTTTAGTTAGGTGAGGTTTGCTCACCTAACTAAAGCTAGCATGTTAGGGTTTGTTAGATGCTAGCATAAAAGTTAGAGTTTAACTTTATTTCCTCGAACGGGAGGAGGAGTCAGAGTGGGAGTCACATTTCCTGTCAGCATCCACATCTTATATTTACATGTGGAAAACTGTTTGTTTTGAGCTTTAATTTTACTCGGTGCAAATAATATGTCAACTGCTAAATATAATAGCATAAATATTCCCAAAAGGGCAAACTATCAAATAAAATTATAATTTAGAATAGTATAATTCAGTGTAGACCCCACCCCCCAAGATGTATCTGTTTCTGAGCACTTTATTGTATGCAGTTTTTTTAATACAATGGAATGTACCTCCCCCTTAATGAATGCATGCACCAATGTTTAATAATAGTTAGAATAAATAAAGAACCCTCTGTAGTGTCACATTTTCTTGAGTTAAATCTGAAACACAAGGCGACATAACATTACAGCAGGATAAACTGTATGAGCATATAATGGAGGGTATTTATGGGTATTCATGGACATTATTATTGTCATTACAACAGCTAGTGTGACAGTGCTGTACATACACCCTTTCTCTTTGCCCACCCTGCCTGTCCTCCGAATCCTTTTTCTGTGCAGAGTGTCTGTTTTTATCTCTTCACCTTCACATGTCGATGATGGGGAAGTTGATGCTCTGTGCACACAGGAAGACACTGAGATGCATGCAGCCTCACTTTTCTATAGAACATCTTATTTAGTTGGATCTCAACTATTAAAGTAAGAAATGTTTAGAAAGATTCCCAGAGTCTGGCCCATTTAGTTAAAAGCTCAATGTCTTATGTTGTCCGTTAAAAATAACTTTACATCATCAAACCACTGACTGGGACACTTTTGTTTAATATTACACTTGCCATTGGTCACAGCAGAGACCAGGGTAACCAAATAGCTTTAGTTGCCTAAATATTATTCAGAATAAGCGGTGGGCAAGGTGACAGATGGCGAGAGAGGATTTGACAAATGCATGAGGAAACCTTCCCACTGTGCTGTCTCCTAAGGAACTATGAGCAAATGAGTGCAGCCATTATGGACATACCTGATGACAAGGGCAGAGTCTCTGTGACGGCATCACTCAGGACAGGTGTGGTACAAAAATGAAACAAGCAGCACAAAAGAGGACACAGATGGTCAGAGGAAGAAGAGGCAGTGGCAGGAAGTGGTGCAGACGTTGCCATTATGTGCATATATATGTATGGTGTTTTAAACAGTAAAACTTTGACAGGATGTAAAAGTTTGATGGAGGCAGATTGAGATGATCAGGTTATTGTAATGTCATTATGCATGCGTGTATCTGTCATAGGCTAGCTTTGGGGACACATTTTATACTAAAGACCAACTAAGTGGGGATGGTTTGTCTAAAAGCTTCGTCAATGTTAGAGTACATCTCCAGAAAATGATTGTCCCCTACAACAACATACTGTGTATGTGTGTGTGTGTTTGTTACCTCTGTATTTTCTCTGGTATAAACACAAGCCCTGTCAGGACCAGGAGCCCTCAAAGCACCAAATTCCAATCCTAATGAGGCCAAATGTCCTTCCTCAGTTCATCCTGGTTGAAGTTAGGGGTAAAGTGTGAATTGAATTGAAGGTTAGGGTTGTCCATTATAAACTGGAGTCAATGCAACGTCTTAACAAGGATATAAACACAAGCCTGCATTTGTGTGTGTGTGTGTTTGTGTGAGAGAGAGAGTCTCTATGCCAACAACCATGTGACAAAGTGCCATGTTGGCATGTAGCACATAGGGACAGGTGGCTGTAAAGGTGGTGGCAGAGCATTAAAGAGAGGCACATTATCTTCATTTGATGATCAAAAGAGGGGAAAGAGCTGCAATATGCAAATCCTGCATTCACAAATCATTTGTATTATTTGATGCAATTTTTTAGCACACTGTAGATTTAGTCTTTTGATGAAATAGTTATAATATTAGTTGTGGTTATGTTTTTTTAAGACATATTAGTCTATGTTTCATCTGTGAAATGTTATTCTTTTATGCTGTGAGAATTGTGATGCTACAGCTGTTACCATCTTCTGCAGTGTGTACAGGGTTTTTTATACCTTTCTGTGCAGTTTTTGCCTTGACAAGAGCTTCTGACAGTGAATGAATGAAGGAACTGGTGACAGATACCATAGTTACAAGTGTTAGCCTTGTTTGCGGTAAGGTTAGAGGAAAGGCTGAAAAGGCTGAACCACGTCACTCTGCTCTGTGATAAGGCAGCACAGCTCTCAGTAAGTCCCAATCACAGGCAGATGAACTAACCTGTTGACTGGAATACTGCTCCACGTGAGAGGAGCAGCTCAAACGTTAGCGGCTAGCATTGATGCATCCTTTAGAGAACACCCAGAGAAAGGTTTGATCACTGCCAGCTTGCATTCATTCTGTACACATGGAAGCACTGTTAACATGACATCCGCTGCCATGGGTTTGTTTCAGGTGTTTCCTTAATATTTCTTGTCTATATCCAATAGGAATTATGGACTGATTGTAAAATCCAGTAACATTACCCTCCACTAATTTACTGTAACATATTTATTATTTTATATCATATTTACATGTATTCATTGGGCAGGCACTTTTATCCACAGCAGCTTAGAAATGAGGGACAACACTAAAGCTTCAGTACAGTAGGACACTTCAATAAGGCCAGAAAAAGCTGGACATGTGTTAGAAGAGGTGCTCTCAGAGGAGGTGCTGCTGCCCTGACAGCCTGGGCTAAGACTGCTTTATGTACAGGGCTGGTAATGCTAGGGGGCATTCCTTAGAGGAAAACAGTGGGAGCACCGCTTGTATGACTCAGTTCAAGTAGCCAACCCAGGATTCGCTCCGAAGGCAGAGATGTTACAGTAAATCAAGAGGCGACAATGGCTCAAGCCGATAAATCATCTTCTAAAAAAAGATATTATCATTTTATGGCAGCAGAGGAAACATTTAACGATCAGGAGCAACAATATGGGACTCTGCAGATGTCCTTAGGACATAGGAGTCCGTTTGTTCATGCCATTTTCATTTCCTTTCCTTTTTGTCATATTTATACTATGAAAAATACATCAACAGTTTTTTCACTTAGTTTTCACTAGTTTTTGAGATGAAATTAACACATATTCCCAAATGATTATCCCCACTGCTAGTCCTGTAGTGACACCAGATCAACTTTTTTAATCATGTTTATATTTATCGTGTTACTATAACAAGCTAAACAAACCAGGGCTGCAACTAATGACCACTTTCAATTTAGAATAACCAGGCAATATTTTTTCAGTTGGTTGCATCATTATTTGTTATAAAAACATCTTCACGTTAGTTGTTTTGTCCATCCTACAGTCCACCATCCAAAGAATCCAAGAATGTATCCCATAAGACAAAACAACAAACAAATTTCAAAGTTTGTGAGGCAGAAACCAGCAAATATTTCGGTATTTGTCCTTGAAAAGTGGTTGAAAATGTTGCTAATCAGCTGAGCTTATCTCAGTACATAAAAGTGAGTTTTGAGTTTTTTTCTGTGCTGTGAAGTGAGCCTTTACTGTGAGAGAGGAGTGGAAAATGATATGATGATTCTACCTGTAAGGGGTTTGTATCCACACAGCTGCAACTTCAGCTGATACAGTGTTAGGGAGTTTCTGCAGACTGAGCTTGACCCACTTAGAATAATGCTTACATATGACAACCGTCCTGTAGCAGAGCCACTTATTGCTCAGTCCATAGCAGCTTGAGCAGGTCCACTTCAAAAATGTAAGCCAATGCTATTAATCCACGGAACATAGAAATGGATGAAAATACAGTGTGTTCAGGATTCATTTTTTACATTAACACACACCAACAGCATTTCCTAAATGTCATATCCAGATTTTATTAGATTTGTATGTCGTGACTGATCAGGCCAGCCTGAGTCCATTTTCATTTCACATGTATTAATTAATTTATATATATATATATCTCTGTGAAAAATACTGAAAAAAAGAAAATGGTAGGAAGTCATGTGAAATCATCTGTGTGAACCAAGAGTAAGAATTTTTGGAATGCAGTCATTGTATAAAGAGTCAGCCCTATTAGATACCTCTTCTACAGGTGATGCATGCAAAAATCATATGGACAGTATTTTGAGTGATTCTTTTCTCCTTGAAAAGGCCCACACACCTACACAGCCAACGCAATGTGTCCATAATGTATGTTATATTTTTGTCTGTGTTTTTTTTGTTCCAGGAGCCAGTGTCAAAAGTAGAGAATGAAGCCAGTGAGGGGATGGGCAGAGTGGATGAAGGAGTAGAGGAGTTCTTCACCAAGAAAATCCTCCCTGACTATGCACTGTGAGTTGAATTAACACACAAACACATACACACACAGTGTGTCTCTTCTTTGCAAATATACAGAAAGGCAGCAGTATACTGGGAATTAAATCTTTAATATCTACTGAGAGCAGGGGCTTGAAATTAATTTGAATTTTCTTATTGACTGAGAGCCGTGACCACCTGACAGCACCAGTCAGCCTCCTTCCTCCACTCAACAGTGTGAGTGACTGACAGTGGCAGCAGACCTGATAAACCTGATCAAGTTGCTGAAAGTGGAAAATCATGCCAGCTTGGACATAAATGTCCTTTTACTTCACCCAGACAATCAATTACATGAGCAGTGGGCTGGGACCAGCTGACACATCACCAGGCTGATATACAGAGACAAACGACCACTCAAACTCACATCCACATCTATGGGTTATTTTGGAGTCGCCCATTCACCCACGTGTCTCTGGACTGTGGGAGGAAGCCAGACAAGCACAGAATGGTCATGAACGGCCAGCAGCTTTGAACCCAGAATCATCTTCCTGTGAGTTAAAGCACCACTGTGCTGCCTTAGTTCCCGAATCATTTTTTTTCATTTTTTAATATTTTAGATTCAATTATTGATCTACTCTCACATGATATCATCTTGATCAATGACATCGACAAAGGACTGGAGGTAAAACCAGGGCAGACAAGTATTAGCAGTCAACTGGTGACTAGATATATGGTACAGATACACTATTGATGATTTCAAGATGCATATGCACAAAAAAGCACGCAAATGCCATTTCCTACATATAAACTGCTGCAGTGAAAATATGTACCTCACATGGACTAAAGAGGATAAAGTGGTGTCAGACTGTACATGCAGTTTTCTAGAGGAAGGAAGGAATTTCCCTGGCTGTGTTAGTTTTGTAGTCAGGCTCAATGAAAAACTTACAGGTTTACAGTATACAGGTGGCAGTCGGCTGATTTCTTAACTGTTGTGTACACAAGAAACTTGGTTCCCTTGACTGGACTGACAGAGCAAGAGGCTCTGTCAGTCCAGTCATCACTAAACCATGCTTCCATAATAAGTTTGTGGCAAGAGAGAAATGTGTCCACACATCTGCTGCATGTACAGTATATATGCAACTACAGTAATCAGATCAGTACATGTATCTCACACAGGGGCAGATGTAAGTACGTTACAAAGTGCAGCATAATTTTTCTGCTGGATTATGCTGGAAACCTGCGGATGGTCATGTCATCAGCGTCTCTGCCCTCTAACGATGATTTGCAGCACCCGGGTTAAAAATGGAAAAGCTCAGCACCAACACGCGTCCTCCTTCCATTCATTTAGACCAAACCAAATCAGTGGTGGTTTCCAGCGGTGGAAAAATAAATTTTATTCAATTTGCATTTCAAACTTAATAACCCCAGAGGAACTAATGTGCACACTTTTTCAGCTCATCTGTTTTTATTTTATTTACCTGTGCCAACGATTCAAACACAACATTCACTGTGGTTGAGATACAACAGCAGTGGGTATGGAGGCTAATTATCTATGTAAATAATGTAAAGTAAATTTGTTAATGTACATTTTTGTGGTGATAATTGTCTCAGTCTGTCTCCCTGTCCTGTGTCTTCATCTTACTGGGATGACTGCTGCCATTCTCCCTGGAAGTGTGACCTGGATTACACCTGCTTTAAACAAGCAGAGAAATTTCAACACAACTTTTTCTGCCAAAGTTCCCTACATAAAACAGAACGTATAATCAGTCTCTCCTTGTGCATCTGTTCCCATGCTTTTGCACACTTTTTGCACAACTCCAGTCCTCTACCCTCTCATGAATGCATATACATACTGTACATGAGAAGGAAAAGTGCATCTTTTCATTCTGTGGTCTGTTAGTACAGAACATGTTTTTTGGCGCACGTTCCGATAAAAATCCCACCTTAAACTGGCACATCCACCCCACAGTCTGCAATCAGCTGTGTAACCGGGTTTCTTAAACATACAGTTGGATCATCCAGTTCCAATCAGACACACCAGACACAACAGTTACGTCAAGGAACAGAACTTATTTTACAGTGCCTTTGTGTTAGCTCACCACTGTTCACACAGTCTGTATTTTTTGTTTTACAAATACAAATCTTTGCTACACGTGTATGAACGTATCCCACAGAATTACTTTTACAGGTTCACAAGGGTTGGTTTACAACCTTTGGCATTAATTAGTGTTTAAAGCTCAAAACCTCTTTGACCTTAATTCCCACAAAGGACGGCCTAATGAAAGATGCTATGATGATGCATTGTGGGAAATGTAGGATGCCGTTGTTTTGGAGCGAGGGACTAAAAGTCAGAATACGTCATCTGCTGCTGCATCAGTGCCACTGGGAAGCCGGGTTTTAATGTACTGTATATACAGTCTCCATAACAAAAGTTGAAACAAGTTTGAACTTTTCCTTAATGAGGCACCATGTTGTGGTACGTACTGTACCCGGGTTTCTGCCCACCCTGGACTGCCCTCCTATCAGAGAACATGTGGACTAGTTTGCACACTGTGGAGAGAGCCAAAGTGATTTCATCTCTGGTATACTGCCACCTTTAGAGTGTATACATGACATGTATGAACACAAACACTGATGGTGTTGGCAGGAGTTAGACCAGTGTGTACGGTAGAACTCAGGTAGCACTCCCTGGAACCATTTTGATCCCAGATTATGAACTTTCCCATTCTTCCCTACGTTTTGATGGTGAGTTGCTTTGGATCTTGTCCTTGATGCTTTTAAAGAAAGTTTACTCACTGATACTGCTGAGCGAGGTATCGTCTACTGTAAAAAGTCTTTCAAGACAGCAAACACAGAACCTCTCCTGACTCCTGCTGCTAACTGCTTATATGAGACTTGACTGTCATGCAATAAATGTGTTTGTGACGTGACTGCAGCCTTGTGGCTGTGTGTGTCGACTGCATGGTGAATGTTTTTGTAGCGTCCCCTCAGTGTAACATCACATGAACACACATCTCCTGTCTGAATTGTTTCCCAGATGTGTCTCAGTTGGCTGGTTCAGTTCAACACAAAATGATGATGCTGGATGATGTAACTGGATAATGCATTATCTCATAACCTACTGTATATGTCACTCTATATGTCACTGATCTCGGTGTCTTTAGGGTGTGCCAGCAGAGATGTCATTGATCATGTTGAAGGAAGTGCTAATTCTGGACAAGTGATTCTGGATCTCTGCAGTGAAGATGATAGCATGACCCACAGAACCACATATTTCTGGCAAATATGCCGGGTTGAAAGAAGCCAAAATTCTCCTTTTAATTCACACTAAACTCACAAAGGTCTGATTGGCTCAATTAGTTCTTTGACCTATGAACCAGCCAATCATGAGACCAGTGCTTCTGAATACCTAACATGTGGCAGTGTAATCAGAGGATTGACACAGTCAGATGGTCTTCTATCCCCACACCTGAAGAACAACCTACTGACACACTTTATGATGGGTTTCACTTTTTTCACCAACATGTTTAATGGTGTTTTTAGCTTGGACTAAGTAGACAAATACAAAACATGCATCATGCAAGGCATGTTTGGCCATCACTAATATATATTTCCCATCCTGCCACATCAAGGACTGTGTTGTGTATGTACATAACAGAATCCAGACATGGCAAAACACACCCCTCCCCTCCTTCCCCCTTTGGTTTTCTATCTTCAAAGCAAACACACCTGCTGTCTGCAGCACACAGAGGTCACATCTCTGCTGGTCATTAATGCAGGCTGACCTGACCTGCCTCCAAACCTAATTTATACAGCAAAAGCAGCACAGAGCTCTGCCTGTATGTGGAGAAAAAAAGAATTGTAAGCTTTAACAGTGTCCTACTCCAACCGGTGTCGACAGCAGCAGCAGAAGCAGTGGTTGAAATGGAAGCGTTTATCATGGCCACCTGCTGTTAGATTTAGAGATGCCATGCATGCAGAGTTTACATTTTTTCTGGGTTACAAGATTCTGGGTGAACCAGAATCTCATTCAAGCAATTTTTATGGAAGTACTCTTTCAAGTATTCTTTACGAAATGTTGATCTGAAGATTGACTGAACAGCCACATGAAAATTTGGGTTAATCCAGTCAGTAGGCTTTCTGATTTATTGCACTGGACCACATTGTGGAGCAGACTGGCAGGCTGACTGCCTGACTGACATTGGCATGCAGACAATAGTAACCACTGAGAGATGTCTTTACCCTGTGTGCTGTCTGCATGATGTTTCTGTGGTGTACCTGAAATGTGCATGTGTCTTGAGCCCTGTAGTAATAGTAGTGGTACTGAGTGTCTCTTCTTGTCTTGTTGCTCTTTCTGCTGTCTCCCTGCTGCAGAAAAGGCCGGTGGGAGGAGTCAAACCCTGCCCAAGCCACCCCCTCAGAGTCAACTTTCACCCCCTTTTCCTCATCCTCTGAGAATATCACTTCCCCCGCCACCACCACTCTCACCTCTCCCTCTGTCCCGCATACTGACACGTCCCCTCCATCCACTGACGTTCCACCCCTCTCTACATCCTCCACTCCCCCTGCCCCCTCTTCTGTCACCGCCACCACCACCACCACCACACCCCCCACCAAAAACATCAAGAAAAAGTTTGGCGACTTCTTCGCCTTCAAGCGGGCTCGAGCTGGCCGAGCCACCAAGGCGGGAGCAGGAGAGGGAGGAGGAGGAGGAGGAGGAGAGGGGGTGAAGGTCAAAAGGACCTCCATTGCAGACCTTATTCGACCCCTCCGCGAGGCCAAAGAAAGGGAGAGAGAGAGGGAGAGGGACAAGGAGAGAGAGAAGGAGAGAGGGGCAAGGTCAGTGGAGGATGTTAACCTTTCTAATGATGCCACCACCACAGAAGGAACCGCCGCCACCAGCCACCGTCTTGCAGGCGATGCACGGGAGGTGATGGCCCCCGCCAGTACATTAACCACGACACTGCCTCCCAGTGAGATCGCTCCATCTTGCCCCGTCACCGCCGCCAGCCCCGACCTCATTACTGCTGCGCTCTCCAATCTGGAAGAGGAGGCGGTCCCAGTGGTACCAGGTCGCACCTGGAGCCCAGTGGTCACCTCCCCCCTAACTGAGGAGGAGAGGAGCAGTGCGCTGATCAAGGAGATGAAGCTGGGGGGGACTCCATATGGAGAGAGGAGACTGAAGGTGACCAAAAGGTCACTGAGGGAGGGCAAGAGCCAGAGTCTCATACTGCTGACCGGACTGGAGCCTGAAGACAAGGAGAACACACACAGTAAGGTCAGTCTGCCACTCCACTGAACACACGCAGTCAAATCAAAGTGAACTCTCTGAGTGAGCCCTGCAGGCTTAATGAACAGGCTTGTGTTAGAGACGGGCATTTTTCTATTCCCCATGCATTTAGTGTATTTTGTTCCATATGTAAGTCAGACCTCTCCCTGCTCTCTAACCTGCCCTTGCACACATGCTTCAGTCACTGACTAGTTGCCTGCAGTTGTTTTTTTTGTTTTGTTTTTTTTTTTAGTTGGGTTTTTTTTTCGGTGGGGTGGGGGGACTGACCAAATACCTGTGCCATACTGACCATATCTAATTACATATCAGTCTATTTATTAGAATACAATCAGAAAATATGTATGCAGAATTCAAAAACAAAACATTTTCAGAAAAAATGTCTGAAGTGTCTAAGTATTTAGTTTGAGCTCCCCTGACATTTGAACAGCAGCACCCTGGCTCGATCAAGAATGAGCTGTTTGGAGGGATCGCAGCCAAGAACCCATTTTTTGTGAAGGTGATATATATTCTGTGACGAGTGCAAGGACAGAGACATGTACTAATAATACATGTTAAAAAATTATAAAGTGCTGTATCATTAACACGTTTGTGGTCTAGTGCCACTTCCTCCCTCCCCCACTGCTTTTAGTTACATGTAAATGTTACCGGGCCGATTACATGTACATGTGCACATGTACCTGTTAGCGCTGCTGTACCAGTTAGGTGCATGTTTATCATTCTTATTAGTTCAGCAGAGTTTGGTCCATGGTCAAACAGCGCAGAGGTCTTATCAGCCATCAATATATGGAAGTGGTGGAAATGTGCATTCCTGCACAGGTGTTTACACAGGAGGCCATCAAACATCTCGGAGGGTATAATCACTCAGTCTTGTAGAAGTTCTTTACTGTGACACAGTAATGCAGGAAGTGTTGAGTTGAATCTACACAGGCGTATGGCCCAGCACAGAAGGTGCCACTCCTCAGGCCTAGACTCTGTCTATTTGCACCTCAAGGAGAAAGCCCACTCTTTTGAGGACACCAATGTTCATATATGAAGACAGATGGTTCGAAAGAGGTGTAAAGGAAGTCATCTATGTGAAATTGGAAAAACCATCTCAACAGAGGAGGAGTTCTTTGACACCACCTATCTCCTACCTACAATACCGTCCTCTCTACAATTCCCAGGAGATTAAAAAACAACATCTTTTCACAAATGGCCTCATGTGACTCCAACGACTCTCGTCACAGCACAATAGAGCACTAACAATCTCTACACCAGTTTGTCAGACTAGCTCACCCTCGTCAGACCAGCATGAACTGATGAAGCCTTTTGGATGAGAGGTGACACATCTTCAAAGACCTATAACCAAGTCCAGTTGATTTCAATTAAAATTTCCTTGAGTTAACAATGACCTGGGCAAATGAGAATATTCACAGCCAGCTCTGAAGCTGATCCCTGTTGGCAATGTCAGCCATTATCAATAAATAAAACACAGTGTCAGTAAAGGATATTGAGTTATATTGCTCATCTTTTACAGGGAAGGAAACACAAACCCCACTGTCTCTACTGAGATTTCAAACAAACAAAGAGAAAGTTTGAGGCAACTCAACACTGAGCTGGCAGAGTGAGACTCATCCCTTCTAGAAAACCTTTTAGAAAACTTCTATTCAGGTGAAAAACACAGAGTACAGTCGGCTTTGTGTTGATATACTCTTACATTGCCAGTGCACCACAGGTTCAAAGACATGTTGCCTTTCAGTCTGTTAATGCACACGACTACAGTGAGAAACTACAGTGTGTGTTCATGTGCCATCTTCCAGAAACATGCGTCTGAGAGCACATCGAGCTTTGAGCAGAGGCTTCAGGTGATGCTGCACAGGATGGGTGTGGCCAAAACTCCTGCTGACACCAAGACAAGCCAGGTAGGATGTCTGGGAGGTTTGCCTTTAGATAAGTTGACTTTCTTTACTGGCGTACAGATCATTCAAAGATCATTGCTGGTTCTTTTGATTTCTTTGACTATATGTGTACTGCTGTAAAACATAACATGGACGTTAAGACAAAGCATCACTGACACAATGAAACTTTTATCTCAGGGTGTGGTTTAGGAAGCTGCATCACACCCTAATGATGTGAGACTCTTGAACACTATGCTCCACACACACACACACACACACACACACACACACACACACACACGCTCTGTCTCATCCTGTTTGTTGTGTAATGTGTTTTTTTCTAAGGTGACTCTTCTGTGCTTTTATTGGTAATGTTTTACATGTACTGTTATCAGGGCATCCTTGTAAAAGGGAGCTTGTTCTCAGTGACTGTCACAATGGCAATAATCAGTGTAGGTTCGGACAGATCAAACTTTAAAGGATAATTCTGCTTTACTATCGTCATAGTTTATTCTCATCATTGATATCAGTAATAACACCATTCTCACTGAGTTAATAATGTGGAACACAGTGACATTGTGGACAAGGGAGACGCACAAGCAGTTGAACAATCAGACATGAACATGTTTCAGCTCCGACAAACTAAATTTACTGAACACAGCTTTTCTGTGCTCGCTTTCAATTTACATAATCTGAAGAAAGATCATCTGACAAACAGTGATTTCATTATGTTCCCAAATTGTGTTTATTTTAGTCCGTACAACACAAGACCCAAGCTGTGAATAAACCAGAATTATTCCTCTCTCTGTCCTTTGTCCCATTGTAAACACCTGTGTGTTATTACTTTAAGATCATGTACAGTTTATAAAGATCTCATATAGTTTATGTTAACATTGTATATAGGGATGTAATGTCATATTTTCTGTCTGTGGCTCCTTCTTTTAGCAAGAAGGATAAGTGCAACAGCAACCAGAGCACCACATTACAAATGTTCTGCTTGTGAACGCTTCATCAGGTAGTTCATATCTTTTTGTGCTGTTAATCAAATGTTGTTGTAGTCTAATATTGTCCACTGTGTTTGCTGTAGACTAAAGATGAGGAACTGAGGAAGGCCAACTCTGAAGGTAAGTATGTGTTTTGGTTTATGGTATAGCCTTCATAACCACATCAGTCCTTTCATATTTTTATATCCCATGTTATAGCCCTCCCCACAACTGAACTATCACTGATTCTGAATAACATTTTCAATACATCTTTTTTTTTTTAATTTTGATTTTAAATTTAAATAAACCTACTGTAGAATGTCGTGAAAACACATCACTATATGTCATAAAAAGACCAAAATGTCATAGTGTAGCATGTCTAAAAATGCAACAAAACACCATTGTATAATGTCATAAAAATGTTTTTAAATGTAACTTAAAATCCATACTGTAAGTGGCCTTTCTATGTCCCTGTGTTCTGTGATCAAATCACAGGTTGCTGCAGTGGTGGAAGACACACTTCCTTCATTTTTGTCCTTCTGTCTTGTCTTGAGTCAACATTCCAAACATGTGCTCCCAGTGTTCATTAGAATGACTTCAGCTGACCCCACTGATCCTGTTGTATTAATTACACGTCCAGCTGGTACTGAAATGGTCTCAGGTATAATATGGTCTCTGTCCCTCAGGTGCTATCCTGGACAAACCTGAACCACCGCCCACATACATGAAGCCCAGAACCATGTCCACTTCATCAGGTATCAATGTGTGTGTGTCCAATAATGTACAGAACCTATTAAAAACACATCACTTATTCGTCGTGAACACACACACTGTCCTGCTGCTGGAAACACTCACCCGGGTGCCAAATGTGGATTAATCCACCACTGAAAATAGTCCCCAAATGCACTTGTTTCCTCCTGTTTGTTAAACAGCACAGTCACAAACATATATATAATATTAGAAATAAAGTTGACACCAGCCTTACCTTGCAATGCTTAAGATGTTTAGGGGGAAAATGTGGCTGTGTGGTTTCCATACAAGCTGTTTGACAGGAGAACATAAAGGACACATATTAAACAGAGCAAAACACACAACATGAAGCAGATGCTTTATAGTGTTTGACATACCTCATTAGAATACACCTCATCACTTGATAATGGTTAACATAAGACATGATCAATGTGGCCTATGTTCTGAGCTGGCTGTGATAGGAGACTACAGGAGGGTCTCTGCTGCAGGTCTACATCTGCCTGAACATCTGTCCAGCCCAGACTCATTGATTGGACATCGTCTCTCTCACTCCCCCCTCTCCAGCAGACCCGAGGCATCTTATTAACTCCATCCAACCAGACCCTCTCCTTTACCCGAAGCCCGCCCTCCCCGAGCGCCCCGCTTGCCCCCTGCCACCAAAACCTGCCATCGCAGCCAAGCCCCCCCTCCCGACCCCAGGTGGGCGTGCAGGGGGTGGAGCCCCTCCGTCATCTGCCCCTGCTGCTCCTTCCTCCAGCAGCTCAGCAGAAAGAGTCCAGCTCAGAGCACAAACACATGATGGCAGGCCCGGGGAGACTACAGCACAGGTAACACCCATTGGTAATTTCTTTTTTTGATGTTTACGTCAGAAGTGTGCTTCAAAAGGATAATCCCACAGTGATGAATGTTTAAAGATCCTGAATATGTGACAATGTCGTGCCACAACTGGATTTCCAGCCAAGATTCAACAGGTCTGTGGCCAAGCACTCGAAGAAAAAAGTCAGGAGGTCAAGGAAAGATGTGAACGAGCCTAAGGAAAGAGAACAATGCTGTTTAGAGAATCCAGCTGCCCTTGCACTAGGTTTTTTTTTAAAGCCAGTTTTATTTATGGCATGAAGATAATACATTTAGTGACAAACACAGTGCTGTAGGGCTCCAATTCAATTAAGAATAACAGCCCCCCCCTCCTAAGAAAGGATGTTTTTGTTTATACACAGTAGGGTATATTTTACCATTAATTACTTACATGAGGTAACAACAAAATAATAAGATATTGTTGAAAATAAAAACAAAGAGGATTGAAATGTTGAAATAATATGATATCAAAAGAATATGTGGTACTAATAGAGAAAGTTGAGCCATTAAAGAAATGATTAAATAAAAATAAAGGAAGACATGAGTGTATATAAGTGTATACAGTTTCCTGGCTTGGACATATTTTATACATTTGTTCAGTAAAAAAAAACATTTAGTGCATAAGTTGCGCAGAAACACAGGCAGCTGATTCAAAATGAGAGACTGGAAACAGGGAGCAGGAGCACTAGTACAAGTACAAACAGGTACAAGTACACTCAGGAACATATGCAGGAGCTAAAGTTGATGAAGTGACAAATAATAATAAAAGCAGCACTGAACTATTGATTTGGAAATTGCTTATCAATGCAACGGTGGACACTTTAAAATGTCCTATTTTTATGTTGTTCTCTGACTCTCTATGCTAATGTCAGTCGTATTTTTTGTGTCCCACTGCCACTGAGCACCTTCTGATCTTCACCCCTAGAACGGAAGCCAGGAGGGTCCCCAGGGTGCAGCCTCAACTCAGTCCCCCAGGAAGAAGCTGCTACCTCCTGGCCCATCTCCATGGAGGGGTCCCAGTGCACAGGATCGCTCTGAGAAAGCACAATCAGTGACCGACGGTACTTCCCCTTATCTCATTCACGTCAGATAATTCAGACAATTCAGTTAGGCTTGGCTGATATATTATCCAAAGGTTATGAGCTTTATTGACAAATCAGGGATCTTCCAGTGATGTACAGGGACAGCACTGTAGAAATAGATTACATACATTTACAGTACTGTTGTAATGTGATCTGAAAATATAAGATATCGTTTCAAGGTTTGTCTGTCCCTTGTGCAGCAGATATATGAACTTATGATTAAAGTAACTTATTGGAAATATGATCAATAAGATATCACACCTTTTTGTGTTCAAATTCAAGTCAGTAGGTTTAAGTTTAGTGGCCTGTAGTAGTTAAAGGTCCAGAGAGTTTGAAGCCCTGTGCATGTGTGTGTGTGTGGTTTGTGTATTTGTCCATTTGCATGCTCTCAGAGAGTCTTCCTAAGCCACGTCAACACATGAGGCCGCTCCCACAGCGCAGAGCTGTGTCCGTCCACGAGGATGCTCTGGCCATGACGCAAGGTGAGGTGATCCGAAATAACTTCACACTGCTCAGATTAGATCAAACCACAAATCTGGGAAAGTTACTGAAGTCATGAGAAAGACTCAGACATTCACAACATGACACTGTGTGGGCTGATAATGGACTGTCACATAATGGCATCGGCAGCAGTAATAAGCGGTTGTGTTGTATTGTATTCATAATAGACCCCCCCACACACATATATACACGCCCTCTATCCCCTGTGCCAGTGTATTTGAAGGAGTGGTCTTTTAAGTCTTTTAATTCGGCATGCAAACAGCGTACTGTAAAACTAATGCATTATGACTGGTGTCATATGTCTGAGTTGTGACAAAGTCAATCCAAGAGTGATCCTCTCTGTTGCCTGAGTAATTCACAATATCAGAGGGGAAAATAAACACAATGTTTTGCCTCTTTTTTCTGCTTTCCCTCTGACCCCTCATATGGACCGGTTATGAACCAGTTCTCTGAAAGACACATATGCAAATGTCACATGGCTCAATCACAATAGCTGAAACCAAATAGAATTTGTCTCTGCCAGCACTTAAAAGCTAAAGAGATAAACTTAAAGTTGACCTTCCACCACCTGCTGCTGTTTGATCATTAGCTGTTTAAACATGGGGTGGAGAAGGTTTCCCTTTTTCTTTTTTCTCATTTACAAATACAGCATTAATGTTGTGCCATGTTATATATTGCTGGCAGTTAGAGTTTGTTTTGACACCCAGTGATAATGCAAAAAATCTGAAGGCCCTCTGTCTCCACCCCTCTCAGAGCTGAAGGCAGTGTTTCAGAGGTCACCCATCCACCTCCGGGGGAACAGAGACGACCTGCCCACCTGCACTGAAGATCCATCTGGTAGGGAGGAGGCACGAAGAGTTCAGGAGGATGGGAGAGGTCTTTATCATTTATTTTTTAAAATTCTCAATCTTATTTTTCTTTACTGCAGCCAGTGACACAGTGAAAGAGACTGCTGCTTTCCAGAAAGTTGAGCTGAAGGCAGATAAAGGAAGGATGGGCTGTGGAGGGCTGGGAGCTGAAGCCAAGGACCCCCATCCAGGAGGGGATAAAGCCCCAGGCTCAGGGTGTCTCTCCTCTACAGTTCAGGCTCAACCAGCAGCATCAGCACCCAGACTTTTCAGTCCACCCGCAGCCCTCAACAAAGCAGCGTCCACTCTAGAGAGGCCTCCAGCGTTATCCCAAACCCTCCCGTCCCAGAGAAAGAGCCCCAGTGCAGCCCCAGCATCGCTCCAAACTCTAGAAAAACCCCTGGTGCCCCCACCACTCCCAGAGAAGACCTCCAGCACAATCCCAGTTGCATCCGAGTCCCCCAAAACCCCCCAAGTGAGTCCTCTGTCGCACAAGAAGAAGAGCCCTGACACAGTGGCAGCCACAATAAGAAACAGCACAGAGGAGAGAGGAGAGGCGCTCTCTAAACAGCACACAGTGAAAGCAGAGCCAGCAGACCAAAGAACTGAGCCCCCTCTGTCTGAATAACACACACACACACACACACACACACACACACACACACACACACACACTGACTTACCTGAGGAGACAAGACACACCTGGGAGAGAGGGGGCAGGCGTCTGTGACATCACAGAGAACAGGAAGTGGGAGGGTACACGAGGTCTGAGAGTGGATGTTGTGGAATACAGCTGCCGTGTCCCACATGGAACATGAAGAAGTACACATGGTTGGTGCTTATTTGTGTGGCTGGCTTACAGCTAACGTCGGGCAAACGTGTTCCCGTAACATGCCCACAACAAAGGATAAAGATTTCAATGTCCCAGGACAACAGAACAGTCTTGTGTGAGGCTGTCACATTCACACCATTGTGACAGCTGGGTTGGCTTACCCTACATAAAGCAGATATACAGGTGTTAGCTGGGGCTAGTTAGCAACATACTTACTAACCGTGCATCTGTTGCAGTGTTCCTGAGTGCGTGCTGACAACTCATCTTCTGATGTCATCATGTTTCTTGGCTCCAGACTCACTGTTTTCTCACCTCCGTACACACAGCTGAGTCCCACACATGGAGTCATAAAGCCCATGTGAGGAACAGGGATGGTTTGCTGGAGCTGAAACGTTCAACTTGTCCACCTCAGTTCATGCCACCCAGGGCAAATTTGCATCCGCTTGCATCTTTGCATTGAGTAATGAGCACAGTACCACTTGTGATGCTCACTCTGCATCCAGCCTGAGCACACCTTTATGACTCTTCATGCAGAAGTCTGCATTTGGACTCAGGTCAGTTTGGGTGGATGTGAAATCTTTATTCTCTCCACAGATGGATGGCACACTTAACAACACATTTGTATGTAATTGCATCAACATGTTAGGTTTCAACACATGATGTCAAATACACTGTCATGTCACAGAAAGGTTAGTTTCAAGCTCCGTAATGTTGTTTATCTCTTTTCACTTTGCTGTCTTCATTTTATTTTCACATCTAGAAGATAACCAGATTTTAACATTAACATATGTCATTGTGACACATTTAAGCGATTAATGGACATTAAAACACATTAAGCTCATTTGCTCTGGGTGATTTTGAACTGAGGAGTCTTGGTAAATATTGAAATTGTAATGGGTCAAAATTGTCATTGCATGATGTTTTAAATGCCACGTTAAATTCTCTCTTAATGCTCTGCTTATTTTGTCATTAGACTAATATTCTGCTGGCATTGCTATAGTGTTGCTCAGTCAGCTGGTTGGGAGGGTGGATTCATTTTGCCCCAAACCACTCACTGTGACATACATCCACTCAGGCTGTGTTTGTGTGAGTAAAGAATTGTCACCATGTTCATTTCACCACTTCCTTTTACTTCTGAGGTCCTGGAGTTGGCATACCAGAAAGATACAGGTTTCACTTGAGATTAAAAAAAAACGTTTCAACAATGCCAGACGCACACTGTGTGACCTGCATGAGCAGTGGGGCACAAGCAAAGCCATGGTGCATTTTTTTTCCCACACCCTTGCAATAGAAATCTGCAAATAAAAGTGCTGCGTTCAGGGAGATAAGGTTCAGTTGCTACATACAGTGTGGAGACACCATCATGGGTTTAAGTTTGAAGCCCTCAGAGACAATTTTACCTCCAGTAAATTAAGGGTAGCCTTCGCTGATCATATACAAGTCTAACTATGCCACTAACCATACCTTTTGATGTAACACTGTGCTCTCTTTGCTGAAGTGACGCATGTAGCAGGATGTGGTGTTTGCAGTGGTCACGTTCACTTGGTCAAAAAATGGATGGGGCTCAATGTGTGGGAGGAACCTGGAGTCATAATATGAGGAGTGGGTGCGTCAGCAGAGTCTTCACTGGGTCACTGGGTCCAGTTTATTGCTCCAGCCCTTCAATGCAGCACACAGTGTTAGACTTGTAACATCACCGCAGGACCTCATTGTGCAATGTTTCTATGACGTTATCCCCTATTAAGACCATCAAGAAAGAAAACAACAATATGCTCTGAGTTCCACTTCCTCATGTAAGGGAGGGACCAGTGGTTAATCCACAGTTTTTCAAAACCAGCAGGTAAAAGAGCAGGCCAGGAGTGCATTGTTCTTACGGTCCATGGTCCACGTTTGTCAGCATATGTGCTTGAATTGTGCCTCTGGGACAGCTAGATGATCCCAGCTGAACTTCTGCTCACAGAGGCTTTGACTGGCTCAGACTGTCCAGACCTTTGAATCGCTCAGTACCATTTTCAAAGTGGGGTGGAGTTTTGGAAGCAGGCTTCAATTACGCTACATGAAACCTAAGGTTTCATTTTAATTTAATTTTGGTTTTTTTTGTTTCTGATCCTTTTACCTTTACTTTTGATCATGCCCTTCATGTGGGGAAATGTTTTGCCTTGTTAAGATGATTTCACATTCAGCCTTTTGCTTCTTTTTCTTCAGATTACTACACAAGTTGCTAATGTGCACGTTTCTGCAAATTTCTCTGAAATCACATCAGAATGTGACATTCAGTCAATGTCACACATTGAATTCTGTCATCCCATTAGACAACCATATATGTAATTTAATCATAGGGCGACCAGATGAGACCTAAACGACCAACATACAGTATGCACAGATCCTGTGTGACTTAACACCATGAGTGGATTCAGTCTATCAAATTCTCAGGGTAGTTGTGAAGAGTGGTGTGTGTTTTGTGACAGCGGACCTCAGTTCAGCTCCTTGTGTTGTCAGCGACCTGAGCCTCCGTCTCATCCTGGGGTAGAGTTTATTTTCTACCGTCATGTTTATCTTTGCCTTGCACGCACAGAATATGTACAAAACTACATAAAGCAAACAAAAACAAAGTTATGAACAGAGTCTAAATCCATACCTATACTTGTTGATAATTATTAAAAAGTTGATTGAGTTGTGTCATCAGTGGTCCTCTTCTTTTTGTCTTGGTGATGCTTTTAATGTCTTGTGTTTCTATCGGGGAGTCTAAAGCTTGCAGACCACATTGATAAGCAAAGCCCTGCATTACAAAAAAAAATTACATGTGATATGAAGTGTGTTAGGCTCTTAATATAGTTTCATTTAGTGATCCAGTGTTTTTTGGGCTTGACCTACGAACCCTACCAAAACAGCTGGTTATTTTTTCATGTTTTTACAACATACTATACTTCACTTTATCTGCATTTTTAAGACACAATATACAATGAAGAGTTGAAACACTATTCTTTGATATAATTTTTTTTCCTAAACAACCAGGTTCTATTATTATTTCTTGGTCATAAGGGCCAAAATACAACGCAGTATTAGAAACCTGCAGTTTCAAAAAATGCCCCCAAATAATATTTGGTTAAAATTTCTGGTATATTATATTCCGTATATTCTGAGACCCTGACTCCAATTAGCTTTTGTTGATGTCATTAGCTTTACAGTGTGAAAAATACAGGCGCAAGGGCCACACATTCAATGTTTCCTTGTTGTTTTGTGCATGAATTGCTGTTTCTCCAATGCTTGATTGACCTGAGCCCAGAGGACACCACAAGTCAAATCAACATGAGCTCCTCATCAGATAGTCCACAGTTTAAAGTGTAAGGTTACCATGTAAACTTGCAGGCAAAATGTTTGGTAGCATGGCTGCAGAATATCAATGTAGACAATTAAATAAGACCCAGTGTTTCAGGGACACAGTTGTTCACCTCTGTCAAAGTGGAACAACGCCAGTTTAAGGACTTTACACAACTACATCAAATATAAATGACAATTCTGTCATTTAAACACATATAATGTATATTACAGTCCATGATAGTTGGCAGATATACAACAACAATATAAAGGATAACACATTTAATATATAATGTATTTCAGATTATAGACTCTTTGCATAAGAATATTTCATCTTCCGTCTAAAATTAGAACTAATCTGTCGGCAGTTTCACATTTCACTTCTAAAAATAAAACATCTAAAAGGCTTTATGAAAAACAACTGGCCTCTAAAATTCAGTAAGTTTTTTTCAAAAAATACAGCCAATTCCATCATCACAAACTGAACAATATATCTTTGGCTAACTCTCATACATTTACTTTTGCTCTCATGCGATGTAGAAATGACACATCTTCATTTGGTCACTGTAAAAATGGTCCTTCAAAGTATAACTTATAGATAGAATAGAGACACAGACTAGTTTCCACTGTGAACCCAGCTGTAAGTATCCTGAGTAACAGTGACTGGGGTTTTGTTTGTCGAAGGGCATGGTATTGTTGGGTTTTTCAAATGTCACTTTCAAAATATTTTGCCAATTATAAAGCAAAATTACATTCAGTTCTGTACTTCAAGGGGGTGGCAGAAGAACTCACCATCTTAACAGATCAAGGACAAACTACAGTGAGTGGTGTGGGTACGAGGTGTTATTTCATAAATCAAGTCATTTCATACCATCTCTGATCATTACCATACAGGCCTACTGAAATAAATAACCTGAACCTTACAAACACCCCCCCCCCCCATTTGTGAGGTGTTTAAGGTTCAGTTTTGTGGTGATGATTTATTTTGGAGCCAGGAATGGTCAACACAACGGCCTACAGAATCTGTGGAGTGGACTGAGAAATGTAAATGACCAGTCATTGCTTGCTTCATATTTGGCCATCAAAAGATCACATCACATGATTCTTGACCATTTTCTAAGGAGCATCATCAACTTTCAGACCTCCACCTTCTCCACCTTCCAGGCAGCAATTAAGTTCAAGTTCATTACAATATGAATATCAACTTGAGCTGCAGATACTGCAGCTGCTTTTTAAGATCTGACCATGTAAAGTCGAGGGGACCAGACACTGGCTTTTGAGCCGCAAAGAATTGCCTTCACCAGGTTTTGAGTGGAGCTGTGAATTAAAAGAAGGAGCCTCTTGGAGACAGTTCAGTATTTGAGTTGACTGAGGAACAATGTCACATCTCGACCTTCTTGAAGAAATAATTCTGTAGCCAGACTCCCTGGGTATGTTCCTCTTTGAGGAGAGTTGATGCTCTGTCGTTTTAATCTTAACCATGAGCACCATCTCTCCTGCTCTTATAGTGCTCTGTATCAAAATGGTTTTCAGATTGTATTGAAATGGACTGAAACAAAAGGTCTGCGAGGAAGAATACTAATCTACAAACTACTGGTACTCTTTGGAAAATGGTCAGCAACAACACACTAATGATTTGAGGTTGACAGAATAGCACACACAATATAAAGCCAGAGAAATGATCCTTCAAGATGTCTCGTCTTGTCATGAAGTCCCTGCTGTGTTTTTAAACAAAACCCAACTTTCCCCACCGGCTCCCAATCGAATAATAAAGCAGGAACGGTTTGGACTACTGTATGTGGCAGGTGAACAATTACAGTAATGAGATAGATGTGCCAGGATTGTCACAGGGGTCTGAGTCGTAGTGTTTCTGTGTTTACTAAGCCTCATCTTCGCTGTTGGAGTGAGCTGGCTCTTCTGGCTGGAACACAGGATTGTGGGACGCTTTATGCAGATCCTTCAGAGTCATCTCTTTCATCTTCCCGTCCATACCGAGCTGCATGGGCTGGATCACGCTGGACCTGCAGACAGGAATGGTGGAATGTGTTTGTACAGATTCAGTTTAATACACAGTACTACATCTATATCTGACTCTCAGTCTTGTCTACTTATCCTCTTACTTTGTCATTTTATAAACACATAGACAAATACACAAAATACAAATGTTTCATATATACAGCAAACTAAATATTTAAGTATAGATTATAACAACAACAAAATGTTATGAGATAAGAAATATAGTTCCTTTAAAGTGTTTAAAGTAAAGGTTTTACTTTACTGCTATTTTACTGTTTTAAGTAAAGTGTTTAAAGGTGCTGCAGGTGTTTTCTTTGCTGAAAAATGTGGTTTCTGTGTTTCCACAGATAATCCTTGTGCCAAGTCAGAGGCATTTACTGTATTTTTTTTTTTTTTTTTTTTTTTTTTTAAGTGAGGTTGTGTAAGCAGCGAACCGTGCCTTTTCGAGTCACTTTTCAAGAACGGCCACTGCACCTTGTGTCACCGGTAGCATGGCTCTTGTTGTGCCCCCTAACCTCTGCAGCAGTTGTGTTTCAGCTTGTGTTCGGTAGTCCACTGGAGCTCTTTCTTACTTGTTCAGGCAGGCCATGTTGCATTAGACACAACCCAGTGCAAAGCTTTACGTCATACAACTCACGACTGGTGCATTGAGGCTCTACGTTGGGGCTAGTGTTTTCAGTATTGTCTAATATTGTCTGTCATCAAATACACTAAACATCAACTTTAAAATAATACAAGAATTTAGTTGATACAGTTTTGAATCATTGAAGATTTTCATGATATTGCATAGAGAAATACTCACTTTTGCTGTGTGCTGTTATAAAGCTTTCTATTGTGAACTACAACAATTTCAGATGAAAGCACAATGTACTGTGAATCAGGTTCAGTTTGTGTGTGTGTGTGTCTTGACCTTGAGAGTTTGTCAAACATGTTGACCAGCTTCATTGCTTCATATTCTTTCTGCTCCTCTGTCATTCCCTCCATGGGATTAGGTTGCTCCTCTTCTACAACTCCTGTTATTGGGTTTATTCTGGAGACACGAGAGAGGGAGAAAATAATATTTACAGAGCAGAAATTAAAACAGAATTAAAGAAGTACTTAATCAAAGCTAATTCTTGCCCTTGGAAACCACGCTTGACTAAAACAAGCTCAGCTCAGTGAGTGGCTGTTTTGAGAAATTTATAAGCCAATGAGGATAAATTAAATCCTTATAATTCTCAGGAAACAAACACAAATTAGGACATATGATAACTGGGCAATTGTGCTGATGAAGATCATGCGTTATGACGCATGGACTCTTGTTTTCCAGAGCTGGCTTGGGTGAGAGGCCATTGTCTTTTTCCTGCATCCTCAGAGAGCTTGAGTACTTTATATTGAATCTGATTGGACTATTCACCCCATTCATTCCAAAGGGGGAGTCATGGAGTTGTTTCGGTAAGTCCAAGTGACTCATGAAACTGCAGACAGATATCAGGAAGCCTGGAGGACTGCAGCTTCTGTGGCCGCAGTTCCAATTATCCAATTATCCAGGTGTTAACTTGAACTGAGCTGCTCAGCTCCCATCTTACTGAGGAGGAAGATGTCAAACCATGGATTCAGGAGGAACAATGCAGATGTCATACCAGTTTTTGGACATTAGATTTATGATGATTTATGCTTGACATAGAAAGGGTCAAAGAGAGGTTGCCCAGCCAATCTATATGTTCTTTGTGGACATGGAGAAGACCTCTTATGGGAGGGCACTAGGAAAGTATGACATGCTGGAACTGTTATCACAGTCATTCTGTCCTTGTTCAGAGGGAGATAAGCCTGAAGAAAAAGCCCTGGACATATATATATCTCCCTCTCGCCCACCTGGGCGGTGTCTCCTTCAGACTCGGGTCCTCTACCAGAGGCCTGGGGTTCTGACGGTTCTGCGCAGGATCTTAGCTGTTCCTAGCATTGCGCTCTTTTGGACCTCTACTGGAGGATATAAACACAGCACTTCTAACTGTCCCTACCACCACCATCGCTGAGACCAATCAGCTGATGTATGCAGCAGCAACAGTAATCCTAGAGATGCTTGGCTACAAGATGAACAGCATGAGTAGTAGCCAGAAGGAGCGAGACCCATGGAGGAGAAGGCTAGAGGCAAAAATCGTGGCGGCACGGAAAGAAGTCAGCCTCCTAACAGAACTGAGCAGGGGTGTAAATGTAAGGAAAGAGCTGCCCAGGAAATACAACAAGCTGCCCACAGCTGAGGCACTGGAGACTGCTAAGCTAAATGAAGAGCTGGACAGCCCCAGGGCCTGACATGATACACGCCTACTGGCTCAAGAAGCTGACTGCAGTCCATGAACGCCTAGCAGCACAGATGAACCAGCTGCTAATATCGGGAAACCACCCAGAGTGGCTAACCCAAGGCCGGACAGTCCTCATAATGAAGGACCCCCACAAGGGAACAATACCATCCAATTATCGGCCTATAACCTGCCTCAGCACCACATGGAAGCTCCTATCAGGCATCATAGCGGCTAAGATGAGTAGGCACATGGAGCAATACATGAGCAGAGCACAGAAAGGTGTAGGCAATAACACCAGAGGAGCCAGACACCAGCTACTGGTGGACAGGGTGATTGCCCGAGATTGCAAGACGAGGAACACCAACCTGTACACTGCCTGGATTGACTACAAGAAGGCCTATGATTCAATGCTACACACATGGATACTGGAGTGCCTAAAGCTGTACAACATCAATAGGACCCTAAGAGAGTTCATCCAGAATTCGACGAGGCTGTGGAACACGACTCTGGAGGCCAACTCAAAACCAATTGCACAGGTGAGCATCAGATGCGGCATATACCAAGGAGATGCTCTGTCCCCCCTGCTGTTCTGCATAGGCCTAAACCCCCTCAACCAGATCATCTCAAAGAGTGGCTATGGGTACCAGTTCCGAAGTGGAACAACCATCAGCCAACTCCTCTACATGGATGACATCAAGCTGTATGCTGTCAAGAAGAGTTGAGATTTCACCAATTGCAAAGTGTTATATTGACTAATCAAAAATAACAAAGTGTTGATTATATGAGATATTTTGATAAGAATATGTTGTGATAAATCTATGAAGTAAAGTAACCAATCAAGGTCATAATTATGAGTTAAGAGTTGTAATAATGTTTTTCAGTGATAATATGTGAAGTAATGAACAAATGAATGATATATGATCGATGATTTCAACATAAAAATGAATCAATGAAATGACCTGATAATGATGAAGTAATCAATATCATGACTGATTTTTAAATATGAGAATGAATGTTTGTGGTTAATTCAATATCTAAGGTGATTATGAATTGTTTTGATTTGAAGATGACTGTTAAGTTGATCTAATAATGTGAACACTGTGAAGGTGACAAGAGGTTTAGTGTGGGTCAAGATGACCTGGGAAAAGCCTGGGTTGCACCAGCCTAGGTTGTGAGGGTCAGAATGACCTAGGAGCGGCCTAGGTTACACCACTGGATAAAAAGAGGAAGTGAAAGTATTGCTTAACTGATGTATGTTAGTGTGTATTGGAGAGAGGGGGTTAGGGCACTGGTGTGTATTGAAAAGAGAGATGTGGTAAGATAAGGAGAGGAGTATAAAGTACTGAAACGCAGAAGATTCGACGTTATTCATCGAAGGCTTATTCATTGGAGTCTAATCGCCGAAACAAGTTTACCAAGACCTGTTTGGGTGATAGATGGATACCCATTGAGAGAAGAGGTTTCCAGTGGATCATCACCATCACCGATCACAAGGAGAACAGAAGGTGTTCGTGAGTCAGCTTGGAGTTGACAAAGATCTTAAGGAAAAGAAGTTTTTATCACTCATGAACTCTGAATTGGATTATTAAGCCTCTCTTTCATCTCCGCTGCTCATCGGAGAAATTGGACATTCTGGACTTCGGTTGAGCCTTGGACGGGGCTGCCGTTTGCCTAGAATAGTGTCTGGTTTCTGAGCAAGGATTGGAAACAGGACGATAGCAAAGGCCACGCAGTTGACCACTCTCTCTCTCTCTCCTAAATTATTATGATTTCAAGGTTACAGTGAGTTTAAGTTTAGGATTTGATTTATTATTTTAGTTTAATTGTAAGATGTATTAATCAAAATTCACGCTGTATGCTTTGCTCCTGCTAAAATTATAAATAATAAAATTAATCAATATTGCATTTAAAGTAGAAGTTATCGTAGTCATCATTGAGTACTCTTTGCCGGCATAAATAGAAGGTTGGATGTTAGAAATAATATTCTCACAGGTTGCACTAATCCCCAAGATTAGTGGAAGCAGGGTGGGCGTCTGGATGAAGCAGTGAGTAGCTAGGCGAGTCTCTTCGCTACGATTAACCTAGGAAGAGGAGAAGAATCTTTTGATAGATTAAATGCTGGATCAGGATTAATAACCTCCTGTATTGGGGAAGTTAAGACCTGCGGTTTCGACAATGCGAAGAATGAGCGTGACATTGATACCCTGATTCACCTCACTCGAATCTACAGCAAAGACATCGGGATGTCATTCGGATTAGATAAATGTGGGCGGATAATATCTAGAAGAGGAAAGGTGATCACAACCGAGGGGGTTGACCTACCTGAAAGGAACATTGCAGATGTGCAGGACAGTTACAAATACCTGGGGATCCCACAGGCAAATGGTAATCATGAGGAGGCAGCTCGAAGGTCAGCCACAGCCAAATACCTCCAGAGGGTAAGGCAGGTCCTGAAAAGTCAGCTGAACGGCAAAAATAAAATCCAAGCCATTAACACCTATGCCATGCCAGTGATCAGATACCGGGCTGGGATAATATCCTGGCCACTGGAAGAGATACAAGCCACTGATATCAAGACAAGGAAGCTCCTTACCATGCATGGTGGGTTTCACCCTAAGTCCAGCGCCCTGAGGCTGTACACAAAGCGAAAGGAGGGGGGCCAAGGACTAGTAAGTGTCAGAACTACTGTCCAGGAGGAAACAGCGAACCTCCAGGAATACATCGAGAAAATGCCCCCCAAGGACCAACTCCTAAGTGAATGCCTCAGGCAACAAAAAGCCCAGAAGGGATGAGGAACCAGTGGGCCCATCATGGAAGGACAAGCCCTTGCATGGCATGTACCACCGACAAATTGAAGAAGTGGCTGATGTGGACAAAACATACCAGTGGCTGGAAAAGGCTGGACTGAAAGACAGCACAGTGGCACTAATCATGGCAGCACAGGAACAGGCCCTAAACATCAGAGCAATAGAGGCCGGGATCTACCACACCAGACAAGATCCCAGGTGCAGGCTGTGCAGAGAAGGCCCTGAGACAGTCCAACACATCACAGCAGGGTGTAAGATGCTGGCAGGCAAGGCATACATGGAACGGCATAACCAGGTAGCGGGCATAGTATACAGGAACATCTGTACAGAGTATGGACTGGAGGTCCCAGGGTCCAGATGGGAGACACCACCAAAGGTGACAGAGAACAAACAAGCCAAGATCCTGTGGGACTTCCAGATCCAGACTGACAAGATGGTGATGGCCAATCAGCCTGACATAGTGGTGGTGGATAAACATCGGAAGACAGTGGTAGTGATAGATGTTGCAATCCCCAGCGATAGCAACATCAGAAAGAAAGAACACGAGAAGCTCGAGAAATACCAAGGGCTGAAAGAGGAGATAGAGAAAATGTGGGGTGTGAAGGCATCTGTGGTACCAACAGTGATCGGGGCACTAGGGGCGGTGACCCCCAAGCTGGAGGGATGGCTCCAACAGATACCAGGAACAACATCGGAGATCTCTGTCCAAAAGAGCGCAATGCTAGGAACAGCTAAGATCCTGCGCAGAACCCTCAGACTCCCAGGCCTCTGGTAGAGGACCCGAGTCTGAAGGAAACACCGCCCAGGTGGGCGAGAGGGAGATATATATATATATATATATGTAATTTTTGTGACTAGACATTTATTGAGAAAAAAATCTACGCTAATACACATTTTTGTCAAAGATTTTAACTAAATAAGAACCAACAGCCCAAATAAATCCAGAATATGAGTGTCCGAAATGATTTTCAGGGTGGTTGGGCTCACCCTTAGAGATATGGTCAGAACAGAACTGCTGCTTCTTTATGTTTGAAGGCAGCAACGTGTCCCAGACGCCTCCCTGTGGCAATATTTCAGGCATGTTCACTTTGGAGATGACCCTGAACATGCTGGTTATATATACACAGTTATACTGTATATTATATCTGTGGGTGGCTGTGGTGCAGCAAGTTGTCCACTAATTGGCAGTTCGTTGGTTCGATTCCCGGCCCCTCCAGTCCACATGTCAAAGTGTCCTTGGGCAAGACAATGGACCCCAGTTTGCCCCTGATGTATCACTAGAGTGTGAATGATGTGTGTTAGAAAGTGCTGAACAGTAGAAGCACTGTAGGATTGTGTGTGAATAGGTGAATGTGGCTTGTAGTGTGAGACCACTATGAGTGGTTGATAAAAGCTCTATATAAATGGAGAACCATTTACCATTCCATCTGGTGAGGGGACACTTTGGGGAGAGAGCTCGAGGATGTCTGAGCTACCTTGCTGGACCTGCTGCTAGGAGGATTACTGGTTCAACGTAAATGCTCGAGAACCACACTAAGTATCTGTCGCATATCATTTTTGGAAAAAGGTGCGATGAAACACGCTCCATCTGACACTTTAAGCTAAAGTGACAGTGCTGAGGTGGTACTGACTGAGCCTTGGCCTCTTTGTACTCCTCTGTCTCAGAATCTTCATCTTCAGAGTAGACCCCAGAGTCTCTGCCCCCCCGAAGCAGTCCTCTGGCAGCCAGCAGACCTGCAGCATTACCGTATCCAGTATACTTAATGAACCTTGAGACTGGAGAGAAAACAGATTAGTGTTAATGTGGTAGTAATTTAATGTTAAAATGAATCAAATTAAAATTTGATGTTTAAAGACACCAATACATTCATAAATACAATGCCAACAAAACTAATCCAACAAGCCTCTGAATGTTGAGGTGATAGCTCAATCTGTACTAGGCAAGATTTTATTCATGATTTTTTATGATACAAAGAGCTGCGCTCGCCGATAAAACATACGTCCATATTAAAATCACATCTTACTGACTTTTGTCAAGTAGAACCTCTTAGGTGTTTTTTAACATTACATACAGTGCATGGGCAGTGATTTTAATCCTGCTGGGATGGGCCTGTAGTCATATGGCATATTTGTCAGGCCGATGTCACAGTCGCACACAGACATTTCCCTCACCACTTTCTTTGCAGAGAACAAAGATGAATTCGGCAGCACAGTCCTTGATGTCAGTGTCAATGTGTGTCATCAAACGCACTAGTTTGTTCCTCAGAGCGCTGCCCACCTCTGGCCTGTTCTTCACGTCACGCAGTGGGGGCAGCACCTAAGCACGCACACACGCACACACGCACACACACACACACACACACACACACACACACACACACATACCAAAGCCCCTAAAACACCTGCTCATAATGAATCTCTTCATCATGGATTGTGTTTTCCTCAGCTGAGTACTGACCTTTGACCTGAGGAACTTCCTGGTCTCTCTGTGTATGCGGGCACTCTCAGTCAACAAGTTCAGTGATGGGAGAAGGGTCTCCTTCAGCTTATGTCCCTTATGAAACAACAAGCCAAGCAGAGTAGTTTGATTTCCAGTCTCAGGCAAGCACTGGCTTGATTTCTCGAATTTGGACAGTACAGCTATAATCAACTATATATGAAAAGACGTAACTTGTAATAGAATTTTTTTTTTTTTTTTTCCTGTAATGCAATGTAAATGTAACGGGGTCCATCACTCTTCATTCCAGGGTACATTAAACTCTTTTTACATGTGGACCTTTCACAGAGTTGTACATGTAGCAACTAGATGCCGTCCTATGTTTTTGCGCCTGCTCCTGTTAGGTTCACATGGTCACCAGTATCCCTCAGATAACACACATTAACAAAGTGCCCAGCTGTGTTCAATAATTTGCTTCCTTTTACCTTTCCCTTTTTATATTTTTAAACCAAACAAGTACTACACTTTTTCATACTTTATCTCTAAAATTGTTGTAGCATATTTTAAAGCCATTTTTCATGTAACTTGGGTTGCAATACATGATTTTCCTCTCATAATGGGTGTAATAATCCCACACATACAGAGGCTTATCTCACCCGGTCAAGTCTCTTCTCCATGAATTCCAGCAGCATGTTGACAGCATCCATGTTGACCCCCATGTACTCAATGGAGCCTTGTTGCACCTTGGGCATCAACAGCACATCCAAACAGGGCAAAGGGAGGTTACCCAGCAAGTTAACAGTATGGCTGAGGAAAAAGAGGGGGAGGGAGTGTGGGGACGGCATCATGACTTAAGGGGCATGACTTAAGTGATGAAGCAACTGAAAGTGTGCAGAAGTGTGCAGAAGTGTGCTGTCTTACCTGTGGAACTCCTCAGTCCGTTCCTCTCCATCTGCACGGCTCATTAGACAGTGTCTCAGGATGGCTCCCAAATGTCTGCATTCTGCTGCCTCTTCCTTTACACACACAGACATTACAATCCACACACATATTAGTAACATGGTCCAAAAAGAATCCATGGCATATTTTACATTTGCTTGTGTGTGACAGGCAGAGGAAATGGACTGTTGTTTTCTGACAATGAAAACAAAAAAATGTGTCTTGCACTGAAGAAATATGGCTTTCAGCTTCCAAAGCACAATGCATGTTCCGCACAAGCACAAGCAATATCAACCAAGATCAATAAGTGGCTTTCATAGAATGTCTCCAAGTTTTGAACACCACTGGAAGGTCACTTGCTGGATGTACTCCTGTAACTGTAACGGCCATGTCAGCTCCAGGAGCAGGAGGAACTTCATTATGCCCCTGACTTTTCATCCAGTGTCGCCACAAGGCATGAAACAAATCAGAAACTAGTGGAGGGACTGCCATGAAAGTTGGTCAAATATATTGAAGCTCGTCAGAGAATGGATTGAATTGTACAGACTTTGGTGATCCTGAGACTTTCCCTCTCACAGCAACAACAGGTCCAGGTTTTCATGCATCCTGTCTTATTTTGAGTCTCTTATCCTTTGAGTTTTCCTCAAGTGCCATCATCAGGACCATGTTTTGCATGTTGGTCCATGACCAATTATGACCAGTTTGTAATGGAATGCACTGAGATAAGGCCCAATAATGTGTAACTGAATGTGTATCTTCAGTACCTCGTCGACCTTACGCCGAGCTGTGTCAAACGTGATATTGAACAGTATTTTGAGGATTTCCATGGCTAGTTCTGTCTGTTGTCGGCTCAGTGGGGGCAACTCTTCAGGTGGGACGCCCTCTGACCCAGCCCTGGCCGTCTCCAACGTATCTGGCCAACACAGACCCAGCGTGGCATCCAGCTGGTTGCCTAGAACACATGGGAAGACACAGGATGTCTGCTCACAAAAAATCTTCCTTTTCATAAAAGCTTGTGAAATTACAGTATCTTTGATTATTTTTCATATGGCTCGTTAGATAGATAGATTTATCATGCTTTGCTGGACTTCAGAACAGGTGTTACAGATGCCTGTGACCTGGAAGATAAGTTTCCTCTCAGTATTACTTTCATCAATCAACATTAAAACAGGTAAGTGGTGATATTGTTCTGACAGATCAGGATGAACTCTTTCAAACAGGCCATGATATACTGTACACTGATTACCATGAAGACAGGTAACCAAAAATACCACTGTCACTGTTACAGTGGTTACAAAAGAATGAATTACCTAGCAGACTGATGCCATGAAGCTCCTGAGCGAGCTGTGCCCTGATGTCCACTCTCAGGGCAGTCAGCAGGAAGGTGAGGCGCAAGTCAAAGAAACGCACCTGAACACAGAGAGCAGATGATCAGAAATGTGTTCACTGTCAGAGTTGGGCGGGATATTCAAAGTCAATACTCATTTACTATTGACTGCAATGTATCTGTTATACAGAGTACTCGTAGGTAAAGTAAAAGTAGCAACAGTGTATGCTTGATTGGCTACATCCTGTTTTACAGTAAATCATAATTTTGCTCAGGCCAACTCTTAAACAGCTGCTTTGGGAGGCCATTAAACATGTATTGAGAGGTTTGGCTGATTTAGTTAAATAAGAAAAGGTCTGTGGCTTTGCTTAAAAATGCATTAATTAAATTCATTAATAAATAGTTCTGGGGCTTCAAACAACCTCACAACAGTGGGAAAACCTGTAAACTGACCCAAATAACACACGGGATCAACAAACTATCATTTATTGGTCCTTTTACTATGAGGCTACAATGTCCACATTAAAACTTCGCCCTAACTGACATTCATACCTCATGGTTCCAGGTGGGATCATTACACTGCTTCAGCCTCTCTGCCACACCCTTTATCAGCTGCAGATCTGCTGCTACCACCTGCCACCCAGCCAGACATAAATGTTAGAGAGTAGCTCCAACACAGTCTGCGAATTTCATGGAGATGTAGGGACAAACACACACACAGCAGGCAGACCTGTCCTGTCTCATTGTGTAGCAGGATGTTACAAATGGTCTTGAGAGCCTCAACAATCACTTCCTGGTCAGGGTTTTCTGAAGGAAGTGAGGCTTCCTTCACTGACTCACTGGATACCTCTCCTGCCTCTTCCCTCTCACTCTCCACTAGCAAGAGAAATAACGGCAAAGTTAAGTAGCAGGGCACACACTGATGTGATTTTATTCAGTTTCAATAGCCAAACAAGATATATACAATAGATAGGGACCTATCTAAGACCTTACCTTGGCCCTCCACCAGTGTGCTGTGGACAGGTGTTTCAGTGCTGGCCACGATGACGCCGGCGTAGCGGGCAAGCGTGGACATGGCGGAGCGGCTGATGAAGGGGTCGAGGCACTGTTTGTCTCTGGACAGGATGCGAACTGTTTCTAAACATGCCAGTTGACAGGAAGGTTGCAACTCCCTGTTCAGGAAACTGAGCACCAACTCCCCCAGATGCTGTCACACAGCAAATATATCATGTCAGATCCTGTATTTACTGAAGCAGATGGCAGATGGCTAGCTAGCTCGCTAGCTAGGTAGGTAGATAGGTAATAGTGCAAAGTCAGAATAACAGTTTGCATCCCCCTATATGAAATGTTCTCACTCTATATGTCCTCTCTTTGTCCTTATAACCTGTTCCAACCTCTTTGGGTTCCCTCTGAGCAGCTTTTGTATCCTCTCAGCTGTCATTTAATATCATAACAGTTTGCTTGGCTGTCTGTCATGTACAGTCTTCTTCCACAGTTTTCCGCAGTATTCATTGAGTCTGGAGACTGGGAAGGTCATGGTCATGGTTTACTTTATTCTACTGAAACCATTTATGAGTTGATTTTGCTTTGTGCTCTGGATCATCGTCTTGTTGAACTATCCACTGTCTCTTCGTTTTTAACTGTTTGACTGATGGGAGGAGGCTTTGCTTTAAATCTTGTGATATTGAGCTGCATTCATTCTTCCTTTTACTTTCTGCAGAGCTCCAGTGTCTGATGCAGACATACACCCTCATAGCATCACTTCTGAACTGATTAAGGGGGAAGCAAACAAATCCAGTCTTTACATCTACTGACAGACACCCACAGTTTATCTTGGACTTTGTCGGATAATGACAGTAGAGGTGCTACTGAAAGTAAAAAGGTCCATCCTCTGGGGAGCAGGGGTATACCTTGCTTTAGAATGTTAGGCAGAGAGACTGACAAACCGTAGACCCCATCTTTTGGTCTCATCCTCAATAAGCAGCCTTCAGAAATGCTGAGGCAGTCATTCAAAGTGTTTAAGTAGCTTATACAATGAACCAATCTAAAAAACCTCCTCCTGGGAAATAGTGGGAGTTGAGATGGAAGTCTACATGGCATTACTCCCTCCATGGCCCCTCCATGACCTGTTTCACTGCAACACACCTTTGAATGGGTTTGTCAGGTTAGGTTTTGAACCCAATGCCAGTGCTGCCGTCACTTCACCAATTCAGTAAACAGTGTTCATGTTATTTGTCCAGTTCACTGCAGTCACCAAGATTAAACATACAGAAAAACCTGTTCATTTCAGTTCAAGACCAGTAGCATCCTCAGTCGCATTTTAATTTCCAATTTCTAATGAGTCCCTATCATCAGGACCCCATCCCCTGTCCCAGTTTTGGTTATGGTCTTATTTTGTAGATAAACTGTAGGCTCTGTTTTTCCTTGGGGGAAGAATATGATTTGTTACTCTTTACTTATTCATACCTTTTGTAATTTCCCTTTCTACAGCACCATGTATGCACACCCAGAGAGACAGAGGATAGAGGAGGAAAGGAGAGAGTGTAAATTTCCATGTGTTCTTTATTGGTGACTTCCCTGTTGATGTAAATGTACTTGCAAGTTAGACAATGATCTTACACATTTAGAGCATTATAGAATTTATGCACTTTAAATGTACACGTTTTTAAAAATACTGGTATAATATATACCAAAATAAGGGAAAATGGGAAAACTTGTTTCAACTCTAAAGGGAGGCAATTTTTTCATTGACTGACAGTATGTATGGGAGTCAGTGTTTCGATGGAAACGTCACAATACCTCTCTGTCCTTCTCTTCTTCTCTGCTGAAAGTAAAGCACTGGTTCATCTGAAAAATAAGAAAGCAGTGGGCGCAAAGAAGAGTGTAAGGTAAAGAAGACAAACCAAAGGCGTGATAGTTGATGTCACTCTTCATTCTTCCTTCTCAACACGCTTGCAGCTAAAATGTTAAGGGAGGGGTGTCTGTAACCGTTAATTTGTGTTTATAAATTCTGCTGTCTGTGGATGATGCTGCAGAGACTGATATAAGCCTGTTTGCAACATGAACATGAAAGTTTTTCATCCAAGTTTCCCACAACCCTGAACACTACCTATATTTGATTTCACATATCCTTTTTCCATGATTGGCGGAAAAAATTCTGTGGGTGGGGTCGAATCAATTCAACCTGCTATGACCCTTGAATGCTTCATCCAATTGCAACCCAATGTGGGTGAAGTGCACAGACTGAGGCCATGAATAAGGCTGACTTTAATGCACCACCAGGTGGTGCTATAGTAAAACAATCTTGTTAAAGAGCCAATCCAATCCAATCCAGTGTTATTTCTACAGCATCTCAATGCACTTTACAGAGTGAGGTGAAGACCTCACAGTGTGAGAAACACAATAAGCAAGCACTTAGTGACTGTGGAGAAGAAACACTTCCTTTATATAAATATAAAGGACTTCTTTTAAGAAGAAGCATTTTTGCTTTGGCCACTCTGTATGCAGTATGTTCTACCCCAGGGTCATTCATCAAGGTCACAGTTAACTGGAGGTTAATTTTAGTCTCTCA
Organism: Psettodes erumei; assembly: GCA_016785225.1. Lineage (NCBI taxonomy): Eukaryota > Metazoa > Chordata > Actinopteri > Pleuronectiformes > Psettodidae > Psettodes > Psettodes erumei. The sequence continues at coordinate 67,488 of JAFBJZ010000823.1, read as the reverse complement.
GCTCTGTTGCAGTGCATTTTGCTGTATTCTGAATGTAGTTTTCTTTTGTTGATCTCTTTTAACGTCCGAGTGAAGTGATAATTATCTTTCACACCTACCTACACACACCCAGCAGACACAGAACAGTTTTGGCATTCATCTGGGGTGGTATTTCTGGGGACACCTGAGTTAATATCTGGCTCTTGAGTCGTTAAATGCTCCACTATGTTCACCAGCTGGACTCTCACTGTGTCTGCTGTTTAGTGCTGAGCAGGTAGTGGACAACGGTGTGAAAAAAAACCACTGGAAAACTATAACAATGAGCTAAAAGAGGCTAAAGGTGCGGAGGGGAGCCGGAGAGTTTGAGATATTTCTCCAAACACCTGATCCAGGCCAGTTCACATCAAAGATTTGCAGTGAAATCTAACCATTTTAGAGCATCATACAGGAAAGTTGCAAGTACAAAGCACCATTCGTTTCAGACTAGTGGGTTACAAGTGGCTGGAAGTTTTACCTCGTGTTGGCGTGAATCTTTGCTGTAAACTGGTCTTTATGTTAACAAAGGCAGTTAATGTATAATACCAGAAAAGATGTTTGGCTCGTCAGCCTCCTAAATTCTGTTCTTTGTGTTGCCAGGCAATATATAACTAAATAGGAAGCGGTTCATGAGGCTGAGCCAGGAGTTTCGAAAGAAGTGGGAAAGAACAATTTACAATTTACTGAATGTCATCAATCTGACACATACACATACAAACATGTCCATCACACCATAGGTGTCACTGCCCATTTATGAAAAGCTCATCCACACATTCGAGCCACTCAGAATCTAGAATTCTTGGTGCTCATGGTATATAAATCAAATTACTGTTATTTTTGCAGCTTTAAATATATACAAGTTTAATTTAAAGGTAAATTCATTCCAAGTGCATTCCTTCATGTGTTTTGCCTTCTGATTTTAGGGCTGTTTGTAAGCAGTAAAGCATTTATGCAACCGCAGTATTGTAGAGAAATACTGAGCAGGCTGAATAAACCCGAGCCAGCTAACAGCAGAAGAAAACTGAGCAGAGCGAGTAAAGCATATAACAGACCAAGCAGCTTATACGGCAGAATGTCCTGCAACACTAAGCTCCTCAGTAAGTAGGATGTGATTGGGGTGCAGGAGTCTCTATTTGTGCATCAGGTAATCTAATCCTGTTGCCTTTGAGATCAACTCCCACGCCATGCGGCATGTCAGCTTGCACGCAGCTGATCTTCAGCAGACTTGGAGAAGATACCCAGGTAAACGTTTGTCAAACCGACAAGTTAGTCTTCACTCTCCTCTGTCTGTCATCCGTGAGGCCATCCATTTGCTATACTGCTTATCTTTTGAGGGTCACATGGGGCCTGGACAACACCAGCTGACACTGGGCTAGGGCAGGGTACAACCTGGACAGGTCTCCTCCTTCTTCAAATTTAAAATTCTCTAAATGCTAAGGAAATGTGCTTCAATGGTTCCTATCAGATCTTTAGTGTAGCTATCCTGACTGGACTTTCCTTTACAAAAAGAGAGGTGATAATTCCTTAATGCTTTCCATCGAAGTCAAGCAAAAATGGTTAGAAAAGGAGTTTTTTTTACCTTTCAACAGCATGCCATGTCTAATCCTATAAATCTGTAAATTCAAATTTTCTACTATGGCCTTGTTTTTACTCGGGCCCCCTGATGCTGGAGGGGCAAAAGCACCCACTGGTGAGTCACAGCTGATGAGAGCTGCAGATGCTGTTTTGCCCCCAACAAGCATGCTGAGCCATTTCCCCACTTGAAAACAAAGGTCAACAAATGACACAAAAATTAGATGTATGCATATTATCTTTTTGTTTTTACAAATAAAGCACCTCTCAGGCTACACAGATTGCTCTACTTCATATCCTCATATTGACAGATGAGGTTGCAGCCACAGCCTAGACCACGGTGGTGGTGGTGTGGGGGAGATGGGGGGGGTATTTATTATTTATTATTTAAGGCTCCATGCATGGCAGGGGTTGTATGTCACACTGGCATTTTTGTGAAGGTGGTATTTCACATTTCCATTTTAATGTTTCAATATTTTGTTATATGACTAATGACTATGTGAAAGGTCAAAGGTGTCACTTGTACTGAATGATCAGCACTGCACCTTTAAGCCCCTTTTAGCTCATTGCTTTGGTTTTGCAGACAAGTCTTAATAAAAAAAAAAAGATACACTGTACATTACCTGCTCAGCACCACTGAGCCAGGAGTTAGTGAAGACAAATCCAGAGCTACAGGAGAGTCAATACTGGACATCAGTTGATCAGGTGAACATCACTCCAACAAGGAGGCTGATGCTCCCCTGTGTCTGCTGTTATCATAACATCATGGTGATGTCAATGCTGTGTCCACAGCTGCTTCTGATGCCCCCAAGTGTCCAGAGACATGATTTAACGGAGCGTTAAAATTGGTTTAGTTGTCCTGGATAGTAAATAATGAGCTTTATTTGAAATGTGTGTGTAAAGGTGATCAGAGGATGGTAATAGTCTTGTGAGTACCAACCATCTCTCTCCTGATAAGGATGATGTCTCTGTAGCTAGCACAACGCTGGAGCAGAAGCTATTCATGCCAAGGCAGGAACCAGGCAGCATTTACGAAATGTATAATATATGATAAGCGGAATGTTGCTGTGCCGGCGTTTACCTCCTTGTTGTAGCTCTGTAGAGCCGTCAAAGCAGCGTCCTGCTCTCCCGTCTCCATTTGCTCTATGATGCTGCTCAGATCCATTTTCATCGCCATGGAGCTTCCTCCTGAATCCACCTTCAAGGCAGGTCTGTGTGTGTGTGTGTGTGTGTGTGTGTGTGTGTGTGTGTGTGTGCGTCTGTTTGTCACTCACACTGTGGTTTGTCACCACCCACAGATGACTGCATGATGCCTCAAACCCTTCCGGTCGCTGAGAGGCGATTAACGTCGAGGATTAGTGGAGGAGAAATGATGCTGCGTTCAGGTGTCCCGGGGAAAGACGGGCGAAACGACTTACCTGGTTTCCTCAATAATAATAATAATAATAATAATAATAATAATTTCAAGAAGGAAGGAAGATTTAAAGTAAACCAATAAATCCATGAAGAAACTAGGCCAAATCAATTTATTTTACCTATTTATTATTTCTGTCGACAACACTGGACAGAAAGAGTAAAAACGATAATTATTAATGTGTTTCACTGCCATTTTTGGTGAGCAGTATCAGGTTAGTCCTCTCAGTTTCAGAGAGCAAGTTTAATAAACTCTGAACCTAAACCTGAACTCAGAGTTGATGAAACCCACAATGGGAAACTCTGAGTTTTCAGTTCCAGAATAAAGTTGGTTCAATCAACTCTGAGTTCACTTCACTCACATTATGAATACAAAAAGCCATTATAGATTCAACATGGCAATGGGTGAATCAAAAGCAGAGCCTCCATCTTAATCCAGTGAAGCCAGAAATAACATGTGGAAATGATGCAGATGTATCTGTAGCAGTGAAACAGTCTGAGCTGGAGTGCAAGAAAAAGAGAATAACTTATGCAGGCAATTACATTTTATTTAACTTGGTCTGCTCATTAATTATTTAGTGGACACGAATTTCCTGAAAGAATATAAGAATAATATTTAAACTAATAATATAAGAATATAGACCTGATTTTAGTCTGACCCAGTAAAACTGATTTGGTCCAGTTTTTAAAGTCTTTTCAGGCACACTCAATTTTCATATTATCTCCAATTTGTGACATGACAGGTGTAATGTCACAGAGATACCTTTATCTCCGCCGTCGTCTGTATCTCTGTATAAAGCTCACATTACTTTGTGCCCGGGGTGACTCCTCGTCAGACTGAGCACTTACTCAGTTGGCTGACGGCTCACCTCCTCACTGTTAACTTCAATAAATCCTGACAGAATTCTCTTTATTTCAGAACAAAGACGTGATCTGCCACAACACAGGAATGTTCCATTATTGTGACCAATCACAATATAATAGTATTAGTAATGTACATGAATATTTCAGTGCAGAGGCACTGATTAACAACTTGACAGTTATCCATGAAGATTCTCAGTTGTCTTAGTGTCCATAGAGTCACAGTGTCTTGAAGAGGTACAGTGTAGAGCTGGCCATCCATACTACCCTGTCTCAAATTACGTTTCTATTGTGGATGTGTTGTAAGATGCGGATCACGGGTGCCAGATCCTAAAAAATTGTGCCTAGTCGGTCCCACCTTTACAATTGTAAGTGTAGATGGAAGAGAAGTCTTGCTACACAACAGTACTCCCAGCATGACTTGTTTCACTGCAACACAGGTGATTATTTCTCTTTTCCTTTACTGACTTCCTCACCTCCAGACAACACATTATCATGTTCCGCGTGTCTTTTAGGGCTCATTTATGGACTTTATTTTATAAATTAAATGGCCAGGATCATCTCAATGATTTACTGTGAATTAATCTGTTTGTGAGTGTAGTATGTTGCACTGTTACCTCACAGCAGGAAGTTTCTTGGTTTGAACCCTGGTGTGGGTGGGGCCTTTCTGTGTGGCGTTAACATGTTCTCCCTGTAACTGTGTGGGTTTCCTCCTCCCACTCCACCAAAACATGCAGGTTAGGTTGATTGGCAACTGTAATTTGTCTGTAGGTGTGACTGTGAGTGTAATAGACTAGTGACCTCTCCAGACTTTCCCTTGACCTCAAATGAGAACATCAAGGTCAAAGACAAATGTGAGGGAGAATTCATAAAGACTTAGGAATGCTCTGTTTAGAGAATCCAGCTGTCAACAACTTCATAACACGCTCATGGTCAATATTTTAATAATGATAATATAATCATTCATGAGTGATTTAAGTAAACAAAACAGCTTCACTGTGCAACACATATCCAATAATGAATGAGAAGAATAATACAGTTGATAAACTTCATGCTGGTTCCTCATCTGGTTCAGTGGCAGATCTCACTGAACACAAGGGAACAGCATTTCAACACAAATAGCACAAACATACAAACATTTGTTTCCTGCTGACAGCCAAACATACATTTATGAAAATTAAAGCAGTATAAAAAAAGAAAAAAAACACACAATACAGTTTCTGGAGAAACTGCAGTGGGACTGCAGGATTCTAGAATAGCTGATGCTGACCTGCTTTGCTGGCTGCTAAAGAGAAGCTGAAGTTAAGCTTCACTGCTGGAAATACAAGGGACTAATCTGAACTGGTGTCATAAATTTTTAGGGAGCAGTAGATGAAGTCATACAGGGACCTCAGCATTAAATCCAGAAACCTTGAAAATTTAGGCTAAATTGTCCTTTTTAAAAAACGTTTTATATTCTCACAGTTACCATCATTTATTGTGCATTACGTTGTGAAAAATCTGTGAAAGGGGAGCCTAAATTACAAACAGGAAATTTTGTGTGAACATGTGTGCATGTAAAGATCAGTACAGGAACCAGTTACAAGTCAGTGTTGTAACTAGTGATGGGCAGATGAGGCGTCATGAAGCGTTTCGACACATTGGCAAACTGTATTAATACTGTGTCGATACTGTGTCACTGAATACTGACACCTGCTGGACCTTAAAAATCCCTACAGGCAACCGAGTTGACAGACTCAACTGACACTGATTTGATGACCTAGGATATACAATAACATAATTTAAGTCATTGTATTCTGTATCGTATTATATAAGTTCATTTAAACTTAAATAAACGTGAACATGTATCATGACGTGAAAATCTAAGTGACCGTGTTGTGAATGAGGATGATTGCGGACTGGGATTTTTTGGTTGTTTTTTTTTTTTACAAAATTTCATTCAAAAAAATACGTTTTTCGAACGTTTTCAAACCGAGTCTGTTACGCTTTTTCGATACAACTTCTCCAGCTGTAGAAAACACCCGTTCACACGGCACAGATGAGGCTGGAGTGCAGAGAAACTGCAAAGAAAGCTGGAAGAGGTTTGGATAGATTGTCTTTTGGTTGTCCCAGTATCTCATAGGATCCTGGGACCTGGCAATATTGCCCTCTGCCAAGTATCTGTGCACCTCCTGGGTGGCATCAGCTGTGGCACTTTTAGTCTGCCTGCCCACGTTGACAGATGCGCTTCCTTATAAAACACAATTTGGCGCAACAGCGTCAGTTCGAAACAGTCGCTGTATCGGTCACGTGATTTTCTTAAAGCGCTACGCGCACCGACACAGGGTTTTGCTCCGTGAGCTCGAAGAATCGGTGTTGCCGGACCCATCACTAGTTGTAACAGCAACCTGAACCCACAGCAAACTATTCCAAAATCTTTGATCCAAAAAAAGTGTCATAGTCCGTAAACAGAGTCGAAAAACCATGGCAGCAAAAAACAGAATCGTAGTCAATCAGACAAGGTCAAAACCGGGGAAATCGCAAACAAATCCAAAAGGGGCTAAGGCAAGAAACAGTGGTCAGGGAAAGGGCGTCTCAGAACAAGCTGGCGTACAGGACTCTCGGAGCAGAACAAACTGGTCACGTTCCAACAGCAAGCAACTGAAAGGCGGGGTATAAATACACATGAGGGAGGTAACGAGCAAACAGGACACAGGTGCAGGGAGTTAACTTGATAATTAACCATAAGGGAGAACACAAGAGGGAGCCCTAATTCACAGGGAAGGCAAAGCAGGGACAGAGGCGAGAGAAGAGGAACACCAGGAACCACCCGAAACATGTGAAAATGCAGACAGGGGAAACACACCAAGAAGACACAAAGCAGAAGAACACGGAACATACCAGTGCAGTTGTGTGTGTAACAATAATAAACTGTTTAGTTGAGAAAGCAAAGTGCTGCAGGTAGTTCTGTATGTTCAGGATGTAGTAACAACACTAATGACACAACAAAAACACCCTGAGGTAGTGAAGCAACGTTTCTCTGTTTCTTGAAGAACACTGCAGCAATGATGAGTCACTGTAAACCAAAAAGCAAAACTGATTCGAGTTCAGTAGAGTGAGTAAAAAAATAAATCACTTCTCATTGATTCATACTTCGAGGAGACTTATGTTAAAGTTGTGTGACCATACCCGAGTCTGCTCTGCAGCTTGTGCTGTGGTCAGTCCTTCTCCTGATGGAGGAAGTGTTTCTTTTTTGTTGTCAGATATCACCCTGGGTTCGCGGCAAGATCATTTAGGCCTTCTGTGATGTCACTTCCTGTGCGGCGGTTGACCTTGTATATAATGGTAAATGGGTTCATATGTAGCTGAGTTACAGAATAACACACTTTTTTGTACTGTGACCTATTCTAAGTCACTTTATTTCCAAGTCAGAATATCACACTCAAGGGCCATCAGCTGCGTCTTGCAAAGCTGGCGTTGCCCCAGGTCAGCCCTCACATCTGGCAGGGCTGACAAAGACAAAGGTCACCTGATAGTCTGGCGGGGCAGGACCCTTCAACTTCAACATGTGGAGCGAGGGAGAGAAGATGATGGAAGAAAAAGCTGTGAAGAGGAAATGTGGAGCAAAAAGCACTTTAAAACTCTTTAAACCACCAAGATGGAGACTGCACCAATTTGTGTTTTTTGAAAACATCTTCCAGTATCAGCACCCATCAGAGGGATGCTCCAACATCTGAACTATAAAGGAAGTGGTTTAATATGAAACATGTGTCAAGATCATTTGAATTACTGGATGTAAATCTATAAGTTCTTCTAGCAAAGGCAAAGTTTTTAATCCTAGTACATTTGTACACTATATTTATTTTGACCCAGTTTGTCAGTAACAGAGTTGTTTTTTAAGAATAAATATTTTAAAAGTTACATGATTAAGATCTGAAAATACTGAATATGTTAAATTTAAAATATTTTTTAGAGAATAAAATAAAAGATTGATTATTTTTTGACAAGTTAATAAACGAGAACATGGAAAGGTTTTGTGCTCTGATGTCTACATCCTTTCCTCAAAAAAGTCAACCGAGAAAGATAGATGAGAGAGGAATTCAGAGTCAAAGAAATAAATGGCATAAAGAGAATAAGGCAAACCCTCCTATGTATTTTTATGCCTTTTGTGGCTCATTTCTCATTTAACTGCTATCTTACAACCTCCCAAATCCTGAATTTCACCAGTGAAGGCGTTCACATTTTCCAAACTATTGGTTCTCCACAAGAGGGTGCAATACAACAATAATGCTGTTGTCTCTTGGGAAAATCAACTCAGTCACTCTTGTAAAAAGATACTCACTCTATAGTTTTCTTCCCATTGAAAAGAATGGTTAGAATTTCAGTATAATTTATCTTAGCCTAAACTGTGTTCCCTTACAGTACAGACAGCTCTATAACAGCTATGTGAATCAACAACAACAAAAAAAATCAATTTTGGTCCTTTAGGATACATCTTACAAGACTTTGTGCATCAGAATACCTAATGAAATTAAATATCCCCACACTTCATTGTGATTTAAATTTCCTTGAGAAAAAATACAAGAAGGATCATTGCACATATTAGTGGAAGGACTAATCTGCATTGAGGGTAGCAGATGGATGTCATGCTAGACCCTGTGAGACTTGGGGAGACATGGTTAGGCAGCAAGTCAACATTGTAAGCAGGAAAAAAATGACCAGTGTAAGGATCTGAGCGACTGGCCAATGACTCTTTCAGAGCAACTCCAAAACAGCATGTCTTGTTCTGGGTGTTCTCTGAGTGATCACTACCTACCAAAAGTGTTACTGTCCACGCAGGACAACTGGCAAACTGGTGACAGAGTCATCAGTGCCCAAGGACCAACAATGCACATGGGGAGCATCACAAACCCTGAAATCATTTATACTGGCTGTAATAGAAAGCTGTCAGAACACAGTTCTCCACTGCTTGTTGTGCATGAGGCTGTTCAGCTAGTCAGAGTCATGCTGACCCTTGTCCACCACTGAAAACCCCTAATGGCAGCAGTGGAAGAAGGTGTCCTGATCTGATGAATCATGTTTTCTTTTACATCATGTGGACTGCTGTGTGTGTGTGTGTGTGTGTGTGTGTGTGTGTGTGTGTGTGTGTGTGTGTGTGTGTGTGTGTGTGGTGTGTGTGTGTGTGTGTGTCATTTACCTGGGGAAGTGAAAACACCAGAATGCAATGTGGGAAGAAGAAAGCCAGTCAGTGTGCTGCTCTGGACAATGTTCTGCTGGGATACCTTGGGTCCATATTGAATAGAGACAGTGTATTAACTAAACTTAAGTGAACTTAGGTATTTCAAATATTGTTGCAGAAACAGATCAGGTTTCTTAAAATTAAGATCAACCCACAATAACATAATATAATATAAACCTGGTAATGAACATTATTGAATTCTTAAAATTAATGGAAGATAATGGGTTCCTTCTCTTCTTCTCTCTTCTTCTTCATTTTAGTCTTAAACTAATATGAAGGTGGAGCATCCATCTATTTTGTTGGCATGTGAACATTTAAGTTTTGAGTAAAATTTTGAAATCTAACTAGTGTTCTTTATCTGAATATTAGCAGTTGTGGCATATTATGGCTCTACTCAGCTTTGAGATAAAAGTAAGAATCCTCAAGGTTGCCCTATCTCACCATATTGTCTTATATTAGCTGCTGAAATGTTAGCAATTAACCTTAAAAACAGTCATAACTGGCAATAAAAACTAATTACATTTGGTTCAGTCAACTGCTGATGACACAACAATCGAATTCCAACAGCTATTGAAATTTTTTTTTAAATGATCTGGTAAAAGCAATTGATTTTGATTGCCTTGATGCAACCTTAAAAATCAATTGGCTAAAACTGTGGATTAAACATAGCAACCTCTTTCGATATTGTCATCCAAATCAGTTATTCAATTTAAGGTTTGCAATTTCTTCACACATTCCGATATTGATTAACTTTATAGAAAACAAACAAATTTTGTTATTTTGGAAAATGACTTTTGAGCCACACTATTGTACTAAAGAAAAGCACAATACTATATTAGAATACATATTTACTTTACAATGACTGGTTTGAGATAAATATATGGTCTACATTTGATTTAATGGGTGCTAATATTAATTTATTAGATTATGGACAATTTTGCACTTAACAAAGTTTCAACCGTCCAAAGTCAGACTTTGTTAAATTACAAATAGCTCTACTCCAACAATGTGTGTTCCTGTAAAAGATATAATGGCATACCATCCTATACAGTTGCAAATGGCGCAACTTTGAATTCACAGCATTTAAATGTTGTAAAAATATTTTTTAAAGAATTTGTCTCACAATTTTTCTCTTTACAATTGCACCCCAAGAGATAAATAAAAACATCCAACACAAATTTGGGGGGGGAAACAAATCAATCAATCAATAAATTAAGAACTATGTAAGCTTACCCATGGCATTCCTTAACCCCCCCCCATTCAAAACAGTCTTTATGTCCGAAAATAATCTGATCAGTATGTTTCCTACGAAGCGTATTTGCTTTTGCAGCTCAGTTGTATGGAAACGTAATGTCTTTCTGACTCCCACTATCTTTTCAGAATGATGACTGAAAGGTCATAAAAACGGCAACGTTCGCAAAGATAGGCCTTGGGTATCAAATTAAATTAATATCTAACCGGGATTCTGATCTGTATCTCCTACTGTAAACTTCTGTAAATTAATGCCCGTTGAGGGGAGGAGGCAGCGAGAAACTCAGGGTTTGTTGCGGAAACCATGCCAGTGAGCAGGTTACTTCAGAGTCGGTTACCAGACTGCGACAGAGTAAAACTTATCTCTGCTGTAGGAACAGGAAACCCAGATTTCCCCATTAAACCTGCTTTCTGAAATAAGCCTTTGTTTGCATTTAAGACGAAACCAACGTGAAAATCATGTCAAAGTTTGTCTACAATCTTTGATCCATCGCCGCCCTCGACAAACAGGGCGTTTCTAAACGAGCCAAGGGCGTGCTCGTACTGTGCGGGGATGTTCGATTTATGATTCAAAGTAAACATGCGGGTGGGGTTAATTGTTTATATTGAGCAAATTTCACCAATGTAGAACTACTAAACGCATCAAACAAACTTAAATGAATTCTTAAATTTCTTAGTTACTACGAAAGTTATATCAAATGTATGCAGGAAAGAAAACAGCATAAACTCCACTCTTCCGGACCACACACTATTCATGCTTCAGTTTAATGACGCTTTGAAGTGGCACGATCTGTAGCCAATGAAATTTCAAAGCCTGGTTTGAGCGATGTGATTACAACCAATAGTCTTGCAGTGACTGTTTGAGTGACAGACGATGCAGCTGTAGTGGGGGAAGGGGTCGCTGAAGTTGACGGAACCGCCATCTTGAAAAGTGCCCTCTGATGATCTACATTTTCGCGCCTGTCAGAATCAGTTTTAAATGCTTTATTTTCCTTACCCGGATTTCTAGTTATCGCCGCGTTCGTTTTGATAAGGCCCGGGGCTAATGGCAAGATAAGCCACATGCTGGAGATTCGCCGTTTACCGTTGTCTATCGGTAAGTACACTTGCCAGCCCATGCACTTGGCTGGTGCTGAAGAGACGATTAGCCAGCAGTCTTCTGGTAGCCGGCTAACGTTAGCTGGCTAGCAAGAAGCATACTTGGCCATCTTAACACTGCGCTGTCAGACACTCTTGGCGTACCTCTAGCTAGGAGAGAGTAACGTTGCATTTCAGTTTCAGTAGGTACTTTGAAGCCGTGGCGTGATTTAGTCGGCCAACTTGATTGTCAATTAACGTTAGCCTAAAATGTCACTGATACCGCTGACGCTGTCCCTGATAGCAGTTTGATCATAATTTTAGGGGGGCATGTTAGCTAACAATAGCAGACGATAGCTAGTGATGTTAGCTCGTTGCCTGAGCCGGCGTGTTTCTGTTGCGTTAGTGGTAACTGTTCGTCTGTTTTGGGCCCCTGTATGTAAATCCACTGATGTTACTGTAAACGTGGTATTTCGACAGTGAACCGCAAACACCGTTAGCCAACCCTACCTAATACAAGACATGTAATAGCTTTAATGGACATGTGTTGGCCTGGCGTTTCAACCCATGTTTAGCCGAAATGAAAGCCTTCTCTAACGCACGGCAAACCGAACGTTTAGTCTAACTATGTGTTAACTGGGAATGTTGACTTTGCATGCGGTTTGTGGAGAGCTAGAAAATGGTGTATCTAATGGCCACAACTTGTGGTTACTGAGACTGGCTCAGGCTGTTGGTTTGGGCATAAGTAAATAAGTGAGAATTCACGTACGTAAATCTCGGTGTATAGACTTTGGAAGCTTCCTTGATTTAGATGAATTGTTTTCTTTTCTCTTGGGAATTCTCATACTTTGGAGGTTGGGAATGCAACCCCAGTCAAATTTATTTAAACTGTCAGTAGCTGTCCAGGTCGATTTTATTTGTGTCTTGTGATGAGGGCTGGTGTACTGGGACATCTAATCAGGAACTCTGCTTAAACTATAAAAGTTAGTTTCCCCATGGTTCTACAGGTTGCAGAGTGTTTTATTGCCTTTGACCTGTGGTTTTTCATTATCTTGCCTTTAAGACCTGTTTAGGTATGTGTGGTGTGTGATATAGCAGGAACACTTGGACAGCTGTTGTTCAGCCAATAAAAATATTAATAAAAATCCACGGTCAAAACAACCGGATCTTACATGGTATGATCATGATTAGTCACAGTTCATTTTAATATAGCTTTGAGCTCTCAGTGGCAGTTTATTGAACAGATTTGCCGCAATCTCTTGGAATCATCAAAAAAAAAAATTCTGAATAAGTAGGAAGGAGGTTTCATCCTTCACCGGTGAAAATGTTCCCATCTTTCACTGCATGTGCTGTCCACAACAAATGATCGTGTTTACATAAACACTGTTTGGCAAAAAAGTGGTTTACACACTTTGGTATAAAAGTTGTGTTTACATATAGCTGGGCTGTAGTCAGATTTTCCTCTAGTCACTGAGTACTATTTAACAAAAACTGGGATGTTTGATATAAGGCTACGAACCAAATCGATTTTTAGTTAAAAGATCTTTTGATGCGTTTGAATTGTTTGCACAGTTAGAGGTCAAGCCCATACAGTGCAATCACACTATAGCCTGTATGCATCTGGATTATACAAAGAAATACAAGCTTAATGTGCATCAAAACTAATAGTAGCCATGATCACCTCTTTTTGTCATCCACCATTACGTTCCCTTTCCTGTCTTATTTATGTTGATCATCAATGATATTAAATCCACTGACAGGTGAAGTGAAAAATATTGATTTCCTCATTATAATGCCACCTGTCAAGGTGTGGGTCATATTAGGCAGTGAGTTAACACTTCCTGGAGTTGATGTGATGGAAGCAGGAGAAATGGAGAAGTGGAAGAAACTGAGAGACTTTGAAGAGGGTCGAGTTGCGATTGCTAGATATCTGGGTCGGAACCTCTCCAGCAGGTCTCATGGGCTTTCCTGGTATGCAGTGATCAGTACCTACCAAGAGTGGTCCAAAGAATGACAGGAGGAGAAGTGTCAACATGCATGTGGGGAGGAAAGACTGGCCGGTGTGGTCCAGTCCCACAGAAGAGCTACTGTAGCACAACCTGGTGAAAACCTTAATGCTGACTATGATATAATTCCTATAATGGGAACGTGAGCATCAGGACTGGAACATGAAGAATCATGTTGTCTTTTACATCATGTGGACGGCATGGTCTGATTTACCTGGGGAAGAGGTGGCACCAGGATGCATTATGGGAAGAAGGAGGCAGGGTGATGCTCTGGACAATGTTCTGCTGGGAAAGCTTTGGTCCTGGATTCACGTGGATGTTACTTTGACACATACATTGTTACAGACCAAGTGCTCCCCTTTCATAGCAGCAGTGTCCCCTGATGCCAGTGGCCTCTTTCAGCAGGATAATGTGACCTACCACACAGCAAACAATGTTCAGGAACAGTTTGAGGAACAAGAGTTGAAGGTGTTGACTTGGCCTCCAAATTTCCCAGATCTCAATCCGATCTAGGATCTGTGGGCTGTGCTGGAAAAACAAGTCTGATCCATGGAGGCCAGTTCTCACAAATTAACTTAAAATAATCTGATGCTAACATCTTGGTGCCTGATACCACAGGATCTTCAGAGGTCTTGTGGAGTCTATACCTCAGTGGCTCAGAACTGTTTTGGTGACACAGGGGGAACCTACATAGTATTAGGCAGGTAGTTTTAATGTTGTGGCTCCTCTGTGTATATGTACAACTATTCCATTACCTCAGATATATTTAATCTGTTGCGCTGCTTAGTGTGACATATTGTTGCATGAAGCCGAGCTGCCTTGCGTTGCTGCTTGCAGCTGGAAAATGTTGTCCTGATCTAAATACTATTATTGTCAGAAAGCTCACACTGAGCCTTGAGCAGGTATATATAAATAATAATAGAAAGCACCCTGAGAGCATAGACCTCCACCAAGGCTCAACATTTGCCCTAAATCAAGATTTTACCCAAAACTTCTCTTATGTATATTTCTGAAATGATCATTCAAAATTATCATATATACATAACATTTTTGGAGCATATGCTCCTGCAATGTAGTAAATATTACTTTATTATTATTAGTATTATTATTGTCTTGAGAGCACAATGTGTAGAATCTTGAAGAAAATCCCTGGACCCAGATACTGATCCAGATCCCTCCCAAAACTTAATGTTTTCTAGGTCTGACCAGGAGACACCTCTGGTTTAAAAAAAAAAAAAAAAAAGTGAAAATCCCTCCATTAGTCTTTACATAATGCCACTAACAGAGACAGACAGTGAGGTAAACATAAGCTCCTTGGTAACGAGCTCTTAACTCGGCATGGGACAACATGAAAATTTCACTTCAGGATCATTGTGGCCAAAATATCAATATCATTGTGATCATTTAAACTCTTAAAAATTGCATTACAGATAGTCTGCTTGGCGTATGGCTGGTGTTGTGTTGTGTTGTGGCACCAGAGAGACAATAAAATACAATCCAGGCAATGAAGTTTGAGTCACACATTTAGTGTTTAAAGGCCAGTCAGCGGTTGTAACACTGCACAACAATCTGTAATACTCACAGAAGGGATTTTATGACTCTGCACACTTATCAAAGTGGCATCTGTTTTCTCTGTTGTTGTGGCGATCGCATGGTAAACAGTGGAATACAGCATTCATCTTAAAAGTAACCCACCAGGGATTTGCCATTGATTTATTTGAGCCAATACAGTGCCTCGCTGGAAAAGTGGACCGCGCTCAACTTTTTTTTGTCGGACCGCTCTGCGTCATTTTATGTGGAACCCCCGTGCGTTGGCGCCGATGGACCGGCTCACTTCAAATCAATGCAGTGCTTCCCATTAACGATATAGAATGTGGCAGCTCACCACAGTCTCACAGTGAGCCCAATGTGCACGCACGCTTTCCAAAATGCAACGTTGTCTCGAACAGTTGCTCCAGCAAAGCACTGCCCCCCCCACTGGTGTGAGTGTTTGCTGCTTGTGGCGTGCAACAGGTAAGCCACAGTGGAACAGGTGAAGAAAAAGTGGAAAGGCCGGCATCCACCGGATCGACGTCCTCCTGTCGTCGACACTGCTTCGGTTTACACCGGCCACGTTCCCGCTGCGATGCAGTTTGGCTCCAGAGGATTCCGCGACAGGGAAGGGGGAGGGAGGGTAGACCAGATACCAGACCGCTACAGTGACAGTTCTGCTTTCGCTTTTATTTGTCCTTGGAGTTTCACCTTCGACGATGAGCCTTCCTTTGTCCATACTTTTACGAAAAAGATAACAAGACTGGTGTCAGATTGACTTTTGGACATGAAATACAATGAAAATGTAAACTCATGCATATTCACCAGGGTAGCGTTCTGTGATTAGCCAGTAGAGCTGCCGTCAGAAGTGGCATCTGTGGGGAAAAAATAGAGCAGGTGTTTATTTGAAGCGGAGCAGAGAAAAGAACTGATAGCTAACGTGGACGAGGATGGTGGCTGTTATCTCACAGCCGTAACACTACGCCGATGGCTCTGGTGGAAGGCTCTATAAATGTACAGAGCACAATTTGTCCCTAATGCAACTAACCTCTTAATTTTGCTCTCGGAGTGCGCCAGAATGAAGCATTTAAATATAAAATGTCCAAAATTTTCATCTGTGGGAAACTGTCTGACTGCGCCTTTTCATAGTCTGAGCTGTTGCTGTCATAAATTTGTTGCCTTGTGTCACAACAAGAAGCGCGTGAAGCAGCTACACAACAGAATGATGCATTTCTGAGGAGTGCTGAGTAAGGCAGGACAGTAGAAACAACAAAAATGTTGTCTCTCTTAGTAGAGGTGTTGTAGTTACAGCCCGACCCATACTGGATTTCTTTCTGTTTTATACACGCATGCAAGGCAGGTTGTTGCTTGTTGGTCAGTTTATATTGGAGGTGACAGGTTTTGCTCGGGGTTTTATTGTTGCACATGAGCAGCCTGAAGTGACCCAAATCCGATTTTTTTCGCCCCTGTGCGACCTGTATCCGATTCTTTTAATGACCGTCTGAACGACACAGATCCAATTTTTTTCAAATGCGACCCAGGCCGCTTGCATATGTGGTCCTGAAACCGATACATATCCGATATTTTGACACGTGACTTCAGTCTGAACGTCCAGGTGGCATTCACCCGACCTACACGTCATCAACAAGATCAACGCTGACGCGTTGGCTCACTGAAATAGGCCACTAAAATGTGTTTCCTCCCGCGAGTGGTACAAGCAGCCACTCACAGGTATACACAAGTTCTTTTCGTAACACAAATTTTTTTTATGAACTCAGTGTCAGTAAAGCAGTGGAGCACATCGGACGTTGCTGCCTCTGCCACACAAAACGCCAGGGGCAAAACCCGCACCCTCCTCCTTCTCCTTCTCCTCCTTAACACAACATTTTTCTGCATGTTCTGGCTCTGGCACAACAGCAGCTTTAATGTCGCCAGGTTCTCCATGCTAGCTACCTTAGGCTTTAGGCAACTTCCATAAACACTGAGCATGCTCGCTGCGTGTGACGTCGTTGTGTCCTCTCTTGTTCACACCGGAGTTCACATACAAGTCGCATTTAATTGGAAATGTGAACGACCTCGCAAAAAAAACCCAATTCGGATTTCACAAAAAAATCTGAATTGAGCATTAAGCCCTGCAGTGTGAACCTAGCCTAAGACCTTTCTCTCTGTTTGAGACCCATCTGTGTATTTTCACCATTTCTGAATGAGGTTTTGTGCATTAGGTTCTCTAATATAAGTTTCCATAGCGCCGCATTGTGGACATCATACACATCAACGCACCGATACAGATATGTCGGTCAGGCAAAAACAAAGAATCATCACAATTGCTGCATCCCTTTAACGGCACATCTCCACCTTTTCTGTCTCCACCTCGCAGGTGTATGCTGTTTGTCAGTCTGTCCGTCACCGCTGTCTGCCTGCCTGTCCGTCCATCCGGCTAGCCTGGAATGGGCCACAACTCCCAAAGACTAGAACACACCTCTTTTTAACCCAAGCTCCACCGTCTGGACTCCAACACACTCAGGTACGCGGAAAAGATAGCTGCTCCGTGACAGTTTGCGGCCACGTTTGCGTCCAATGTATGCTGAAGGCCTCGTGGTGTTTTTTCAGAGCGAACATGTTTTGGAAATTTGACCTCCACACCACATCCCACATCGACACGCTGCTAGAGAAGGATGATGTGACGCTGACGGAGGTGATGGACGAGGATGACGTCCTGCAGGAGTGCAAGGCCCAGAACCACAAGCTGGTGGACTTCCTGCTGAGACCACAGTGCATGGAGGACCTGGTCACCTTCATCACGCAGGAACCCAACACTGACGTAGAAGAGAAGGTTAAATACAAGTAAGAGACGGTGGGGTTTACGTTTGCCTGAATATAATCTCACAGACGGTGGAGTGAATTTGTGCGCACTTGCCTGGAGTCCGGCGTATTTAACAGTTACATTCCACTCTATAAAACTTTACATTTACGAACTTCTGATGGATCACTGCGGTGCGCAGTAAAAGGATTCAGTCACAGAATGTTTCAAAATGTTAGATGGGAAACAGTGGCCTTATAGCCTGTGCGACAAAAGCCCCGACTGTCTTTTAACAATAATAATAATAACCTTTATTTATATAGTACATTTCTTAACAAAATGACAAAGTACTTAACAGAAATAATTAAAAACAGACGAGAGGTACAGGCCTTGAAAGATTGAATAATAGCAGAATAAATCAGTATATATAGAAACGTATTCAACATTGCAAAAGGCTTTTGTGAAAAGAAATGTTTTAAGATGGGATTTATAAGAGGTTAGTCGACCGTCTTACGTCAGCCGTCTCAGTTGTCGTGGGGAGACGTACCATGCCACACCGTGCCAGTAACTCAGAAATGTAGTAGGGGCCGAGGCTGTTCAGATCAGATCATAGTTTGAAAATGATTTCACTCTTTGAGTCACAGTTTGGATTTGCTGTATCACTGTTTTTAATGTCTATTTAAAAAGAAAACACAAGTACTGCACACTCCTCACCTTACTATGGATACTCGTGGCACCTACGACTCGTGAGTGACATTCAGCACTGCGCTCGCTGCCGTGATAGTTGCTGAGTCATCAGAAGTATCACAGGCACTGTATGGCAGAGGAGATAAATGTAGGCTAAAGGCAGGTGAAGTTCCCAGTTCCTGCAGGGTTCCTGTGCTCCGGCTCAGCCACGGCACTGTTGCAGTTTTAAAGGAATAGTTCGTCTTATGTGAAGTGGAGTCGCATGAATTACCGTATTCCCCTGCATGGCGGAGGGGTGAGAACAACACAGAACCTTTAAAGAGTTATTTTTGTGCGTTAATCCAGAGTATCCAGAGCAGATTTTTCCTCATATCGATTCATGGCATTTCCCTGGATTTAAGGTATTGTAACTGGGGTATTCGAAAAGTCTAAGGAGCAGCTTCTGTTTTCTTCCAGGTATCCCAACATATCATGTGAGCTGCTTACGTCCGATGTGAACCAGATCAATGACAGACTGGGAGAAGACGAAAAACTGCTGATGAAACTTTATGGCTTCCTCCAGAATGAGCCGCCGCTCAACCCACTCCTGGCCAGCTTCTTCTCCAAGGTCCTGTCCATTCTTATAGGACGCAAGCCCGAACAGGTACGTCACTGTATTTGAGAACAAGACGCAAGTTGTCAGTGTGTGATTTTTGAGTGGTTCGGCCACATGCGCCAAACGTTAAAAAAATACAGTTTTTTCCTGTTAGTTTAAGGCCTGTATGGTTTGCTTGTGTTTCACAGATAGTGGATTTTCTGCGGAAGCGGGAGGACTTTGTAGACTTGATGATCAAACACATCGGGACGTCTGCCATCATGGACCTGCTGCTCAGGATGCTCACCTGCATTGAACCGCAGCAGCTACGACAGGATGTTCTCAGCGTGGGTAGTGGGACAGCACTTTGTCATTTGCGCTTATCGTGATCTCTGCCACCAGTTCGCTTATCGTGTAAATCGAATTGGACCATCGCAACCCACACAAACAGGCCGGCACAATTACATTCCGCTGACTGGGGTCTGGCATTGCTCAGTACGCATTTCGTTGAGGACAGTTGGCGTTAAGAGAACGCTGTACAAAAGACAAGTCACGCTGGTCCTTGCTCGGGCTTTTCGAACTTGACAAGCAATAATGAAATTAATAAAGCGGGGGGAAAAATGCTGCGAGGTTCAAGCACGAGGGCTCGGTGTTCAGCCGCTGCCTCGTTCCTGCTGGGTTAGTCAAGTCTCAGTCGATGTTTACAATAATATCTGCTATCAGAAGCTGAGAAGGGGGGAAAAGGCTGGTTTTACAAGTGGCTAACAGGGAAGTGCTTCTTGTTTGGTTCACACGCTGCATCAGCCAGAAAAGAAATGTCCAAATAAAGGAAGTGTTTTCTAACAGCTATGTCATCCACAGGATTTTACCACTTACTGCACTGAAGGTCCTGTTTGCTTCGTTTCCCTCTGAATACTTGCCCTGACCCTCTCTGCTCTCTGTGCTCTTTCAGTGGCTGAATGAGGAGAAGGTGATCCAGAGGCTGGTTGACATGGTACAGCCTTCTCAAGATGAAGATGTGAGTTTCCTCCACTGGCCGTCGGGATATTACAGCACCTCTGTGGGCTCTCGAATTTAGTTTAGTTTAGTTTAGTTAGAATTTGTTCGACAACTTGGTCTTACTTCTTCCTTTTGTCCATCTTACTTGCCACAGCGACACTCCAATGCCTCGCAGTCGTTGTGTGAGATCATCAGACTGAGCAGAGATCAGATGTTCCAGGTCCAGGGCTGCTCAGAGCCCGACCCGCTGCTGGCCACACTTGAAAAGTATGTGTCCTTTAACTCCTGTATTCATGGCTTCTCCGGTGTTTTTGACCTGACTTATCAAATACTCCGGAACTGAGTAGGAACTGATTACTGTGCTCTTTATTTTAAACGGTACAATAAAAAAAAAATCAAATAAACAGCAACAGGACTGTTTATTTGCTCACCAATTTAGCTATTGCTGTCGGTCGTGAACACGCTCTGCCTTGCCGAGCCGGTAAGTGAGCCAGCATTGTTCTCCATCCTCCTGTGTGTGTCGTCCTTCTCAGGCAGGAGACGGTGGAGCAGCTGCTGTCTAACATCTTCGACAAGGAGAAGAATGAATCCGCGATCGTCAGTGTTATCCAGATCCTCCTCACGCTGTTTGAGACCAGGAGACCAGCGTAAGTCACGCTCTGCCACTCTTTACTTTCCTTTACTTAAATTTGACATTGGCTGTACGTGTGGTGATGAGACAGTCGATAAAACGATGCCCCGTGCCTCAGAAGATGAGTTTTCTCTGTTAGTTATTGAAGCCGCCTTCCCCCGTTGGCTTTCAATGTCTGTAGGTTTGAGGGTCACATGGATTGCCCCCCGGGGATGTCCCATCCTTCATTCTCAGTCAACCACAGCATCCTGGAGGCCGTGAGACCCCGACTGAAAGACTTTCACCAGCTGCTACTGGAACCCCCAAAGGTAAGAACCACACAAACAGCTCGAAGAACTTTAGAAAATACCAAAATGTGTTTTCGTAGATTGAAGAGTGAAATTCTCTATCCTATTGACCGTCAGCTTATTCCTTTAGTTTGAGGTGGGGTGTTTTATCTGATATCTGTAAACAATAATGTTGTCGCTGAAATTTGTGGTACCAGTAAGGCTAAATTCATTGTTGTCCAACGGTCCAGTCGCAGAAACTTGTATGGACTGTAATATTACTGTGTTTCTTGTCCACAAACAGAAGAATGTGATGAAGACAACGTGGGGGGTGCTGGACCCTCCAGTCGGCAACACCAGGCTCAACGTGGTCAGACTGGTGGCCAGTCTGTTGCAGAGCAACACACACAGCATCAACACAGAACTCATTAACCTCAACACACTGGGAGTCATACTAGTGAGTGCCCTGTGTATTTTGCGTCGTGTTTTAGTTTGACAAGCTCACTACAGAGAAACCTGAGCGAAAAGCACGCTCACCAAGCGAACGGGTTAGGAGAGGCTGCTTTTAAGATTGTGCGCAAGTAGGCGCGTCGTCGTGCACAGTTGGTCCCTCATCAAGAAAAAAACCCCACTCGCTCATGAAATGAAGAAAAGATTTGCCTTGAGCTTCAACACGAAACGCCAAAGTCTGTATTCGACTTCACCTGATTCACAGCACAGTCATCAGTCTCTCCTCCTCTCTGTGTCGTGCATTTTTTTTCTATGATATGAATTTTTCATATGCCCCAATACCAAAACGAGGAGCCGTGTCTGTTGTATGGAGCTTCTTCGGCTATAAAAAAAAAATCTGACGTCGATCAAACTATAATATTATGCAAATGTTGTAGCCACAGGCAACACAAGCAATTTGCTCCACCACCTCAGCCGTCATCATGTCCTGGAGTATCAAGAGTGCATAAGTTCTGTTTTTTGACTGCGACAGTGATGCATTCTTATTCCTTCACTTCATTAGAATTGAGTGCCACCTCTTTGTAAACAGCAGCAACTGTATTAATACTAGTGTAAACATTAATGTTTTTCTACAATATTCACTCCTCATGACAGTAAAATAGGTCATTGTAAGCCAATTTATTGCAGTAATGTGCCCAGCACTAGTTAATCGTATCAATAATTTCATCTCATCAACTGATCTTCTGAAAAATAAGCTGGGCCGCATGTGGAAGGCCGCACCTGTCCTCGCAGAGCGTCGGCTCCGTATTTCGTCAAGTAAATGCAGCCACTGGTTGAGCGTCGGTGCCGGCAGCTAAGCAGCGGCTTGCCCGTTTGTTTAGATGCCAGGCGGCATGCGTGGCTAATGGCACGAAGCTGCGAATGATGGGGCTGCGAGAGGAGAGGAAGGGAGGACGGTTGTATTTAGGCGCTCTCGTGAACCACTCCTTTTTGTGTAGCGCGTCGCGCCTTTTTGAACATAAATCCGTCCGCGCAGGTGTCCACCCTTCCATCTTTTGTCCAAAAGCTTTAGTTTAAGACTTGCATCAGTGCAAATTACAGTCCTCGCCTGCAGCTTGTATTTAATATTCCCTCGCTCCAAAGGGAGTTAATTATACACGGCCTTCTCCATTCATCGCCGCTGTGCACACACACCTAAGTGCTACTAATGCGGGTGCTGCCGTCACAAAGCAGACCGCTTTCCACCTCGTAACTCAATAAACCGTGTTTCTAAATTTTAAGAAGCCAATCTGAGTTTGTCGTAGAAACCCTGCTGTCAGTGCTGCGATAGAGGCAAACGCTGGTGTGTTACGAACTCAGCTGGTAGAAATCGAAGTGAATGTTGGTTGTGG
Source organism: Psettodes erumei (assembly GCA_016785225.1). Classification (NCBI taxonomy): domain Eukaryota; kingdom Metazoa; phylum Chordata; class Actinopteri; order Pleuronectiformes; family Psettodidae; genus Psettodes; species Psettodes erumei. Next base: position 44,747 of record JAFBJZ010000823.1, on the reverse strand, counting down.
AGCCTCTTGGGTCTGTGAGCTCGCTCTCCGGCCGGGATGTATCCAGGTGGGACGCCACATGGGCGGGCCAACAAAGACATTCTGTTAACTTCTGTTTATCAGCCCTCCCTGAGTCTGTGGTTTGGGGTTTTACTTCACCGACCCGTAACCAGTGATGGATAGAATTACACAGTGGAGGTGAGGTTTAAATTGAACCAATCTAAACGCACGTGGCATAATTATAGCCATGATACTGTGCAATAAACATTTACTTCAGAATGATGAGTTCAGCCGAAGAACTTGATTACGGCCAATTTGAAGCTATTTTTCAATGCGCACCTTTTTGCATCGTATGTTTTTAATGTACTTTTTTGTAAAACAACAACTTCTCTCAGGGTTGAGAGGATGGGTCGCAGGAATGACCTGGATGTGACGGGAAGATAACCTTTCAAACAAGGCTACATGTGAAACAATCAACAACGTTTATGTTTCAGTGGGTTTTGATCTCCAGCTTCAGTTCCGCCTTCGATGTCGACCTCGACGAGCCAGAACCATTCAGTGTGGTGCGAAAGTAACTAGCCAAACCTCTTTCTCACCATCGTTTGTGTTGCGCCCCGCAGGACATGTACTTCAAATACATCTGGAACAACTTCCTCCACATTCAGGTGGAGATCTGCACAGCCATGATTCTGGCTATGCCCCCCGCCCCCGCTGACCTCCAGCCGGACACAGAGCAGGAGCATGGAAGGGAGAGCATCCTCATCAAACACGTAAGAATAGAAGGCAGAAGACATGCTTGTCCTCGTGCATACGTCTGGAACTATAGCTCGTCTAAAGTTGACTTTACGTAGGAAGACGCTAACATGAATCAAAATGTGCTCCAGCTGAACAGTCAGCCTAAACCATATGACGTTGATCTGGTTGTTATTTTCTGACCCCAAAAAACCAACACGTAACTGACTTGTACACACTGTTAAGTTAGTGGAGAGATACAGCGGTAAAGATGTGACAGGTAGTCACGCCCGGGGGCTGTATATTATACTGTGTCTCACTGCAGAAAAGACCCACTTCATTGGTTGTGTTTAACTTCCGTCATATGTTTCTCCACCAGCTGTTTCAAAAGTGCCAGTTCATCCAGAGAATCGTAGACGCCTGGTGCTCCAATGAGAAAGAGCAGTGAGTATTCGTCTCTGCGGACTTCGTCCGGCTGTTCCAGCGTTTAGCTGCAGCACAACGCACGACAAAACCAAAAGCTCTGCACTCCTTCACGCCGGGAGATCACTCCTGCTCGTGGATTGGGCGACTTAACGCCTATTGTCGCGATTTGGCATCAAACCGCTTCGGCTCCAAATGCAGCCAAAGTAGCGTCTGTATTAGTATTGCTTTGTTACATTACTAAAAGAATCTTCATACCTGAGATGGGAACAGGTATTTTTTTACCTTTTATTGCCTGTTGTCGCTAATTTGCATCATAGATAATAGATAATAATTGATTTATATCTATTGTATGTGCTATACTCAAATTAGCACTCTCAACTTCATTTAGCATCTACTTGAAAGCAAAAACACACACCAAATTTTTTTTTGATAATTGGGACTAAGTTAAGTGGTTAAGAGTGGAATGGGATGTCCTCGTAGAACTGTATCCACGTGTCTGTGTGTTTTAGGGCGGAAGGCGGTCGGCGACGAGGCTACATGGGTCACCTCACCAGAATAGCCAACTCTATAGTTCATAACTGTGACAAAGGCCCGAACGGACCGCAGATACAACAGCTCATCTCAGGTAAGTCGTGCGTGTCCTCCTCTGCCCCCCTATCAGTTTCAAACATCGACTTGTCGTGTGCCGTGTGTGAAGTTGTCTCATTTGTGTGTGTGTGTGTGTCACAGAGCTCCCAGCAGAGGACAGAGAGAAGTGGGAGGCCTTTATTTCCGGGCAGCTCGCTGACACAAACAAGAGAAACACTGTCGACCTGGTGAGTTGCTGTGCGAACGTCGACGCCGCAGCTGTTCAGACAGCGACGTGTTTTCACCGTTCACATCTTTTTCCATTACCTTTTTATTTTCGATGGTGTTGGCCGTGTCCTTCACCACAGTGGGTTTCGGCTGAGACCGTGGAGGTCACAGTGTTAAGTTTTGACATCACTCAAATCCTATGGGACAAAGGGAAAAAAATCTAATCTCTGCTTTTGTCAGTTTTGTAATATGAAAAAAACCTAACAAACAGCCATTGTAACAACAACAAAAAAAAAGGCATATAAATAGTAGTCCTGGCAACCTCACGTACCCCATGTGTAAAATGGAAGAAAAATAGATTTGAAGCATATACATATAACACAACTAAAATGATTTTTATGCGCTAAGCTGGAAAGCTTTGTGTTTTCTTCCCTGATCCAGTCCAAGCTTCATGACACACGGACTGCACTGTACATTTTCAGAATGATCTCGACTTTTTGACGTTCGGTACAGTACGGCATTGTGGAATGCTCCGTGACTGCTCTCTTGTTTTTACCTGCCCTTTTAGGTAAACACACACCACATCCACTCTTCCAGTGACGATGAGGTGGACTTCAAAGACAGCGGCTTTCACCAGGACTCCTCTCTACAACAAGTAAGACCTGAACACACACACACACACACACACACACACACACACGTGTAGATGGACACAAAGCAGACCCATAGCCACACAGGCCCGCTGGAACTCTGTCGTTGAGCCGTGTGAGCTCTTCTATGCGTGGACATTTAATGTACGGAGGTAGTGTCAGCAGACAAGCAGTGAAGACAGTGTATCATACACAACTGGAGAGTCAAGACAAAAGCACTTTCATCCCAGTTTACACAGAAAAGGACTCAGTCCTCAGCTGTCCGCTGAATCCCAGTCAGACATACATACTTTGGGCTCCGTTTAGGGGCCCTTGGGACTTTTTATTTTTAACCCTTAGATGCGTAAGTAGGGTCAAAAATGACCCCAGGGGTTGTTATTCTTCAAAATCTTTGAAATTAAAAGTATTTATATTTTCAAATTCCTCATAAAACATGTTTGTGACATGAGGCCATTGCATTTTTTTTTTTTAATTTTCATACATTTTAAGAAATTGCAGCTTTTGTATCACTAACCCACTTTTCCATAAGCGGGGTCAAAAATGACCCCAATCAATGGATTTAGACATTTTTTTGATAGCTGATTGTTTGTTTTGTGATTAAATGTGAATAAAAAGCGATAAATGAAAAATGAAATGAAAAAAGTCAAAAATTAAATCACTAAATCACTTTTTTTGATCAAAATATAACAAAAATCATCATCTTTAACCAAAATGAAAGAATTTTCTTAATTTTATTGCAAAAACGCATTGATTAATTAATTTATTAATTGGGGTTATTTCTGACCCCACTCATGGAAGAGTGTAGGTATTGGTAGGTCATGCATCCAAGGGTTAAAATACATTTTTGATACCAGACAGTGAATGTGTATGCAGATGTGAAAGGTTACTGTAAGAAGCTCCACTCTGGACACAATAAGTTCCAGACAGGGCGAACAGTGGAGTCGTTGCTGGAAGGTGGAACTGGGCACGTGCATCTTCTCAAACGTTTCCTTTCCTGCTCTCATACTTTGTGACTATGGGTCCTGCATAGTAACAAGCCACAGAAGCATCTCTCTATTCTGTTTGGAATTAATTGACTGAACTACTAATGTTTTTCAGGAATCTTCAAAGTTACCGTGAATAGAATAGTATTTTTTTTCCCCCAAGTAATATGAAAGCAATACATCTGACTGTAAATGCATGTTTGTGCTCTTTTTTTTTTTTTTATTAACCTGTATAGTCTACATGTTATCCATCCTTTTTGTTTTTACGACTAAGTATATATACATATACAGTATATTTGCTATGTATTTGTACCGCAAGTCCTGACTTGCAGCTTTGTATAGAGCCAAGACTATATCATTATCGTTGGTCTTGGGTTTTGCCAGGCCTTTTCTGATTATCAGATGCAACAAATGACGTCCAATTTTATTGAGCAGTTCGGCTTCAATGATGAAGAGTTTGCTGATCAGGACGATGTTGTGGAGTGAGTACTCATCCTGCATGACTAGACTTCCTGTCTAAGTATTGCTCTGTAACACTGAAATGGGGCGGGGCACTGAAAACAGGAAAAAGCTGGTCCGTGTATTTGCACGTTGTCATGTGAGTATCTGAATGCCACCGGAGGCCACCATTCTGATTGGAGCAGGTCATTTTATATTTATTAAATTTTGAATTGACCTCTATAATAAATCTAGCCGTGCACGGGTTGAAGAACCCACACCCAGCCTTTTTTTGTTTTTGTGTGCCGTCCCTTTCTACCTTCTTTATCAGGGCGAGCTGCTTTTTGGGGGTATCACCTTCTGCAGAGGTTGTGGCTTGTTGAAGGTAGCAAGTAGCTGAGAAACCATTTGAAATGTCTGCCTGTGTCTTACGACAGAGATGTGGGGTTTGGCATTATCAGACAACGCAAAATTCTGCAGAACACCAGTACTGTTCAGATTCTGGACTTTTAATCGTTTGACAAAATTAGTTCAAAAGACGAGATTAGTTGCTTTAGCTGCACATATTTATTGATAAAGATGGAGGAATTAATAACGAGCAACAACAAATGACATCAGTAAAGCTTTACGGTGCAAACAGACTGACTCTTCGTTTCATTAACAAGAGTCAAACTGAGTTGTGCGTTAGAGCACTGACTGTACCCAGACTCAGCTGACAGTGACAAACGCGCCGACAAGATGCGGTGCCATCTTTGTCGAAATTGACTGATAACGTGAGGTCCGCGCGCCTTCCCACCTGCGCGGTCAGCGTGGCTGGGAAGCGTCTGGCCGAGCCGCCCGCGTGCAGGTCAGACGCTTGTCAGTCGTCAACGACGGCACACGTCGGAAGGCGGCGCGCGAGTAGGTGAGTGGGGTCGTGTCCACGCCGTACGTTCATGTGCTGCTCCCAGCTGTCGGCCATGAGCCGTGGGGGTGGGTGGTCGTGGGGGTGCTGGTCCAGGCTCCTGGGTTCACGTCGGGGCAGGTGTTACACTTAACTCTGACTTACAGCTCACGGCGGCTTCGTCGCGAGCCTCCGTCTCGTTCCTGACCATCCCGACGCTGCTTATTAACAGCATCGGTGCGTGACGCTGGAGTCACGTGACCAGCTCGGTGTTCAGCAGCGCAAAAGCTGCTCGCCGAGCTCACGTCAGTAATAACAATGGGCAGTCGCCCACAAATCCAAACCTCAGCCCTCGCTTTGCACTTACATTCGTATCAGCACGTATTCTTACTGGTTTGCTGTAGAAATAGTTTTTCACTTACTGTGTTTTCTGCATGGAGATTTGTGGGTGTTGGACTTTGGGTCAGACAGTAAAGCGATTTGAGCGACTCACTCTGGGCTCTGGGAAATTGACGTTTTCCTTAATGAAACGGGTAATCGGCAGCAGATTCATCCATAATGAAGATAAATATTTTGTAGATGGCCTGACCTATATTTCGCTTTAATGTGTGTCACAGGAGTTGTTGGAAGCTGGTTTTTAAACTTTCGGCAGAGCTCGGTCAGCAGCTTCCCTCTGCCGCCAGTCTTACGACCGAGTCAGGCTATGTTATATTAAAACGATCTGACTTCGGCTCAGACAGTAAACCTAAATGAATGATTTTTCTCCGGCGACCGATCTGCCGTTCTTTATCGTTGCGTACAGAATAACGCCCCACTGAAAGCGACCATTTTGGCTCCAATATTTCTCCTACTACAGCCAGTGTATGGTTTGGATAGATTTCCTTTTCTTATCCGTTATTCAAGAGCGTGCTCTTTGAATTTGAGAGCATTATTTCTCCGGCAGAGGAACGGGACCTTTGCGCGGCAGCAGTATGTTTTGTTTTGGGTTTTTTTTCACGCAGACAAACTGCTCTGAGCAGGAGCAGAGCAAATATGTGCTGGAGCGGGGACTGTTTGATGAGGGGAGGGGGTTACAGAAGCCTGAAGGTGAAATGAAAAACTAATGCTCTCAAAATGAAGCAGCAGGCTGTTGGATAAAGATAGGATAGGAACGAAAGCCGGTAGATGCTGGTGTGCTTTTTCTCTGTTTGTCCAGTTTACCACACGCAGCATGCATATAAAGAAGAAAAGTGTGTATCCAAAAATGTCCGGCATGCCGCGTGTGTGTCTGTGTGTGTCCATCGATGCTGATGCTTAACGACCCTAACTAAACTAAACTCTGTTCTCTTTAACATTGCAGTATTCCCTTTGATAGAATATCAGACATCAATTTTTCACTGAATACAAATGAAAGTGTAAGTACTCGATTATTAATCTTGACTTCATACACAGCCAGCGAAAGCGCAGCACAGTAGTTTATTCGTATGGCATGTCTTACAGTGTACTTCCTGTTTAACAGATGTGTAGAATGTGAGCTGTCATATTGATGTCAGCGTCGCCGCCGGGCGGCTCTCGTAGTTTGTATGTGGCGGATGGGCAGACCCGGCGGCTTTCTAACACGCACGTGTTCCGTTTCCCCCCCAGGCGAACATAGCTTTGTTTGAGGCTCGCTGTAAGGAGAAAATCCAGCAGTTTGAAGACGCTGGTTCGGACGAAGAAGATATCTGGGACGAAAAGGACGTCACCTTCGCGCCCGAGGCACAGAGACGCCCCAGGTCAGCAGGGTGACACGCACACACACACGCAGGACGGGATTTCTAAAACTTCAGTCGATTCCTTTTCAAATCTTAGCATCTGCAGTTTGAAAATATCCTGCTGGAAGAAATGGAGAGATAACTTATCCTTTTACTCTTTGTTAATCTCTCATCATTTTAACTTACCAGTTATTTTGTCAATAACCTCGGGCATTATGATTTCAGAAAACACAGACAGACTCCCAGAATTTCTCAATGGAAACAGAATCTACTGTAAAACGAGGAATATCATGGAATTAGTTGAAATGCGGATGTGGTTTATATCAAAACTGTGGTTTTCTCTGCTGATCTACATGTTTTTCACAGTGTACTGCGGTGAACATCTCTACTGTGTTTGACTAGCTCTGTGTTCTTCACTGAGGGTGGGGCTCAGGTCTCGCCCACACGCACACCCACACACCCACACACACACACACACACACACACACGCACACACATGCACACACATGCACACAGAGCCGAATCATGATGGAAGCTGAAAGTAGCTGGGGATTTGAAGCACTGAAGCTCCTGAGCTGCCAGCTCCACAGCACAGACTCACCAGTTCACCCAGCATCTGCCTTGCTGGGTGAACTGGTAAGAGGTGGAAAAAGCTCTGGATGTGTTTGTCCATCAGGAGCTCAGGCAGCACAGACAGTGAAGAGAGCACGGACTCGGAGGAGGAGGATGGGAAGAGAGATCCGTTTGAGGCTTCCAACCCCAGCACCGACGACAGAATGGAAGTCGACACAGGTGGGTGGGCCTTTTTGACGGGACTTGGTTTATTCGATTCAGTGGATCGCTTAATTTTTTTTTTTTAATTGATGTTATGAAATATCGTTATCAATACTTTACTCCCCGTGATGTTTTTTTAAAAAAAAAACATGTTGTAGGGCCGGTGTGGACAGCCAACTTCGACGACATCCCCATGGACACAGGGACCTCCACAGCTCCGGCCTCCAGCCCCACCAACCCTGCTGCCTCCTCTCCTCTGTCCCCCGCGTCCTCCTCCGCAGAAGGCCTCCCTGAGTCAGCATGGAGCTCTCCTGCCACCTCCAACTCCGAGACAGGCTGGGCTGATTTCTCCAACTTCACCCCTGTTAGGTGGGACACCACGACAGACTCCGGTCCAGCTGTTTGTTAGCGTGCCGCGGTGACAACAGTGTGTTGCTCGGCTCTGGTTGACGCTGTCTGTCCTCTCTTTCAGCCCTAAAGACCCTCTGAGGTGTAACTCTCCTGTTGCAATGGAGACCAGCATAGAGACAATTGACCCTCTGGGTGTCAATGCACCGCTGCAGACTGAAGGTGAGCTTGTGAGCAGATGCAGAGAATTTATCTTCCGTCAGGATAGCTGTCGACGTCGGACACATTTGACCCGTCTGTCTCGCCTCTTTTAACGCCCCCTCAGACTGTGACGGCTGGTTGGGAACCAGCGCGGCGCCCCCCTCCTCAGCCTCGCCGAAGGATCGCGAGAGATCTAAAGCGGAGGAGGAGACATCCTGCTGCGAGCAGCGCAGCATCACCGAGACGGTCATCAACGGCTCCATGAAAGAAACCGTCAGCCTCACCGTCGACGCCAAGACCGAGACCGCCGTCTTCAAGAGGTCCGCCAAACACGACACAGCCGACATGCCACATCACTGCCTGTCGTTAGGAGCAGTTCCAATGCTAAAGCGTTCTAAAAGCCCAAGAGGGGGGAACACTGCGGTGCTCTCACATGATGGGTCTCACTAGTGCCGTCACATCCGTTTATTTGTATTGCACCAATTCACAACGTACATTATCTCAAGGCGCTCAAGACCCCACAGTGTTAGAGAGAAACCCAGCAGCTCCCACAGTGAGGAAGGAGTAGGGTCCAACAGAACCAGAGGCGGGCTGGGGTGGCCATCGACTGGTTGGGTTGAGAAACATATACGCTCTTCATAGATAGGCCACTGAAATGATGACGCACCCCACACAAACAGCACCAGAACAACCCACAACTACACCTTCTCACGGTGCAACTCCATCCTTCAGAAATGATGACGCCGGCTCACTGCCACCTTTCAGTCCCATCAGAGTTGCACCAGTAGGCAAATACGTCAGCAGGTTTTAAAGTTGGTCGTCCTCTGTCCCTCTGTCCCTTTGTTGATGCTGCATTATATTGTGTGTCTGTCTGTCTGTGTAAAATAACTGTCTGATGAACTGAGCGACACTTACAACCTGAGCTTCCCCTCTCTCTCTTGCTGTGCGTTGTGGGTGTGGTCTTCTTCAGAGTGTTGAAATCTTATCGGTATGTACAGCCAATCAGAGATCAGCCTGCAGCCGTGATGTAGTCTTGTTGTCACGTCAACCACCAACTTTTCTTTCCCAGTTCTGATCTTCTTCTTCTTTGGTTCCAGCTCCTTGTTTGTGTATTTCATTATCTCCATTCTGCATGTGTTTCTACCAAAGGTGTCGTCCAAGTGCAGCTTTTTAGTTGGCTCAGTTTTCAGACTTTCTGACTTTCATCTTAACACACCAACCCGATATCAAAACCAAATTACTCTTTGCTCTCAAGCCGAGGCTTCAGCCTCTCCACAACTCCATTTGAATTTGACGCATTTTTATCTGTACACCTGATTTGCATGGTTTGCCTTTAGCCCTCAGACGTGGTCTCCATCTTTCAAGAATGGATGAGAATGAGTTACTAAAGGGAAAATGTACAGTGACGGGTGACGTCGCAGCGGCGAACAATGTGGGGAGCCCAGACAGCACAATCACAGTTGATCTAAGTTTAAAAAAAAAAAAAAAAAAAATCTGATCTAAGTTTTTAAAAAAAAATTTTTAAATCTGATTTAAGTTTAAAAAAACAAAAACAAAGTCCACACGCACGCGTCTTTCTTTCCCACTGGCTTTTGTCCTGTGGTCCACAGATGTACTGAAAAAAGACCTTTGCAAACTGAAGATGTTAACGGCATTTGTTGTAAGCCGACCAGAGAATCCGGCTTCTGATTGGCTGACGGGGCTTTTACATGCTCTGGCTCTCTTGGTTTTCGTGTGGACTGAGATTTCTTTGAAAACCTCAGGTTTAGTGTGACTCAACACACCTTTCCATGTTTCCTCTGGTAACAGTAGAACAGCTCTCACCTGTACATACTGTAAAACAATAAGCATTTTTACATTTCAGGTGGTTCTCATTTGAACCAAAATACAAAAAAAACAAAAGTCAGTCGACATTTGAAAACACTTGTGTGACTGGAATGAGACGCGTGCCATACCGCACATGTTTCTGTTAAACCCGGAGAGGTGGAGCTGGCAGGAAGGCTTCCACCATAACGATAGTTTCAGAGCTGTCGTGTCCCTTTTTTCTACATGAATATCATTTTGAGACTCACGGCACGAGGAAAGCTGCACGTTGTGACAAATGACAGCTGCTGGACTGCATTTGGGTGTTTCTGGGTGCTTTTGCTTTGAGTGAGGCCTCATCCAGATCATTGGTGGTTCTCTGAGACGAAGCAAGACTTGACGGCTGGCACTGTCCATTTTGGTCTGATCGGTTCGTAGGCCCCGTCCGCTGTTTGCCGGCTCTGTGGCCACAACGTCAAACAGGATTGTAAGCACAACAACCAAAACATTGGACTTTCTCCATTTGCTGTACATTTTGATGCTTCCCCTTCACGCTGTTCACAGCCTCCCCATTTCATCCGCCACCATCTTTTTTGTTTTCCCGTGTGCTCCATCAGTCCGTTCAGCATGCATCACTGTGCGCATCTCACTGTGTCGTGCGGGTTTCTCCGAGGGGAAAGTGGTACCGGTCCCCTTTTTAATCGATGCGTTAATGTATATTTGCGTGTCTGTGTGTGTGTGTTTGTGTGTCTTTGTGTGCACGTGTGTTGCAGCGATGAGGAGAAGACCGCATCTTCAGAGAAATACTCGGTAGCCGAGTGTGTGGATTTGGAAAGGACGGGCGTCAACAGTTCAGCTGCAGCCTGCTGTCCCAAAACAGGGTCAGACACAACACACACACACACACACACACACACACTGCTCACAGGAACATGGTCAGTCACATGACATGTGCAGGGGGATTTCAGTGTCTACACCTGGGGGGAAATGCTGCTCCAAAACCATGTTTTTAATTGAAGCAAACGAGCGTCAAATGCAGCACTTCACTTTCACTCCAGCTCTCACTTTTTCTGTCTTATTTATAATGTGACTTTAACGAACTTGGTCAATTGGATTTCCTTGTAAATGATAAAAATTGGTTGTTAATGGTTTCAAATCATCTCCAGTTTCCGTTAATAAGTTTCTCCATGTGCAGCCGAAACATGAAAGAAAATCCAGCTGATTGGTTCTCTGCTGCTGAGCACGGATTTTGTCTGTTTCTCTTTTTCAACAGTTAATTAACAAATTTACCAAGGTTTTTATGATGATTCCTTACCTCAAGGTTTTTGTAATACAAATTTGATTTAACTCAGAATACAGAACATAAGCACGTAGGCTTTGTCCACACAAACAAACATGCTGAGCAGAGATGTCAGTATCACAGTGTGAAAACCTCCAGCAGCATGTGCAGTAATTGTTCTGAGCACTGGGTCCATACTCGAGGTGACGACCCACGTCCTGTTGTCTTTCTCAGGAGACCAACATTCATACTGAGCCCTACTCCTGCATTGTACCAGCCATGTTTTCCATGAAGACGTGATCCAGTGAAAGTTCTCTTAATATGGCGCCAGGCTGATGATGATGGGTTTTTTTTTCTCTACTCTCCTGTGTCCCCATGTGAGCAGTGAGAAGTGTCGGCCCGCTGTGGAGCTTCCAAATGGTCCTCTAGAGGAAATGTCAGCCATAGAGGAGGCCAAGTAAGTCCCAAAGTAAAGTACTGCTGCTGCAGTCTGAGCGTGCCACATGTGAAAAGCCACAGCTTCGCTCTTTTATGACTCTGAAATAGACAGGTCTTATTTCCTTCCATGTCTACAAAAGATCTCCACATCTGCATGTTTGCTGTCCTTTCCAGACTGGACCAGAGCGCCGCGTCCTCAGAGCCAGCTGTAAACGGGCCAGCGTGAGGGTCGTCCGATGCTAGCCAATGGCCAGCCTGTTCTGCCGCGCAGGGCCCTCCCCCTGGCTTCGCCAGCAGAGGCCACTGCTCAGAGCTGTACCAATCACATGCCCCCACCAGGACCAGCAATACTCCCATCGGCCCATCACTGACAGTCAGACAGACAGACAGACAGACAGAAAGACAGACAGGTGTACAGACACAGGATGAACTGAGAAGCAAAATGAGAGACATACTCAAATGGATACTAGTTTTTTTTCTGCATTTGTTTATATACTATTGTTCTTATGAGGTGACGTGTGACTGATATCTTGCCACTCAAAATTAAATAGTAATGTTGCTATAGTTAAAGAAATGATTGTATGAATAAAATATTTTATAAAAAGACAAATGTATACAGAAACATAAGATGACTTACCAGAGGAGCAGGCGTTGTTAGGAGCTGGATCTGTTACCCTGCATGGCAGACTGAGACTTCATGAACAGCAGTTGGTCCATTGGACCCCCCCCCGCCATTGGTCTGTGTCTCCTGCGAATTGAAACACGTTTTAAAAACCACCCTTTTATTTGCTGCAGGTATTGTTTGTAAATGTTTTCTCTTGTATTCTTCTGCATCGACAAGCTTCTTTTTTTTTATTTATTATAGAAGGAAAATGATGGTTTATGTTTTGTTACTTAAGAGCCATACCAACACACACCCCCCCCCTCCTGGCGGGCTGCGTTCATGCTAACCGGGCAGCTCCTACCTTGCTGAGCAGGAGACATGCAGTTTGTGGTGACCGCAGGGGGAGTGTAAATGCACATCCTGAGCTTGTCTGTCGCCCCACTAAACTTCCTCAGAATCACAGTCCCTTTTCATTGGCCCAACACTCTTTTTTTTGTTTTATCTCAAATGCTTTTTAGACCAGCGGTTCTCAACCTGAGGGTCTCACTTTGTAACATGCCAACGTTAAGCAACTTCATCGCAGGTTGAAGATGTAACTAGACGGCGAGCAGAACTGTGTTTTTAAGCAGCTACTGCGTTTTAGGGAACCTGAGGTACTGAGGAAGTAGTAAGATCAGTTAGTTTGCGAGAAGAATTGATTTCTGGAGATGACTATTTAAAATTCTGGATTTGGACAGATATCAGTTGCTGAACAACCACAGGTATTTATTCTGAGACTGTGTTCAGACTGACAACAACACTGTGGAGGAAACACAGCACCTGCCTTTTCAGAGTGCTGCTGGAGAAGTCAGTTGCCAGTGCAGAGCAGGGAAGCTGATTGTGGATCAACGTTCGCTGAGATGCCAGATGACGATGGCGCGCTACGTTGGCCAATCAAATCAATGCAAGCGCACATTACTTGTCGATTTCCTTATAAGGTGAGCATTGAAATGCTTCATCCATGTGTTGAGGAGAGGGATGAGATGACCATCACATAAAATTGTACATTCCTTCCTCATAATATGCTGTACAGTGTTACAGTGTCTGATGAGCATTCAAAGTTCTGCATCTGTTACTCAGACTTCCTGCCTCCCATCCTGCATTGTACCTTATTTCCCAGCACCAACCAAAGGAACACACGCTCACCCTGTGAGAGTCCACTTGAGTGTGAAGTGTTTTTAGTGTTGTTGTCAGTCTGAATGCACCTTTGTTCCACCTCCAGTTTTGTTTCTTTGAATCACCACCTCAGTTTAAAGATCCAGCAGTTCATGGGGCGTTGGACTGAAATCTGACTTTTCAAACTTGAACTTCAGACCTGCCATCATTGTGTTAAGACATACTGTAGTTGCCTCTGTATATACGGCCCATACGGGCTTTGTTTTAATCTCCACCTGAGAAAGATGTCTGTCTGGCCTTTGAGGTGCCAGATGCTTCACTTTTTTCTTAACATTATAAATAAATGACCTACGTTTGCATTGGGCCTACCAAGCAGAAGTGCAAAAATGAGCATTAGCTGATCTTGAAATCTGTCGCAGCATCACTGCTGGAAACCTGTCCACGTTGGGTAAACTCAGCCCGGCGTGTCCTCCTGCAACTGGGATGAAATGGTTGATATTTTCTTTCTCTTCTGCAGAACCCCTTCATTTCTCCATAGCAAATGTGACAGTGTTTTATTTCATCTTTGGCAACACATGATTCAGGTTTTGGCATTTGGTTCCAAAAGAAAATGATTTTGTAACTCAGTTTTCTGTACCAACGTTGGAAAGGGAATAAGCTATTTACAGATGATAGTACAACTTAACTCCCATTTTTGTCTGATTATTAATGAATTAAATTTCATCTTAATTTCTGAAGCCATGTGGTCTTTGCAGGTGGGTTATTGGGCTTGTCTGTCATGGCTAAGCTTTTATTAGGCCTGTTGCACAGTTCCACCAGAGGCTTCTTTGAGAATTGGTTTTGAATACTCCCAGCATTGATGCCAGGCAGTCTTCATGCACTGTTTATGAGCTGTCAAAGTTCTTTCATTAAAAGTGAATCTGAACTTAATGTGACTCACTACACTAGATAGTAGTTATCAGTGCTGCCCTCTGGAGCTTCCTTGCATTACAAACCAGCAGAACTACCGATGGGATCTTAAGGTCTGAGTTTGAGAAGAAGTGGACTGTGAAGGAGTGATGGATTTGGATGGTGGCCATAGTTCCAGAGCACCGTCTTAGCAGAAAACCTGGAAAAGGTCAGTCTTGTTTTTCATTTTCTGTGTTGAACATTGTTAATGGAAGACTTAAGCTGAGTGTCTGTTCCTTTTAATCAAGGTGAGGATGCGTTCACCAAAGAACACCTTTTAATGCATTGTTCCAGTTAAACAGCTGTAAACTGTTAATTAAACTGCTATTTACTTTTGGTTATACTTTAACATTTGACTATGGATCTTTAGTAATACTTTTCCTGTGTAAAGTTGTAGTAAAATTAATACTTGTGTAAAACATCAGTGCCTGGGTATTAGAAGTACCAGTTTTACTAGGATTGGTCAATCTTAGAAAAGCGTGGTTTCCCCACTGACACAAATATGTGCTGGTGGCCAAACACCACAACATGATGGACCTATAGTGTGAACCCTGGTTCAGAAAGCAGCTTTAACTAATCCTGAACTCTGACTCCAAGAGCCCTGAGTATCAGAACATCTGCTCGGAGGTAGTTAACTCTCGCTAACAAGTGTCTGGTGAATGAAAGAAGCCATCATCAGTGGAGCTCAGATGCTGTGATCTACAATGGCACCAGGTTAATAAAGAGCAGTGCCTCCACTTTAATCCACTGGGACTACAACGATTTTAGTGTGGCAATGTATTTATTTAAAAACCAAAAAGGAGCAGTGAAGAGCCTGAGCTGGAGAAGAGCCCATAGGTTTAAACTATTCAAGAGCATATTATTTAGCAGACTTGAGTTTTCTTAAAGGATGATAGACTGCTGGCATACTCCTGTTTGTTAGATGTAAAACATATTTATCCAGCTGTAACCTGCTGGGCACGGGTGCTTCTGGCAGCAGAGGATGACAATGTAGATCCAACAAAAATAAATATACTGTATATTTGTTTACTTTTACATGTTAAAATCTTGCTCAATAGCATTTAAGGACAATATTTCAGTATGCAGTGAATTTAAATGTGGAAAATAATATTTTGTTAAAGCAAAAGCCCACTTTTAAACTACATAAACTCCACCAACTCTTGTTCTTAATTATTAGTCTTTAAATGTCCACTGAGTCTGAGTGTTGTAAAGACAGTGTACTGATTTTATTCTGATTTATGGATGAAGAATCTCTTTCCTTACACTGATGACTGATGGATAATAAAAGAGTTGACGTTAATAAAGGCAGAGAAGAATAATTAACAGAATAGTGTCCAGTCTAGTCTTCTCCCAGTGTCATCAGATATGTGCTTTGGTATTGACTGTATGAGGAAGGAAATGAAGCTTCGAAGACAGACAGATGCAGGATTTCCCTTAATTTGGGATTAGCAAAGTCAGAGTTTTGTGGAACAGTGTCCAATTGCCAAACTAAAACTTTACAACATGGTGTTACTTTTTATACACTTCATTATCTTGGAGGTAAGCAGATATGTCCCACTGGCACAATGCAACACTCTTTAGGTTGGCTAACTCAAGGTTTTTTTTAATGTTGTACAGTGTCCATTTGTTTGACAATTTAGCACAGTCAAAGACTGGCACACCTGACTGCAACAGCACTTAATGTGTCATGCTCTCGAGAAAGAAATTTAGATTTTGAATATTTTGCATCGCCCAAACAATTACATAGACTTTCATAAGAACAAAAACGAGACATGATAGATGCAATGATGGATTATCCGTATTATTCAAATTGCAAAATCTGAGCAATTTGGATTAAACTGTGAACCCCTTAAAGCTTCTGTCCTGTGATAGATGGTTTGGGTGTAATATGCATCTTGCTGCGTGTGTATGAAGAGTCCGCAGGTGGCTCTTGTTGGGCAGAAGCGGCTTTAATTACTAATATCAGTCTACTTTTGTGGCTTCACCACAGAGTACCTCCAAACATCCAAAACATACCGTATTAGGAAAAGACAAATGTTGAAATATGAACCAATTGACATCTGATCTGAGTGATAAGTAACAGAAACAGAGAGATTTGTGATTTTTTTTTATTTGTAAACTCGGTTTGCACGTGGAAGTGCGCGCCGCGCACGCATCAATATTTCCTCTGCACAGTCTGCAGCGTGACTCTGTAGCTTGGGAGATCCGAAACGCGTTTCTGCCTGACAGACCACGGCCGGCGACTGACGTCATAACAAGTTGCGTTCCAGCTCGTCCAGCTAGCCTGATGCTAGCTAGTGTTGCGTCAAGCTCGAGTGCTGGTAAATCCCTCACCGACTCTCATGCCCTCGCACCTATCTCCCCCTCATGCGGTGTCCGGTATCGGTGTGAGACATGCACGATAAGTATACTGAGATCGGATTTGTCCAGCAGATACTCGGGTTGAATTTAGTGCCGAGGAAAAATGGCACGTACCGAGCCAACGACACATCTCTCGGCGACTTCTCAGGTGAGCTAATGTTTGGTAGCCTGTTAGCCGCGGGGGCTGCGCGTCATTGCTGAAACGCTTTGCCGAAATGCCGTGTCGTGGGTGTGGTTGGGGGTATCACAGGGAGTCCGGTGGGGTTTCGTTTTCAACGGACGTGTTAAACGTTAAAATGCGATCATCTCCCATGAAAATGTACCTCTGTAAGTTAGGGACCGGGCGCGTTAGCATCGTGGAGGTAACTGGTGAAGCTAGCTAACTTCCTGCTGAATCTCAACCGTTGTTTTCATGATTCGTGAGGTTAGCAAACGCATAAAACTGCATTGCGTTGTTTTTAGTTATTTCATCGTACGTACCCTTTTCACTATTAGGAAGCTGAAGTGAGCAAAAAGGCTGGTTGTACGATGTTTCTGTTCCGGGAATGAGCAACAAGTTCATTCAAAAATCGATCGCTGAGCCTCCGTGAATACCTGTTCTAGCACACAGTGACAAAATGATCGATTCTTTGCCTCTGCATACCACCACATAACATTTGAAACGATGCCATCACGGTGTCCCCGAAACAGAGACGTAAACCTGTAATTCCGCTTTTCAGATTCTCAGACGTCGCTGGGCAGTTGACTGACTTTGTCTCTTTCGTGACCAGCTGTGGCCCGATCTCTTTATTTCATCACAAATGAAGCAGATAAAAGGTCTGCAATAACATTTGCATGAGGTAGCCCTCAATGGGAACTCATGACTATAAATACAGAAAAAAAGTTACAAATCACTGGTTACATTTTAGTCGCGGTAAACTAGTTTATCTTAGCTCGTCCATTAGGTTTAGGCCTCTGAAAATGGAGGAACCGTTTTAGAAAAAACAGCTGTAATTCCTAAACAGTTCATGTGATGTTTTTGTCAAACTCCTTTAATTAAAGCTGAATATCTACACTTTAGTCACTGTTAAGAAACGTGGACACAATAGCCTGAAGCCTCCATGGAGCTCTCATTCTTCTGGAGGGCTGAGCAGCACTCCTCTAATAGGTGTTCCCTCTGTTGGTGTTCTGATGATGGTGCTGGAGAGCACAACCTATCGGGTTGGTAAACTGCTGTGTTACTGGTACCTGGAATTCAGTACCAGTACATAATGCTACCCTTATTCTGTATTTTACTCTCTCTGCAGGTGTAGCACTTGCAGAACTTGTTAGTTGTTGTGGTCACTATTGCACGGCTTGCATAGTGCACACTCTACTCTTAATCCATGATGTTACCCTACAAGTAATGCGCCATTCGCTTAGCATTGGTTTCATTCTAAGGTATCAGAATTTCAAAAACAAAAATCTCAAGGTGAGGAATTTGGGATGCAGCCAGTGGCTGTATACTTGCTAACAAGCCCAGTTATCTCCTCCGATATAAGAATACAGCAAGCTACTTAATCAATTCTTGTAGGGCTGAGGTGGATCTGTTGGCAGAAATTGAATTGTTACCTAGTAAGTCCACCAGGTTACCTCATGGTTCCCCAGTTCTCCAGAAAGGTTGTAGTCAGAGGTCACGCTTTCGAGGGGGAGGTAAGGGAAGGGTTTTTCAGTCGGTTACGATGTGCAACCTCACCGCGAGATGTCACTAAATCACACGCCGAACCTTTTGAAATCACTTGAAGCTCATCCCAGCTGGGCGTAGCACACGCGTCATTCCCATACTCATCAAAACATTTAGTCACCCGTCAGATAGAGGGAGCGGAGCCAGCGAGCCAATAGTGGAAAGATCTGTCTGTGCGTGGCGTGAAGTAATGCGCGACTGCATTTTTGTGCGTTTGTCCAGAGATGTGGTACGGAGTGTTCCTGTGGGCGGCCGTCTCGTCTCTGGTCTTCCACCTGCCCGCGGCGCTGCTCTCCCTCGCCACGCTGCGGCAGCACAAGGTGGCCCGCTTCATGCCCATCGCCATTCTCCTCATGGGCATCGTGGGACCAGTGTGTGGGGGGGTCCTCACCAGTAAGTGACCATTAACTGTCGCTGCCACTGCTCGTCGGCACCAGTAATACTCACCAGTTAACCCTTGTATGGTGTTCGGGTCTGTGGGACCCGTTTTCATTTTTTATCGAAAGAAACATGAAAACTAACTTTCTTTTTTAAATTACATTTTATTAAAAAACAATCGAAAAACAAGTAGCATATTAATTCATAAATGTGATCTAACAAAGGTAAAGGGCAAATATTAACCATATATGCTGTTCATAGGGCTTGTAATTGGGATGAAGTAAACATCTGTTGACTATTTTAACATAAAATTGTTTGTGTTGTTTTGAAAACCCCAAAATGCAGCAGGTCCACCAGACCCACGAACACTGGCTGAATAACATTGAGACAGAGGACATCTTTCCAGAGCAGTGCAGTGAAGGCGTGAGCACGCCTGCTAACATTAGCCACACGAGGCACGTTAACCTG
This sequence comes from Psettodes erumei, assembly GCA_016785225.1. Classification (NCBI taxonomy): domain Eukaryota; kingdom Metazoa; phylum Chordata; class Actinopteri; order Pleuronectiformes; family Psettodidae; genus Psettodes; species Psettodes erumei. The sequence goes on along the minus strand of JAFBJZ010000823.1, from coordinate 25,669 downwards.
CTCAGTCACAATTTACTGTGACAGTATAGATGATGAAAAAATTTCAAAAATGATCATATATGAGTGAGCACAGTTTGGGGATTTGAAGCTGAAAAAGTGTTTTTCCAAAGAACAATACTTTTAATAATCTATTTATGTTTTATAAATGTTTTTCCTTTGAGGTTCACAAAAAATTATTTGTGTTTTAAAACAATTGCTAATTTATCAGAAAGCAGGTCCAACTGAGGGAACCGGCTGTTCAGTGCTTCTGTATTTTTTCCCTGTGTTCTGAAGGTGCAGCCATAGCCGGCGTGTACAAGGCAGCAGGGAAGAGGATGATCTCTCTGGAGGCTCTGGTTTTCGGGGTCGGACAGTCCTTTTGCGTCATCATCATCTCCTTCCTCAGGGTCCTTGCCACACTTTAGCAGCGCCGAGTCCCATCTATGCCGGCCGCTCCGTCTCCGGATGAGAACTGAGTGGAACGCGATACAAGATTCGATCCCGGAAAAAATGCCGGGCCTGGGACATGATGTCATTTCCTACTGATGGACCAGGACCTGAGCAGACCTTGTCCACTCTGAAACACTAAGCAGTGTGAACTGAGCGTGTGCGTTATACAGCATATAGCCTGCTGGCTGGATGTTGAGCCATCTGTACAATGTCCATTGTAGGACAGCGCAGGGCAAACACACACTACACAGCAGTTGTTGATTTGAAAATGTTGTGCTAATCATCACACAATGAATCACTACGTTTGCAGTTACTCCTGTCTGATGTGAAGACAGCCATGCTGTTTTCCCCTGGTGTTAGGGGTTACAGGTTAGCAGCAGGATGACATGAGCTAACCTCTCTCAGGGGCTGTGTGTGTGCGTGTGTGCGTGCATGTGTGTGTGCGTGTGTGTGTCCGCCTCCCTCCCACGGCGACAGGTGACTGCTGATGCTCTGTCCTTACAGGAAGATGACGCTTATATGCAAGACTCTGGCTTTCTCCCTCGAGGCCTTAATTTCTCTTTTCTAACTTCCAAAGTGGTGTTGTCTTCTTCAGGGCTGCTTTTCTGTGACACTCTTTGTCTTGCTGCCCTTTTGGTTTTTCCCTCATATATTTTGTTCAACTCAATTCAAGTCAGACTGCCTATCTGCTACTGTTCATTCCAAATTAGTGACTACGACTGCTGTAATAGGACATGACATTATTGAAAGTCTCCACAGTCCCTCTGCTTTTCTTCTTAATGTAATTGCTCACAGGTTTGAACACAGGGCACCATGATGATTTCTTAAACCCAAAACCGAGAAGAGCTTTTCATCTTTTCTTGTTGAACGATAGTGTATTTTACAGCTATGTTGTTTTCTATCTATTTTAAATTATTCCCAGGTCTTTGTAGCTTTTCAATCTTAATGACCAAATATGAATTGCTCTCTTCTTTTTATGCACTAAATGTGAATATGTTTCAACACAAGTTTAATCCTTGTACACCAGTCAGCCACAACATTAAAACTGTTACTGTTTTTTGCTGATCGATCATATATGCTGCGTGTTTGTGTGTGTGCGCTGATCGGCCACAACGTTACAGGACTATGGATGCAGATTTTGTGAGTTTATTTAATTCCCACAGTCTTCACTGTTTGCTTTTAGTTGCTCTGGGCAGCTGACAGTTGCCTTTGAATTAGTATACAGTGGGGAAAATAAATATTTGATACACTGCTGATCTTGCCAGTTTTCCCACCTACAAAGAATGGAGAGGTCTGCTTCAATTCTGAAAGACAGAATCTAAAAAAAATCCAGAAAAACACATTGTATGATTTTTAAATTATTAATTTACATTTTGCATCACAACTTGCTACATACAGATACAGCCACAGGCTACCCAGGTTTGTGTATTGACAGCTGCAGCCCTACCAGAAATGTATTTGGGCATGTCCGACAGGAGTGCTTTTTCATAATCATTTGAGATTTAATTTGAGCGTCTTGATGAAAACAGGACTAAACAAATGTGCAGGTCGTTCCAGTAAACACGCATGAGTCGTCTGGAACAGAGATCAGACACCGGGCCAGAATCCACATCTGTGTGAATCTGCGGAGCCGAGTTTGAATCCGTCCGATCCAAGTTGTCTCCTTTCTCTTTGAGGTTTATCGTAATCCTGGAGCAGCATGATGCCATAATGATAGCAGAACTCAGACAGGACGAGACCCTTCCACCGCTCCACAACCCCCCCGACCTGCAGCCGCATACCAGCATCTGTCAGTGGAAGTACTTACTTGGAATCCCTTCACCCTCCCTCCCTTGTAAATTAATTTTAACGGTCAGATTTTGGAGCCACACCAAAGTGAAATGAATTTCCTTTTCAGCTGCAGGAAGCTCGCCGCGCTCATCATCCCACTGCGGTGCACAGATGAACAGATGAGAGTACACGTTTAAGATAAGAATGTGTGGCTGAAGCTGGTAACCCCTGGGCCCTGCTCTTATGCTGGATGTTTTGAAGAATGCTTATTTTTATGCTTGTGAGACTGAGCTCGCTGAGCTCACGTGTGCTCTCTGGTTCGGTTACAGCGGCACACAAGCAGGGTTCACACATTAACGTTAATGCCTATGGCCTCTGTGCTTATAGGCAGTCATTGTAACACTACCTCTGCACTGGAGATACATTGATACGTCTGAGCTTCAACACAGTAAACATGGATCTCCCATGTTCTCTTCTTGTGTTCAGAGAAAAGGTTCATAGTTCGTGTTCTCGGAGCTACTTAAAGCAGGATAAATACTGTATGTAAAAATATGGATTCAAAGAAATGTTAAGCCTGAACGCTCAAAGATTAGTGAACAGAGCTCGGCTGGTGCATATGTCTGTATGTGTCACCATCTCCAGGACAAGGAAACTGCAACATGTTTTTAAGAAATTATTCATGCGAAATCAAAGTTTGGACTAAGTGAGAATCGTGAGGTTTTTTATGTCATTCATGAGCAACTGCATTCAGTAATCAGTTTATTAGGTTAATCTGGCTTAAACTGTAACTGTGGCCCTGCTGTAAATGCAGTGCACTGTTTGAGACAGGTGTGGATTTGTGTGGATGAGTTCTTTGGAAGATGTACTGTAGTTTGTGGTGCTGCTGCACTGTATCACATCATACTGGAAGGGCCTTTGTAATATTTTGTCCTGTCTGTTAACATGAGTTGGGGCAGACTGCATATCTCTGTATGAGTCAGAACAGTCCCAGAGCCCCACAAGCAACTGAAAAGTGAACATTAGAATGAAGGCTTTAGTGCACTGTGATATTAGACTGCATTAGTTTTAGATAGTGTACCTAATAAAGTGCCAAACTTTAGTCATGTTCAACTGTAGCCTAACTTCCAAAATAAATCTCATGATTTGGCTCTAATTATCTCATGATTTGGGATTTTCTGTGAGACTTTTGTGTTTTTATTTGACATTCCTTCAGTGCCATCTGTTTCGCTCTTCTTCTCCTGGCAGAAATGAGCACTGATACAGAGCAACTGTCCAATGCAGTTTGTTTTGGCCTGTCAGGAAACTCCCTGACAGCTGGAATGTTCTCACAGCTGTGGGTCGAGGGATCAGGGATGTGCACAGAGGACTACAACAAGCCATCTATACTCACCGTGGACGTGACAGGTGTGTTCGTGTCCACTTTTCTCCGGTGGTGCCAGGTAAAGTGAATGACTCAATGATTCGTATTCCAAATGTCAAGGAGATACAGGCTGTCTGCTGTAATACAACCATTTATTTTTGTGCTCCACATTCCAACATTCAGTTTTGTTCCAGTTTTACCAGATTTAAAGGGCTTTGTAGTTGATGTTACCAGAGTAAAATAAGTGCCATCTGTAAATATTTTGAAATTCATGAAATAAAAATGTTTCATCTATCATGTGGTGGTTTCTTCATGTCCTTCATCTACCTCTGGTGGTTACCAGTCGGAACAGCAACAACATGGAACAAAATCCTGGTACTTCCACCAAAGTGGGTCTGTTTTGGGGTTTGTTTGGTTGGTTGTCTGTTAGCAGGATTCCATGAAAAGTTATATGTGTTGGGGTTTTTTTTAAACCAGAGGTGGCTCTTGGCTCTTAGTCTAATTTAGAAACCATTCAATTTTGGCAGCAATCTGAGATCAGTATCTGGATCCAATATTTTTTAAAGATTCTTCACCATTGTGAGATAGGGTGAAATATATATTCACTGATAAGAATAATATAATGATAATTTATTAATTATTAGTACATGTTCACAAATGTTATACAATATAGGAGGTTTTGGTGAACAGTGAACATGTACCTAATAAGAGAGTAAATTCAAGTTCGACCTAATCCTAAACAAAGAGTCTGTGGTGGCAGAGACTGACAGAAAACTAAACAAACCACAGACCATGTCCAGTACAGAGCGAGTGAACCAGGCAGAGCAGGTGACTCAGGGAAGCCGGGCCGCCATAAAAAAATCTCACATCCTGCTACAGCCTGATGTGAGGAATAAGAGGATCTGAGAGAGGTGTTCTTAAAAACAGAAAAGAATCTACTGTCCCATCCCTCTGAGCCTCAGAAACCTGTGCCAGTGTGTGTCAAGAGTCACTGTGCAGTTTTATCTACAAAGTCTATTGACAGTTGTTGTACATGAAGTGATTACAGCTGCCTGGGTTGTTCTGTCTGTTCCTGATATGTTAGGGACAACTTTTACTTTTTATCACATTTAATTCCTTTTATTTAGGAATTTGCTGCACTGCTTTGGCAATATAGGTTTCTAATGCATCATTCCAATAAAGCTCATTCAAAATGGAACCAGAAAGTAGCTCTCTAGTTTAGGTCACTACTAAACTGTCACAAGGAGTCAAGTGAGGTCTTTTGTTATTAGAAGAGCAGCACAAAGGTGGACTGTTGGCTGCTGGTTAATCAGTGTCATGGATTAAAACTGCAGTCTGTGTTGTGTCTGGCCAGTATAAACAGTAAACTGACTGGATTAACAAGAGTGACCTGCAGATGAACCCCTGAAAGTCAACTGCACAAAAATAATGTGACAAACTCACAAACGTGTGAGAAGGCTGTGTTCTGACACCGAACAGTTTTGGCGCAGTTGCCAGGGACAATATTATTCCTCAGAGAGAAGAATTCTGATCAAATAAATCTGTGGCTCAACAGGTTGTGGAACTGTGGACTCTGGAAAATGTTTGCTCCATATTATGTGGCACGCTAGATTCTGATTTATATGTGTAGTTAAAATTATTAGCACTCCACCAACCAGTTTTCTGTTCAGTCTGCCCGCCTAGTGTCCTGTCCCAGAATGCAAACCATCAGAGGATGGCAGTGTTTACCTGATCCTTTATACTGTATAAGCTCCTTAGCACGCCTGCCCATTGAATGCTAATGCTTCTGTTTACTGCTCGCTACCTTTAGGGCGAAACTTCACAGTTGCTAACATTAGTGATTTTGGTCACCACAAATCAATAATTGTGTCCAAGAGTCCAAGGGAGCATCTTCACTTCATCTACATCGTGTCATGTTAATATATAATGTTCATGTATGAATGGCTCTGATCAGGTGCACTGCTCATTACATCATCTTATTGGGTAATCCCTTCATTTACCACCGTGTCAACCCAGAATCACTTTTTATGAAGGCCTGTGAGGAAGATCTTGTAATTTGCTTTTAAATATAAAGAAATTAAAGTGTACACTTTAAATTAATTCCGATGAAATCCCAGTGCACCAAAGGACTCTTCCAGTCAGTGCACAAAAGGTCAGAGAGTTCAGTTTCAAGTTTATGACAAATGACATTGTTTCTTCCAGAAATGTTCTAGAAAAGAAGTGATATAATTGTTATTTCTTCTAATATTTGGAAATGAATACTTTTGAACCTATATTAACTATCCTGTGTTATTAGTTTGTAAACCATGCCCACAGTGTTGAAGAGAAAAAAATGGAATGAGTAATAAATGTATAGTAAGGCAAATTAAAACCCAGGGAACCCCTTCTTAATTTAACATGAGAAAAAAAACTTTTTACTGACGTGGCTGTGCTCATACAACAGTTCCACTGTATTTTCAAATCCGTTATGCATTTAGTGTGGAAACAATGAATCCATTAGCTGATGAAAATACGCCCATGTATTTGGAGCTGTCAGTCTTTTAAGCCTTTGATCCAGCTACTCCACTGTGAAACTTTGCTGCCTTTCTCGGATTTTCATCATCATCATCATTGTAGACTGAATATGTCTGAGTTTGAGACTGTTCCTCAGACAAAAGGGATGTAATGATGTCACCTTGGGAAACTGTGATTTATCAGTATTTGTCTGCCATGCTGTATATTTAACATTTAATTTGTCATGCAGCCCTTTGTTCCTCACCAGTGTCATTTTAGTCAGAACCAAAATCAGAGAAACAAACCTCACACACACTGAGCCCAGTTTTCTATACAGTATTGTATTCTATACATACTGTACAGTATACAATACATTATGTATTTATTAGTAAGAGACACATTATCACAGGTCAGAGGTGCGGAAACAAGATGGAAACAAAGCTGAGCTCTCGTCTCATCATCTGAGGAAGGACGCAGCAGAGTAAGAGACCTGGAGGGACATTGGGTGGACATGTGGGACAGAGTAATCCCACTTCTACTACTTCTTCTTGTAGTCCTCCAGGTGAGCCAGGATCCAGCCGGAGGGACCCAGGATGGCCACAAACATGGTTGTCATTGCTATTGCCTGCTCCTGCAGGACAAAGACACAAAGAGACGGATGAACAAGGTACAAGAGCAAGAATGAAGTGCAGTGTACGCACATTAGTCCCAGTGATCAGCAGCAGCACTGTCAAAACAGCCAAACAGGAGGAAGCAACTGGTTCCATCTTTCCTCTTGTGTACTGTGTTTGGGCTGGTTCATGGTGAATGTGACAAACACGGGCAAATACTCTTTCTCTATGATGCTCAATTTAACAACTTAGCATAGTAGTTGTTGTTAGGCTTGTGTCCATATTTGGTCATATACAGTAGAAGGCTGCTGCACAATAAAAGGACATCTCAGTAAGGATCACATCCAGAAACAACATTCAGCTGCCAGTGTATTTTCAGGACTGTTTTTCATTCTTCTGATAATTCTGTGTGCTGGTTTTCTAGTAAAGCCCATCTCCAATCACACATCACCTTTGCTACATGTGCAGGTGCCCTGATTTCACCAGGACAGTACTGATCTTTCCTGTCACTGTATAGTAACGCCATCAGGACCAGGTGCTGGTCTGGATAAATGGAGAGTAACCTCCTGTGTTTCTCCTCTGTGTAGAGGAGAGTCGCAGCGGGATAAAAAATGTACAAATCATCATTCTTTTAGACAAGAGGACGGGCGAACCTTTTAGAGCCAAGCAGATGTCACCAGGAATGACAGCGTCATGCTACACTGTGATTTTAGATTTTAGCCAGCAGTGGTGCTGTGGAGAAACGCTTTGATGAGCGGTTCCCCATCAAAAATCCACTTTGCACATATTTTAAGAGGAAAGAACAAGAAATGCATTTATATGTCTGTTAGAGCTCAAGGACGCACACAGTGTGTTTCACTGTTGAACACTAAATGTAAACTGCACAGGGTACCTATGACACGAAACTGTACGGGTCACTGGTGTCTACTGTAAAAAATGTCACGTCATCTTGGAAAATACACGAGAGCTCAGTTCTTTAAGAATTGTTAATGAGGTCCTTGTTGGTAACTGTGTCGACATGAACCGACTTTTCACAGGTTGGACATTCCTGTGGATTTCATGAACTATAAACCACAATTATCAAAGGATTAAATTATTTCACTTACTATGTAATGAATATAGAACAATTTTTTCAGATGCATGAGTAATTTATTCTTCACCTGAAATATGGTAATGTGAAACATTTTCATCCTGATTTTGCCTTTATTATTCAAATACCCATGTTAGTTGTGAATATCCCCTGTCAGACTGACTGTATGGAAATGACGAACAGTACAATATAAGATTTTCTGCTGTAGGCGTCCATGCTGGTATCCAGCTCAATGATGTACTGTATCTCTGATAATAACACGTTTCTTTCTTGTAAAGCCCATTTCCTAACAAGATCGCAATGCTCTGCATTGTGCAAACATTTCAAACACGCAGGCATGAGTAACGGCAGAGAGCGGTGGGTAGAAATTTCTGAGAGAGTGTGTCAGCAATGTACTAAACAACATGTTCCTCCTCAGCTTCTGCTGGCACACAGAGGATGTGGCAGAATGGTCTGAGGCTTTCTGCTCAAAAATGCCCTCAGTTTGTCAAGAAGTCCTTCCCTGTGGATGCTCTGTTGGTAATACCTCCCAGTGACACAAGCATGTGATCAGTCCCCAGTTTCAAGTATATGGATTAACCTTCAACGTTAAGTGCCACTCTGTCTGACCTTGGTCCGGATCGAGGTCAGTCACTTGGCACCTGCTTCACAGCGCGCACGTGTTCTTAAACTTGCACCGCAATATTCAACTCCCATGGTGCTGTCTAACACGTTATGGAATCAATACTCGGCCATACGCGGTCGGCTATAGCATGTGAACATTTCGGGGTGTCGTCTATAGCTGGCTATTTATGTCCGAGCTGGCAGAGATGTGTACGTGTTGGAATTAGGCCGAATAATGGCGAGATACTGACGCACTTTTCCGGTGTTCAAAAATAAATTCCTCTGATAACTTATCATTGTACTGAATATTGTGCGCGGAAAAAATAGCTCTTCGGGACTTCATATTAATGACTAATTCACAGTAGATGCGTAGTGTGGGAGAAGTGAGGCTGCAAAGTTTGACGCAACGGGGAACAGGCGGCCCCGCGGGCACGATCACGCGCCGTCACATCAGGCCGAGATGCGCCGCGACGCGGAATAATTGTTCTAAACGGGCAGAAAACGAGGCGGACAGCTGTTGCTCCTGCCGAGTCACGGCGGGTCAGCACAGACGTGAACTCACCCCTGCAGTGATGTTGTGTTTGGCGGGTTTGGACGTCCAATTAACCACAGGGATCAGCTGAGTCCTCAGCGCGCTCCTGAACAACCGGGACGCGGCGGGCAGGGACATTGCGACGGTAGGGTGCTGCTGGCTCGAGGGACCGGAGGACGGACGGGAACAACAGGTCTGCAGATACTGATACTGTTGGCTTTACTTTCACTTGTTCTCTGCGCGCCACCGATGTATGTGTGTGTGCGCGCGCGGATGCGTGCGTGGGAGAGAGACTGCGTGTTACGTTGACAGTCCGCATCAACGTCGGAATTTAATTGGTCGTCTCACCTCCGGGTATATGACACCGTGACCGATGAGCGCGGGACGCGTCCTCATGTGACCCCCCCTGCCTTGAGCCGCGCGCTACACTGCCGCGCCTATCCGAGCCGCGGACACGCTTCTTACTGTTGGGTTACAAGAGGAAGTCATGAGACGCGAAACCAGTTTAAATGTGGGCCACACCATCTCATTTTTGAAAATGTGTCTGCATATTGATGCGCCAAATCAAACGCTCACAAAACGCGCACATGAGAGCCAGAATTTCTTTTTTGTTCACTCTTTCCATTTTGTACGACTGCTCACAGTGTTCCCCTGCAGGTGTTCTAAAGCATGGTCATGCACTGCATATGGGGAGCTGTATGATGTATGTGATAAGAGGGAGTAGTAGAAGTAAGTAACCCGGACACGGGGGTGGCAGCGGTGGTAGCCGCAGTAGTGATTACATATTGGACGTTTTAGTAGTATTATGTGCTTAGATAAGGCGCAGTTCAGACTCACATTTATTTAAAGAGCTTGCCATAAAACATGGGCACAAACACCAGGCCAAATGACGAAAACATGCAGACAGAATAAAGCCAAGGAAAACGTAAAGAGGAATTAATTTTCAGCACTTATTGCAATTTATATAATTTATTGAAAAAGTTTCACGATTTCGTAATTAAGACTTGTTTGGTTATTCTTTCCATAGACTCCCTTCTATAGAGATAGTAGAAAATGTCAGTTACCTTACAGTGTACTGTTAGTCATTTAGAAACAGTCAGTCTGATAAGGGATACTAACATGGGTATTTGAATAATAATAATAATAATAATAATAATAATAATAATAATAATAATAATAATGTGCTTCAAATTTTCACATTTTCATTTGAAAAATAAACTAATAGTGCATCTCAAGAAATGCAAGAACTTCAAAAAGGTAAACCTTCATAAAACATCTCCCTCTCGCCCACCTGGGCGGTGTCTCCTTCAGACTCGGGTCCTCTACCAGAGGCCTGGGAGTCTGAGGGTTCTGCGCAGGATCTTAGCTGTTCCTAGCATTGCGCTCTTTTGGACAGAGATCTCCAATGTTGTTCCTGGTATCTGTTGGAGCCATCCTTCCAGCTTGGGGGTCACCGCCCCTAGTGCCCTGATCACTATTGGTACCACAATTGCCTTTCACACCCCACATTTTCTCTATCTCCTCTTTCAGCCCTTGGTATTTCTCGAGCTTCTCGTGTTCTTTCTTTCTGATGTTGCTATTGCTGGGGATTGCTACATCTATCACTACCACTGTCTTCCGATGTTTATCCACCACCACTATGTCAGGCTGATTGGCCATCACCATCTTGTCAGTCTGGATCTGGATGTCCTACAGGATCTTGGCCTGTTTGTTCTCTGTCACCCTTGGGGGTGTCTCCCATCTGGACCCTGGGACCTCTGGGATACTCTGTACAGATGTTCCTGTATACTATGTCCGCTACCTGGTTATGCCACTCCATGTATGCCTTGCCTGCCAGCATCTTACACCCTGCTGTGATGTGTTGGACTGTCTCAGGGCCTTCTCTGCACAGCCTGCACCTGGGATCTTGTCAGGTGTGGTAGATCCCGGCCTCTATTGCTCTGGTGTTTAGGGCCTGTTCCTGTGCTGCAATGATTAGTGCCTCTGTGCTGTCTTTCAGTCCAGCCTTTTCCAGCCACTGGTATGTTTTGTCCATATCAGCCACTTCTTCAATTTGTCGGTGGTACATGCCATGCAAGGGCTTGTCCTTCCATGATGGGCCCACTGGTTCCTCATCCCTTCTGGGCTTTTGTTGCCTGAGGCATTCACTTAGGAGTTGGTCCTTGGGGGCCATTTTCTCGATGTATTCCTGGAGGTTCGCTATTTCCTCCTGGACAGTAGTTCTGACACTTACTAGTCCTCGGCCCCCCTCCTTTCGCTTTGTGTACAGCCTCAGGATGCTGGACGTAGGGTGAAACCCACCATGCATGGTAAGGAGCTTCCTTGTCTTGATATCAGTGGCTTGTATCTCTTCCAGTGGCCAGGATATTATCCCAGCCGGGTATCTGATCACTGGCATGGCATAGGTGTTAATGGCTTGGATCTTATTTTTGCCGGAACTGGTATCCATAGCCACTCTTTTAGATGATCTGGCTGAGGGGGTTTAGGCCTATGCAGAACAGCAGGGGGGACAGAGCATCTCCTTGGTATATGCCGCATCTGATGCTCACCCGTGCAATTGGTTTTGAGTTGGCCTCCAGAGTCGTGTTCCACAGCCTCATCGAGTTCTGGATGAACTCTCTTAGGGTCCTATTGATGTTGTACAGCATTAGGCACTCCAGTATCCATGTGTGTGGCATCGAATCATAGGCCTTCTTGTAGTCAATCCAGGCAGTGCACAGGTTGGTGTTCCTCGTCTTGCAATCTCGGGCAATCGCCCTGTCCACCAGTAGCTGGTGTTTGGCTCCTCTGGTGTTATTGCCTACACCTTTCTGTGCTCTGCTCATGTATTGCTCCATGTGCCTGTTCATCTTAGCCGCTATGATGCCTGATAGGAGCTTCCATGTGGTGCTGAGGCAGGTTATAGTCTGGTAATTGGATGGTATTGTTCCCTTCTGGGGGTCCTTCATTATGAGGACTGTCCGGCCTTGGGTTAGCCACTCTGGGTGGTTTCCCGATATTAGCAGCTGGTTCATCTGTGCTGCTAGGTGTTCATGGAGTGCAGTCAGCTTCTTGAGCCAGAAGGTGTGTATCATGTCAGGCCCTGGGGCTGTCCAGCTCTTCATTTTGGACACTCTGGTTTGAATGTCTGCTAGCGTGATGACTACTGGGTCTTGTTCTGGGAGTTGGCTGTGCTCTGCTTGTAAGTCTTTCAGCCATTGGGCATTGGTGTTATGGGTTGCCTCTTTCTCCCAGATACTCTTCCAGTATTGCTCAGTCTCAGCCCTGGGTGGCTCCGTTGCCATCCTGTTACCCTGCCATTGAGAGTAGACCTTAGCTGGGTTGGTGGCGACCACCCTGTTTATTCTCCCGGCCTCTACCTCTCTTGTGTACCTCTTTAGGCGGGTAGCTAGGGCTGTGAGCCTTTGCTTAGCAGTCTCCAGTGTCTCAGCTGTGGGCAGCTTGTTGTATTTCCTGGGCAGCTATTTCCTTACATTTACACCCCTGCTTAGTTCTGTTAGGAGGCTGACTTCTTTCCGTGCCGCCACGATTTTTGCCTCTAGCCTTGTCCTCCATGGGGATCGCTCCTTCTGGCTACTATTCATGCTGTTCATCTTGTAGCCAAGCATCTCTAGGATTACTGTTGCCACTGCATACATCAGCTGATTGGTCTCAGTGATGGTGGTGGTAGGGACAGTTAGAAGTGCTGTGTTTACATCCTCCAGTAGAGACTGGTCTGGTACTTTGTTGTTTAGCCTTTGCAAGGAGGAGGTAGTTGAGTTCCTCCAGGACTTCATGATTCTCTCTCTCAGGTCAGCTGCCCTTGCATTCAGTTCGTCTTGCTTTGGGGCTTGGTACCCAATCTCGATATTTGGGGGTGATGATGAAACCACCCTCAAGCTGACCTGGCGTCCTGGCTCCCCCTTGCCCTAGCATATTGTTTGTACTGTGGATGAGGTACACCGTTGTACCTCCTCAATCTGTAGTTTCCGATAGCAACTTCCTCTTGCGGATGTTTGAGCACTGACCTAAGAGCTGTTTCTTAGTCAGTGAGGATGTAGGGTTATGCAGCAACCACTTCTCCCACATCCTCTGCATGTACCCACTCTTGCTGGGGTTACTCCCGTAGTAACACTCCATCAGTACCATGTTCTCTGTCCTGCTCCATGAATGTCTTGTTCCAGTAGCCAACTTACCATCAGGGTGCCCTGGTTCCCTAACACCTGACGCGGACCTTGTTGTCCCGGGCGTCGTCCGAGCCGGTATGACTCTATTATTTATCGTTTCGCTCATATTGAGGTGTGTAGGCATGTATCGCAAAGTGCCTTGCCTAAGGGCCCACCTGGGATTCGAACCGGCAACCATATATATATATATGTGTGTGTGTGTGTGTGTTAATTACATGTAAAGTGAAATGTTTGAAGTATCTCAAATATTTCCTAAGATCTATCAAAAATGATTTACAATACAAAAACATGCAACTTGTCAAAAGTTTGTTCATTTATACACTCATCTCAAATTATTATAGCATTAGCAATTCTTTGATAGCAAATATTGAATTTTTTCACCATATTCTCATTTTTTGAGACGCACTAGTATTTAGCAGTAGTTGATAGTGACCGTAGTACTTGGGTTGTACTGGCATGGTTGGCAGTACATTACAGCACTTCTGAGGCAATGACACCCTCCAGTGCAACATCAGTGAAGTGCTCACTGATCACCTGCCTGTGTGACACTGACATGCACTCACTATGCACTTCATTAGGAACCTCTGCAGACCTTGCGAAATCATGCTTATCCAATCAGCCAATCAGCTGGCAGCAGTAATGTTTAAATTGTGGTAGACAGTGCCCTCTGAGTTGCAACAACAGAAGACCACGTCAGGTTCCACTTCTGTGTACAGGTCATGACAATGGAATGATAGATCTTACTCTTCCAGACAAATCTGTAATAAAATATAAAATTAAGAATTTCCTCCACCACAGTCATAGAAGGAACTGTGCTAATTTAATGACAGCAGTGTGTCTGGTTGCTTCTGTTGTGTTATTTTTTTTCTTTCTTATCTAAAATAGGTTTTAGCAAGGGAATGTCAGTCACAGGGCTGAGGTTATTTGAGGACATGGAGGGCGTTGATGATGCATCCATAACAAAGACAAACCCTTGCAGGGTCATTGAGTTACAAACTGGAAGTGTGGGGATATTTAATTTCATTAGGGGCGCTGATGCACAGGCAAAATCTTGTCAGATGTATCGTAAAGGACAGGTGAAAATTGATTTTTTTTGTTGTTGTTGATTCACATAGCTATTATAGAGCTGTCTGTACTGTAAGGGGAACACAATTTTGGCCAAGATAAATTATACAGAAATTTTAACCATTCTTTTTAAGAATATAGAATGTAGAAAAACTGAGTATGGTCTTTTGAAAAGAAAGTAACTGACAGTTGATTTTCCCAAGAGACAACAGCATTCTTGTTATATTGCGCCCTCTTGTGGAGAACCAATAGCTTGGAAAATTTGAATGCCTTCACTGGTGAAATTCAGTGTTTGGGAAGTTGTAAGATAGCAGTTAAATGAGAAATGAGCCACAAAGGGCATAAAAATACATAGGAGAGTTTGTCTTTCATTTTTTTGGTTTTACAGTCCACAACTTCATTGTTTTGGTTGAGTCTCGCCACCCTTCTCCAACTGCAGAGAGTTGAAACACTGACCACACACAAATGCCTCAAATGAGAACATCAAGGCCAAACAAAGATGTGAAGGAAAATTGATATGGGTTAGGATTAGGAATGCTCTGTTTAGAGAATCCTGCTGTCAACAACTTTATTTATAACACACTCATGGTCAATTGTTTTAAATAATGATAATATAATCATTCATGAGTGATTTAAGTAAACAAAACAGCTTCACTGTGCAAGATATATCCAATAATGAATGAGGAGAATAAGACAGTTGATAAACTTCATGCTGGTTCCTCATCTGGTTCAGTGGCAGATCTCACTGAACACAAGGGAACAGCATTTCAACACAAATAGCACAAACATTTGTTTCCTGTTGACAGCCAAACAAATGTCTATGAAAAGTAAAGCAGTATAAAAAGAAGAAAAAACCCCCCACACAATACAGTTTCTGGAGAAACTGCAGTGGGACTGCAGGATTCTAGAATAGCTGATGCTGACCTGCTTTGCTGGCTGCTAAAGAGAAGCTGAAGTTAAGCTTCACTGCTGGAAATACAAGGGACTAATCTGAACTGGTGTCAAAAAACTTGTAGGGAGCAGTAGATGAAGTCATACAGGGACCTCAGCATTAAATCCAGAAACGTTGAAAATTTAGGCTAAATTGTCCTTTTTAAAAAACATTTTATATTCTCACAGTTACCATCATTTATTGTGCGTTATGTTGTGAAAATCTGTTAAACTGGTGTCTAAATTACAAATAAAAGGGAAATTGTTTGTGTGTGTGTGAACATGTGTGCATGTGTGTATTTGAGAAAGTAAATTGCTGCAGGTAGTTCTGTATGTTCAGTGTGTAGTAAAACAACACTAATCACACAGCAAAAACGCCCTGAGGTGGTTTTAAGGAAGCAACATTTCTCTGTTTCTTGAAGGACACTCTGGATGAACACTGCAGCAACGATGAGTCACTGTAAACCAAAAAGCGAAAACTGATTTGAGTTCAGTAGAGTGAGTAAAAAAATAAAACACCTCTCATTGATTAATACTTCCAGGAGAATTATGTTAAAGTTGTGTAACGGTAGCCCGATTCTTTTGTTGAAAGCCTAAGAACAAAGCAGAGAAACCTTTCGCAGGTTTCGCAGGATCTCAATCAGACCGAGCCCCAATCTTTGCAAATGGTTCACATTTATATTCTTGGGCTGGGCCTACCCCGTACAGAGGTTGGACTTACCCGCAATTGAATGTAACTGACCAGCTACCAGGACAGCCCAACCACTGTCCACTACTCGTCCTTGGGATGTGTTAAACAGCATGTGTGGGTGTTGTTTTAGGTGTGTATCTAATGCAACAGACCTAACTGATAGAATAGTGAAGTTTCATCTGTCTCCTGGTATGGAAACCAATGCTAACCGGTTATGATATCATGTAGTTCTAGAAGATACAAGGACACACGCTGCGTAATATGCGCTCAATGGAAAAGTACACAACAGGAACAGAAGTTCAATGGAAAGCCACAGAGTAACAATACATGATATCTTTGAAACAATGCAAATTATAACAGTACCTCAGTCAGCTCTCCAGCTTGTGCTTTGGTCAGTCTTTCTGATGGAGGAAGCGTTTCTTTCTTTTCATGAGATATCACCTTGGGTTCGCAGCAAGATCATTTAAGCCTTCTGCGGACCGTCAGCTGCATCTTGCAAAGCTGGCATTGCCCCAGGTCAGCCCTCACGTCTGGCAGGGCTGGCAAAGACAAAGGTCACCTGATAGTCTGGCGGGGCAGGACCCTTCAACTTCAACATGTGGAGCGAGGGAGAGAAGATGATGGAGGAAAAAGCTGTGAAGAGGAAATGTGGAGCAAAAAGCACTTTAAAACTCTTTAAACCACCAAGATGTAGACTGCACCAATTCATGTTTTGTGAAAACATCTTTCAGTATCAGCATCCATTAGAAGGATGGCTATTTTTTTTTTATAATTCATGTGGACAGAAAAACCTGACAACTTCTACAACTTGAGCTTCTGCCACTGGCGAAGAAAGGTAAGTATGAAGTAAGTAGTATCTGTGATTGTCAACACTGGTCATCATTTATGTAATATGTGAACAGTCAACTGTTTGATTCACTATTATCTTACTCCAACACCTGAACTATAAAGGAAGTGGTTTAATATAAAACATGTGTGAAGATAATTTGAATTATTGGATGTAAATCTACAAGTTGTTCCAGCGAAGGCAGAGTTTTTAATCCTAGTACATTTGTACACTATATTTATTTTGACCCCATTTGTCAGTAACAGAGTTGACAGATATTTCTCTTACTACACTGTTTTTTATGGATAAATATTTAAAAAGTTTTTATTGGTTTTAGATCTGCATGTGCATATGTTGAAAGTGTTAAATTTAAAGGGTTTTCTCTGAGAATTAAATTTAAAAAAAGTTTTGTGAAAAACATCATGTTAATTATTTGCATTCTTTCCAGACTGCAGCACAACACGCTGCAACATGTTACACAGAAATGTTCATTCACCGTCTGTTCCCATCATTTACATTTTAGGCTGCAGCCCGGAGAGCGAAGTGATGACATCAGCTTCAGTCAGAACACTATTATAGGCTGTTATGAGTCAGATTCAGTTCGATGGCTTTCGCTACTACTGTCTCCTCTGCCAGAGTGAAGGGAGAATGACTCCACCTTATGACTCATGTTAAAGACCTCCAGAGTTCCACACATCCCTGCTCAAATTCCTGCTTTTGTTACTGAAGATATTTCTCATTTTTGCTTACCACAATCGCATTTAGTCAGAGCAGTACTGTAGGCCACGATTTTGTCACACACCATTATATTTCAGTTATATTGAAGGTCTATTTACAATGGAAAGGGAGTCATTTTGTATTGGAGGGAACAGGTGGTTCTGACGCCCTTACGCCATTACGCATGCTGAACCGCAGGCGCCTTTGACTGAGTTATGTGCAACAGAGGATCTACGAAATAAGAGGAATGAACAAAGTACATTTCACTGTTAACTAAATGCTCCATATAAGTAAAGGGGTAAATGGGAGATTGAGCGTCAGAGATGCGCCCCCTGCTGTCGGAAATGAGTCATCTCAGAGTGAGTTGATGGATCGGGGGAAGCGTGCTACCGAGAGAAAGAGAGATTATTGTTGAGATTATTATTGTTGTTGTCGTTCCTGTCGGAAGCTAGACAGTGTGCGTTCATATACCAGTGAGTGTAGTGTTTATGTTTGTCAAATCACTTCATGATGTTCATTATGGTTTTTTCCTATGTTGATAATATAATAACATAATTTCCCTTCAGGGATGAATAAAGTAATCTATCTATCTAATCTGGCTAACCAATTAGCTCGTTAAAGATAATAAATGCTAATAGTACGCAGTCTCTCACACTTATGTGTTTATATTATTAATGTATATTATTGGTTGTTAAAAACAGGAGGATGATTCGCTATTATTGGTTATTTACCTCTACTGGTAGCTTAGTGTACAGTTGTAATTGTGTGATGTTCTGATAACTGACTTTTTTGATGGAGGCGTGACTGTAAATTTGCCCAAGTTGACAAGAGTGAAGAAACCTACAGAAATGCCCCCCCAAAATTTAATGGTGTCTAATTAAGGGCCATCTCTGGAAAAACTACTCATGAAAATCTCTCATTTCTTTCCCATAATCCTGCAAACACACAAAAACAAAAGTTCTTGGCAGAGTGATCAGTGGTTTCCTGATGAATTTGCAATCTTTGGATTTTGCTTGGCAGGAAAATTTCCTTTTTCTGTTTTTTTTTCCTTTCCTTTTTTTTTTTTTTTTTTTTAGGAATAATACAATATTTTGTTCAGTTTAAAGGAGAGCTTCTCCAGCACTTCAGTATTGTACTTCCATAAAGTTTGGGGACTCAAGACAAGACAAGAACCAGTTTTAAAAATAGGCTGAGATATTGTAAATGTTGTCTGGAATCTTCTTTATTTGTCTTTTCTTTCTTAAAACAAATAGGAGACAATGAAAGGTAAGAGTTGATAACTTCAGCACCATAAAGACTGTTCATTCTGTTGTACTGACAATAACGTAGATTAAGTGATTATTTACCTTATTAAATGACAGGGTTCACTCTTCACTGAGTCTCCTTTGTCTTTTCTGTCTTGAGTTCTTTGTCCTTCTCCTCAAGGTCTTTCTTGTTTTTCTCACCAAAAGACAAATAGAAGACAAGAAAATGTAACAGTTAATAACTTCAACACCACAAGAATTGTTCATCTACATAGGAAGTCTGACATTAACATAGATTAAATGTTTATTCGTCTTATTTGTCTGATGTTGTAAGACCTGTAGGGTCAACAGTCCAGAGCAATGGAGAATGTAGAAGAGAAGTGAAGAAATATGTGCAAGCAGACTGGAATGGATGGAGAAAAGTGTAAGGTGTGATGTGTGTAGGAGAGTATCAGCCAAAATGAAAGGGAAGGTGTACAAGACAGTTGTGAGACCAGTGATGTTGCATGATCTGGAGACAGTGGCACTGAAGAACAGGCAGGAGGCAGAGCTGGAGGTAGCAGAAACTAAAATGTTGAGTTTCTCTTTGGGAGTGACCAGGCTGGACAGGATCAGGAATGAATACATCAGAGGGACAGCACATGTGAGATGTTTTGGAGACAAGGTCAGAGAGGCTAGAACATTGGCATGTGCAGAGGAGGGAAAGTGAATATATCAGTAGAAGGATGCTGAGTTTACTACCACACTACCACACAGAAGGCTGAGAGGGAGACCAAAGAGGAGGTTTATGGATGTGGTGAAGGAGGACATGAAGTTAGTTGGTGTGAGAGATGAGGATGTAGAGGATAGGATTAAATGGAGGCAGATGATTCGCTGTGGCAAACCCTGAAGGGAGCAGCCGAAAGAGGCTGGGCTAGTATGTGATCATCTATTTCTTCTGATGCAAACTTGCCACCACAATTGGGGATTGAAACAAAATGACAATAATCTGTAAATGTAAGTTGTTTGTGGGGTTGCAATATAATATTGTACATCAAAACCAAACTGTTTTTCCCCCCCAGGTCTGTTGTCCAGACCTTAAGAAGACCTGTCATGCAACTGGGTGCCTGAATGTGTGTCAGATCAACGTACTACTCAGTGAAGTATCGGATCACCCCGAACTGGGTGTACTCCTCCTTATGCTCCAGCAGCTGGGTCACTGCATTGCTCAGGTAGAACAACACGTTACTGTCTGCTGCGAGGGAAGAAAAACACCCCGACCCCGACCCTGGGAGTCAGCTGACGGTCTCACTGATTTCACAGACTGATGAACAGATAGCTAAAAGATGCACAGCAGCTAAAGAGCTAATGCACAACCTACCGAGGTATTGGTCAACGGAGACAGTGGAATTAAAACGGTTCATTCTGGTCAGTAACGTGGAAATAAACCGTAATGAAATTGAGTTGTACAGTCTGTAGTTATAAACAACAAACTGCTACACATATATACAGTATACTAATGTCATTTCTGTAGCTTTGGGATTTTGCTAATTGCCACCGACCATCTTAACATGGTGGGTTTCCATGGATACAACAGAATGTTGTGGGTTACAGTAATTTAATGCCCCTGAACAACACAGCAAGCAAAGGTTCATTTACTGATATCACTAATAATGATCACAATTGTGATGGTCCAGGTTTGTTTGGCTTTTTGGCTTCCCTCTCCCTCTTCCTTCTGTTCCCAGGCGGTGGCAGGAGGCTTGGCTGGTCCCCAACAGGCAAACGGGGCACACCTGGAGCACATCACCATGCAATCTCCCTGCCACTATAAAAGCCCTGTTTCCCTTGCACTCGATGCCAGAAGATTGTAGTATCATCCTGCATTGCTTGGCTAGTCCACGTCCACGCTCGTGAACATTGGGACCTGCTCGCCCCCTGCCAGCACTGCCTGGTCTTCCCCTGAGCTTACTTCCTGCTTGCTTTTGCCTGGACAATAAAAGAAAACTTGTGCACCGTGCCTCTGGTCTCCTGCGCGTTTGGTCCACAAGCCCGACCGTGATGCACAATAATGATAATAATAATAGAAGGATTCAAAAGTACATTAAGATGTATAATTTGTCACTTCAAAACCAGGGTTGTGTTATGCTTATTGTCACTATTTCAGTAACCATTGCGAATGTTTTCAGGAGGGTTGCTCCTGAGCTTGAACTCCAGTGTTGTGTGTTAAACCAGCTTCAGGTGAGATGAGCATTTAGTTTTTGCTGCTGTTGGTCTAATCAGCAGACTACAGCCACACAAGATCTAAGAATAGAAAGAACACAGCAAGGTTGCATGCTTATGAAGAGAGATAAATCTTCTGTCTTTAAATTAGCTTCAGCCTTACCCAGAAGTAATGAAGGGCTACTTATGAATAACTAATAACTGTCTCCTGTAGTCTCCTGATGAGGCTTTGAAGGCAAATACAAAAAAAAATAGATCTGCTTGTTTCTTTGCACAGATAAGGACAGATTGATGTTTCCAAAAAAGCTATATAAAGTATAATTCTATATCTTATAACCCCCTGACCTGACAATCTACTGTCAAAGACAGTGTGGAGTTACTTATAAGGTGCCTGATCTCCCTCCTTGATGCTCCTTTTCGTCATGGTTCCAGCTCCAAACCCTTTCTGGAGCTTTTCTCTGGTGGAACAGCCACTCATTATTCCTTTAAATCTGTGTAATAATGAAGGGCCAAATGATGCTGTGCAATTTAATGTGTCATGTCCAAGTCTGTCCATGTCACTTTCATTTACCGTTGAGGGGGGGGTACTGGATGGATGGATGGATGGATAAGCCCGGTAGGCCCCCAGGGGGCATCCGTTGAGGGGGGGGTACTGGATGGATGGATGGATGAGCCGGTGGGCCCCAGGGGCGTCCGTTGAGGGGGGGGGCTGCTGGATGGATGGATGGATGGATGGATGAGCCGGTAGGCCCCAGGGGCGTCCGTTGAGGGGGGGGGTACTGGATGGATGAATGGATGGATGGATGGATGGATGAGCCCGGTAGGCCCCCAGGGGGCGTCCGTTGAGGGGGGGTACTGGATGGATGGATGGATGGATGGATGGATGAGCCCGGTAGGCACCCAGGGGTGTCCGTCGGGGGGGGTACTGGATGGATGGATGGATGGATGAGCCCAGTAGGCCCCAGGGGCGCTGCTGTTGAGGGGGCTACTGGATGGATGGATGGATGAGCCCGGTAGGCCCCAGGGGGTGTCCGTCGAGGGGGGGGGGGTACTGGATGGATGGATGGATGGATGAGCCCAGTAGGCCCCCAGGGGGCGTCGGTTGAGGGGGGGTACTGGATGGATGGATGGATGGATGGATGAGCCCGGTAGGCCCCCAGGGGGTGTCCGTTGGGGGGGGGTACTGGATGGATGGATGGATGAATGAGCCGGTAGGCCCCCAGGGGGCGTCCGTTGAGGGGGGGGTACTGGATGGATGGATGGATGGATGGATGAGCCTGGTAGGCCCCAGGGGTGTCCGTCGAGGGGGGGGGTACTGGATGGATGGATGGATGGATGAGCCCAGTAGGCCCCCCCAGGGGTCGGTTGAGGAGGGGGGGTACTGGATGGATGGATGGATGGATGGATGAGCCCGGTAGGCCCCAGGGGGTGTCCGTTGGGGGGGTACTGGATGGATGGATGGATGAATGAGCCGGTAGGCCCCAGGGGCGTCCGTTGAGGGGGGGTACTGGATGGATGGATGGATGGATGGATGAGCCTGGTAGGCCCCAGGGGTGTCCGTTGAGGGGGGCATTGGATGGATGGATGAGCCCCCAGGTGGGGGTACAGGGGGATGTCCGTTGAGGGGGGATGGATGGATGGATGGATGGATGGATGAGCCCGGTACCCCCTCAGGGACGCCCCTGGGGCCCCTAAACGGACCGGCCTACCGTCCATCCATCCATCCATCCATCCATCCATCCAGTACCCCCCCTCAACGGACACCCCCTGGGGGCCTACTGGACTCATCCATCCATCCATCCATCCATTGGGGGGCCTACCGGGCTCATCCATCCATCCATCCATCCATCCATCCATCCACCCGTCAACACCTGAGAGCAAGGGAGAAGAGAGGGAGAGGCAACCCGGAAAGCCACGCCCATCCTGGGCCATCACAGTACCCCCCCTCAACGGACGCCCCCTGGGGGCCTACCGGGCTCATCCATCCATCCATCCATCCAACACCTGAGAGCAAGGGAGAAGAGAGGAGAGAGAGGGATCCATCCATCCATCCATCAACACCACAACACCTGAGAGGGAAGAGAGGGAGGGCAACCCGAGCCACGCCCATCCTGGGCCATCACAGTACCCCCCCCTCAACGGACGCCCCCTGGGTGCCTACCGGGCTCATCCATCCATCCATCCATTCATCCATCCATCCAGTACCCGCCCTCAACGGACACCCCCTGGGGGCCTACCGGGCTCATCCATCCATCCATCCAGTACCCCCCCCTCAACGGACGCCCCCTGGGGGCCTACCGGGCTCATCCATCCATCCATCCATCCATCCATCCATCCGTCAACACCTGAGAGCAAGGGAGAAGAGAGGGAGAGGCAACCCGGAAAGCCACGCCCATCCTGGGCCATCACAGTACCCCCCCCTCAACGGACGCCCCCTGGGGGCCTACCGGGCTCATCCATCCATCCATCCATCCATCCATCCATCCATCCGTCAACACCTGAGAGCGAGGGAGAAGAGAGGGAGAGGCAACCCAGAAAGCCACGCCCATCCTGGGCCATCACAGTACCCCCCTCAACGGACGCCCCCTGGGGGCCTACCGGGCTCATCCATCCATCCATCCATCCATCCATCCATCCAGTACCCCCCCCTCAACGGACGCCCCCTGGGGGCCTACCGGGCTCATCCATCCATCCATCCATCCATCCGTCAACACCTGAGAGCAAGGGAGAAGAGAGGGAGAGGCAACCCGGAAAGCCACACCCATCCTGGGCCATCACAGTACCCCCCCCTCAACAGACGCCCCCTGGGGGCCTAACGGGCTCATCGATCCATCCATCCATCCATCCACCCGTCAACACCTGAGAGCAAGGGAGAAGAGAGGGAGAGGCAACCCAGAAAGCCACGCTCATCCTGGGCCATCACAGTACCGCCCCCAACGGAGGCCCCCCTCATCCATCCATCCATCCATCCATCCATCCATCCAGTACCCCCCCCTCAACGGACGCGCCCTGGGGGCCTACCGGGCTCATCCATCCATCCATCCATCCATCCATCCGTCAATACCTGAGAGCAAGGGAGAAGAGAGGGAGAGGCAACCCAGAAAGCCACGCCCATCCTGGGCCATCACAAGGGCAAAACACTTCAAGGGTTTACTCTGGGTGCTCTGGTTTCTTCCCAACTTGTGGTGAATAGCAATATATTCACTTGACAAAAAACCTGACCCGAACACGATTGCAACAAAATACATGTTGGTATTACGAACAACTAAACCCCTACCATAGTTAGACATTTGTTAAAGGCAATGGAGATACCGCTGGTAACACGTGAAACTCTTCACCACCTCCTTCTCCGTTGTAAAGGGCTATGCTGTCTTTTCTGAGACCACCACAGTTTAATCACCCCTACCACACAGAAGGAACATTTTCATGGAGGTGAAATAGTATAAAATCACTGGAAATCAAATTTAACAACATAAAATATCTGAGCAAGCAGTGACCGGTAGAAGTAATCCATGTGGTATCAAAACAATTATCTGCTACTTCAAGTGATGTTGGACTTATTATAATACTTGTGACTTCATTCAGGAAACAAATCACTGTAATGCCCATTGTTATATACTGCACACCTATCAGCTTTTTATTAAATATAAAGCATTTCCCTTCAACTATTCAGCCCAAATGTCATGTGTTTTATTTCTGTCAATGTCAAACCAGCAATATATCCTTGGTTTGCTTAATAAGGAGCCGCTTAACTTTGGCTACTTTATTAGTTTGGAAACTTTTCTATTCTGCCAGGATTCTGTTTCCACTGGGTTCTTTTCTACACAAAGTAAAGTTGAAGCTGTCAGGAACAAAGATTCTTAGAGTCCGAGTCAAGCTCAAAAGTCTTTACTGGTTGCAACACAGGATGTCACTCAGCAGCCCCGCACGTGTGCTGACCTACAGAGTGGCATACAGAGAAATAAAGAACATGGTTTTTATACTTTTCTAAATACATGAGTGTGTATTACAAAAGGCATACGTGACTAGAGACATGTATCCCCACATATGGGAGCTCAAAAGCAGGAAACCCTTTGGAAAATCCCTTACAGAACAGCAGAAAACAGGAAACTCCTTACAGGATTAAAATATATTTTTCAGACATCCTCAGGTCATCGTGACCCTCAGGCCATTGTCTGGACAGTAGAGGTAAAAAGTTCACAGGTACACATGCACTCATAGTACATTTACCATTACATTCCCCCCTTTTGATCCGAAAGGATCAACTATATACAAGAACCTCATAAATCAAACATCCAACTGAATCATCCGTACTGGTTTACGACCAGTCATCATTAAGATTGTCTGAGGCAGAAACATCACAGAGCGGATGGCTGCTTTTTTTACGAGGATAGAACCCTCTAGTGTCGAGCATAAGCATCATAAAGGTATGAAAAAGGGGAGGTTAACACATGACAGTCACACTATGTTTCGTCATCGGAAGCGGTGTCCGTGTCTGAGTCAGAATGCGCAAAGTCAATAGCAGTCTGCGTTATAAGCACACTATCAACTAAAGAGACCGGGCTGTATTTCATCATTTGCTGGGTGAGACTGCGATCCACGGTGCGTGCGATAAGACCACGGAGACACGGAATGAGGCAGCATCCGCAGAAAACGAAACATGCTAGAATAACTAAGGCGGTGGTAACAAAAGAGAGGATAATACTCTTCCATTTGCCAAAAGTGCTGTTCAGCCAGTGAGAGAGACCATATACACCAGAGTTTTCTGCAAGTTCCTGTCTAAGAGACGACAGCCCTTGTAGTGCTCTGGTAACTGAGCCATCTGGAGCTGTGTTATTAGGGATGAATGTGCAACACTCGTCTCCAAACAAAGAGCATACCCCATTTCTCTCAGCTAGTAGCATATCTAAAGCCACTCTATTTTGCCAGGCTGTCACTGAGGT
>JAFBJZ010000776.1:2467500-2498241 GCA_016785225.1 Psettodes erumei | reverse complement strand
TTTGACATTTTTGACATTTTTCGACATAGTTTAGTGTGTCGTTTTTTGTGGTTTTCTGACATACTAGGATATGACCTGTTTTGACCTTTTTCTGCCTTGTTACCTCCTTTTATGCTATGCAGGGTCTATAAAACACTGTTCTGTGATGTTTTGGAGTGTTTTTAGCACTTTTAATTTTTTGACATTTTTGACATTTTTCGACATAGTTTAGTGTGTCGTTTTTTGTGGTTTTCTGACATACTAGGATATGACCTCTTTTGACCTTTTTCTGCCTTTTTACCTCCTTTTATGCTGCTATGCAGGGTCTATAAAACACTGTTTTGTGATGTTTTGGAGTGTCTTTAGCATTTTAAATTTTTGACATTTTTTGACATTTTTCAGCATTTTTTTGTGGTTTTGTGACATACGAGGATATGACCTGTTTTGACCTTTTTCTGCATTTTTACCACCTTTTATGCTATGCAGGGTCTATAAAATACTGTTCTGTGATGTTTTGGAGTGTTTTTAGCACTTTTAATTTTTTGACATTTTTGACATTTTTCGACATAGTTTAGTGTGTCGTTTTTTGTGGTTTTCTGACATACTAGGATATGACCTGTTTTGACCTTTTTCTGCCTTTTGGGCCAAAAGGCATGAAAAGAGAGCGTTCATTTTTTTAATCAGCATTAATAGTGACAGGGAGGAGGAGGCTGGCGATGGACTCTGAGGACAGACAGGAAGGTACCTGTATCCAGATATGTAATGTAAGTTGTTGTGCTCCAGCCGAAGCTCTCTGAGAGCCGTCAGACTGGCTGAGAAGTCGGCGGGGAGTGATGTCAACTGGTTCCAACTGAGATCCAGCTTTTCCAGGAAGGACAAAGAGAAAAATGCCTGTGGAGAGAAAAAGAAAACAGATTTCATTGCGGCTGCTTGCAGTGCTGTCATTTCAACAGCTATGAAACTTTCTTTAAATCTTAAACCCCATTTTCTCTTTTTACTTTCCTTGGACTGACACTTAATGTCCATATGTGCTTCAGCTTTAATGGTAATTCTCCTTCAACATCACACACATCACGTTTTTAAAAAAAAAATATTTCCACCTCTTCGCAATATTCACTTCATTTTAAAGGGTTCAAATATTTTTAGTGCAGTTTTCCAAAGAAACCTAATTCAAAAAGGATCCTTCTCTTTGTTTATACCTGTGGTTGGACCTCTCCGATCTGGCTGTTGGTCATCACCAGCACACGCAGTGACCACAGTCCAGTGAAGGCTCGAGTTCCAATCTCGCTCAGGTTGTTCCCGCCAAGCTCCAGCAGCCACGTGCCATGTGGGAGGCCCCTGGGAACGTGCTCAAAGCCACGGGCGCGACAGTCCACCAGGTCAGCATGCTCATAACAAACGCACCGGTGCGGACACAGCCGCGAGCACTCGAGCGAAGGGAAAAAGAACGGGGGCGAATGAACGGCAGAAAGAAGGAAGAGAAGGGCCGGGACAAGACGACACATATTTCTGCTAGCGGTGTTGTTAAAGGGTGGAAATCTGAGTGACGCTCGGCAGTTTGATTCTGCTGCTGTCTTCACCAGGCTTCACAGTCAGTGTAGACAAAACTGGTAAAAAGCAAGCACAGTGCAGTTTACATTAGTTTACATTCAGGTCGGTTAAGTCAGACTCTTACAAGTGGATCTTACAAATGTTATTTTTCTACAAACTACAGACCACAAAATTGACCGATCACTCTTCTTTTATCTCCACCGACTCCTGAGGGAAATTTCTGGCTCTTGAGTCACTGAACGCACCACTGTGTTCACTAGACAATGGCACAGTCGCACATAGTCTCCACAGTCAAATGCTGGCATTACAACACAAGTCTTTAACACAGGTTTTTCCCCCTTCCAAATGTGATGTTGTAATCCCAGCCATTAACGGCAGTGTAGCAGAAAGGATTACATTTAGTGAACATCTCTGACGGCACTGCTGCAGTATTAAAGCAATAACTGTTTTCAGCTTTCATTTTGTAAACACTGGAAAGCAGCCACAGAATGAGATATTTCTTTTTTCCATCAAATGTTTGTAAAAAAAAAAAACTACAGTAGTTTTGTTGACAATATCACTCTCATAAAACTGGAGGGAAACACAAAACAGTCTGTGAAAAACTATAAAGTGAACATTTGTAACGTGAAATCTGACGACACACAGAGACACTGAAAAGTCCCACAAAAATAAAGTGTAAAATCCATATCCACATGACACAAGTGACTCACCTCCTCTGCTGATGAGGGCTCCAGGCGCCTCCATTCTGGATCATCAACATGTTCGCTGCACGACGGCTCGACAGAGACAGAGGAAGATTAAGATGACGGACAGAGGGTGGATGCTGATGCTGATGCTGATGGAGACTCTCGGTGCAGTCAGATGGGGCGTTAATCCTCTAATCCCCTCCAATCCCCAAATGTTTCCTCTCATCCACTGAACTCCGGCAGTTTGCCTGATGTTTTCATCGTGTTTTGGCATCTCTCATTTCCTGTTAATACCATCAGGGAGCCTTAGAGTCCCACCATCCATGTGTTTGACTGACTTAGATATTATGTAAAGACTTCAGAGCTTGAGAAGAGTTTGTGCGTGCTTGTGTGTGTGTGTGTGTGTGTGTGTGTGAGGGAGATAACAGATGGAAACAGACACACAGCTGAAAAACTCATATATTAATGTGACTTTTATCTAATAACGCAACATTTCTTAAAGGCACTTTACATTTCACAGTCACATTTATTGATAGTGGTGTTGGCACTGCTCCAAGCCAATCACACACACACACACACACACACACAGTTAATTAATAAGATACCAGATTTAGCCAATTAGCATCCTTTAGCTCAAGCTCCAGCTCCTTAAACACGCTGTTTTCCTCTGTTTTCAGTCATTGTAAAACAAACATCATGGGCTCAAAGAACTTGTGTTTAAAAATTCCAATATTTTATTAATTTATTATTTTTATTTAAATTTTAAATTTAAATTTTACTCTTTTATTCCCAACAGAGTTAACCCCCCCCCCAAAAAAAAAGCCCTGCGGAAGCGGAGGCACGTACACTACGTCATGACGTCACTCCAGCAAACGAAAACGTCAGAGTGCGGAAGCGAGGGGTTTGCCGTGGAGAAATGGGAGAAATGGCGAACAGACCGTGCGTGTGTCCGTGCTGTGTGTAGATGCGGACGGAGCGTGAAGAGACGCCGGGCCGCGAACACAACGCAGTCGTGCTAACGCGCCGCTAGCCGCTAGCCGCTAGCAGAGGAAGGTACAGTGTGTATAATAACACATATAACACACGGCTGCGTAAATAAACCGTGACAACCACGTTTTATCTGCAGATGGATTCAAGCACAGACTGTCCAGCTAAGCTTTAAACTGGACCCAGTTTGTGCGACCCGGTTATTTCTGAACAAATCCAAACACGTCACGTGATATACATTTACATTTTCCATAACCATCCTGTAAAGGAGGTTGCACGTTGAAACCCCGGAAGAACCCGCAGTCATCTGTTTTTGTTTCAGGCTGATGTTTTATGCTGCTTGAAGTTGTGGTGGAACATCGTATAAAAATAGATAATAATTTCCTTATTTTACACAAAAATTGTTACACACGTAATGATGAAATCCGAACAGGTGTCATTGAAGATTTGCTGTGTTTATTTGGCAGTGAAATTACATTTTTAAAGGGCAGAAGTAACATTTACACAATAACAATCAGACAAACTGTGTTTCAGATCAGACTCCCTACTCAGTGAACTATCACAGATAATGATAGATACTCTTTAGCACAACTGTAATCAGTGTATAAGTATGTCAGACTGCTATTATATAGTGAGTGATTTTTCAGAAATTAATAAATATCTATATGAAATTGCCTTGCTATGTTAAACGGTGTATAAATAATGATACACAGTAAACACATACGAGTAATTTTTAACCTGCTTATGAAACATTGGAGAAAAGACACCTGAGCATCTAAAGGTCAACGTAAACCTTCCCTGTTCCTTAAAGTAGCTTCTCCAGTCGCAACTGAAACAAAGATGGTTGACAGTCCGTGGTCAGTTTGTTTGATCCGTCACACACAGCATCACAACAGTCTGTATGATATGAGAGTGTTGCTACTGTACGAGTGAAATGACGCCACGGCTCTCGGCGAACGGCCTCTTGTTGACTTGTGATTGTGCAGCAGCCATGGCAGAGGCCGGGGCCCACCTGACCTCCACCGCTGCGAGCGAGCGGCCGTCGGTGTTCGAGGTCGTGGCTCAGGAGTCTCTGATGGAGGCGGTCAGACCTGCTCTAAGACACGCTGTGAAGGTGAGCGTCACGACCGGCGGCTCTTCTTCCCCTTTAAAAACCCAGAACACAACTTTAAGGAACAGGTTCACTTGCTTATGACATTTACAACCCCCATTATACTAACCCTCGGTTACCTCCTCAGGTTCTGGCAGAGTCCAACCCGTCCCGCTTCGGCTTTCTGTGGCGCCGCTTTGATGAGCTCTACCTGCTGCTGGACCTCCTTCTCCAGAACCACTTCCTGTCTCACTGCAGCGCCTCCTTCTCCGAGAACTTCTACGGCCTGAAAAGAGTTTCAGGAGGTCGGGGGTCTCCCGTCCGCCTGGGGCTGCGCAGGAACTCGCACTGGCGGTCTCTTCTTCTTCTGTGCCTGGTGCCGTACCTGCGGGCCAAGCTGGAGGCGACGCTGGCGCAGCAGAGGGACGAGGAGGACTTCTCCATCCGGCTGGCGCAGACCAGGAGGCAGAGGCTGTACCGGGCGGCCGTGGCGGCGTACCCGTACGTCAGCTCGGCCTGGCAGGCCTGGGTCTTCTGCCAGCAGCTGCTCTTTGTCTTTGGCGTCGCCAGGACCCACAATCCTCTGCTGTGGCTGGCCAGGGTGAGACTGGCCCGACTCAGCGCCCAGGACGTCAGAGACATGGAGACGAAGAGCAGCGTCACCGTCGACCCGCTCGGCAAGAGGTACGTCTCGTTTGAGTCCGGCCCTGACAAAAACAACACGGCACCTGTGGAGGCGTCACCCACCACCACCTTTAACCATTTCCCTCCTCAGCAGCCTGGTGCAGAGAGCGTGGTGGCTGGCGTCGCGGGCGGCGCGGGGCGTGGCCGTCTCCCTCTCCACCTCCCTCTCTCTGGGCGTCTTCTTCCTGCAGTTCCTGGAGTGGTGGTACTCCTCTGACAACCAGAGCGCCGTGAAAGCCCTCACCTCCCTGCCCGCTCCCCCGCCCCCCCTCCACCTGCGGGAGGAGCACGGCGGCGGCGGGGATCCTCCGTCCGTCTCCAAAGGAGACGCTCGGCCCGGCTCCGACATGAGGAACTGTCCTCTGTGCCGGAAGCTGCGCGCGAACGCCACGGCGCTGTCCACCTCCGGCTTCGTCTTCTGTTACCGCTGCATCTACACGTACGTGAAATCCAACCGCCGCTGCCCGGTCACCGGGTATCCCACCGAGCTGCAGCACCTCATCAAGATTTACTCACCGGAGAGCTAAGCCACGCCCACCGCCGCCGTGTTTTCTCTCTGTGGATCTGGGATGAGAACATTGTGCTTTTCTTTTGTATAAAAACACATTTTCCAGTGTACAAATATGATTGTGTGTTATTTTTTTCAGTGATACCAGCTGATGTAGATGTGAAGCTGAAATTCTGCTTGAATATTTAAAAATTTAATAATAAATAAAATAATAAATTTAAAAGATGTGTTGTTTTTTTTCTGACTGGACAGAACTTGACAGCCGTGATAATTTAATGAACTCGATCATTAAAACTAAAATCTAAAATTACAAGGGAGGGGGGTGATTAGCGTAGCTTAGCACAAAGACTGAAAAGTGGAGTAAACTGTTTTTCTTGGAGCTGGGAGGCAGATTTTGCTCAGTATTTGTGCTAAGCTATGCTAACAGGAGCCAGCGTCTCAGGCACTGTTACACTAAAATAAAAGGGCGTTGGGTTTAAAACGCCACAGTTATGGGATTACTGGGAGATTAAAGTCAGTGAATTGCTTTATTGAGTTTCCAGACAAGTTTTAACAACGGGCCCACTTTAAAAAAACAAACAAAACAACAACAAAGAAACAGATAATTAGGATCAACGTCACAACATTACAGTGAGACTAATAAAAATAAAAAAAAAGGGCTTCATTGAAATGTCCACAAACCCTGAAATGAAACTGAAGAATCACAAGAGTCACTTTCCCTTTTCAAGCTCTTGCAAACACAATTCATCGACAGGAAACGAGGACGAGAGGGAAAAAACGGGCTGAAGGTTCGAAAAGGGGACAAATAGAATCATCAATAGTCACAGTAATAGATTGCTCGATTAGCGTGTATTGCACATGTGTACACATATATGCACTTTTATATACATGTGAGTCCGAAAGGATTAAAACACACGTGGTGTTGTCGCGACAGGAAAGGAGCTGGATAAAACGACGGCACGGGACAGAATCGTCAGGAATGTGCTTGTGATCAGTTCCAACAACGAAAAAAACAAACAAACAAACAAACAAACTGCGTTTTCGAAATTTGTTCAGTCAGTCAGTCGCGAGCCGGACGAGACGAAGGTCACGTGACGCCTTCCCCTCCACTACAGGAGGAGGTAAAACTGAGAAGGTGTCATGTGATGCCGAACCCCGCTGTCCCGCTCAGTCCAAAATAAGCCCCCCCCACCAACCCTAACCAATCACAGCAGGACACTACAGTTACACCACAGTATCAAACATATCAGGAAATATACAGTATTACCTCATGTAGCAAAATAGTCTGAGTGTGTGTGTGTGTGAAAATGTGCGTTTCACTGTAGTGTGGGTGGTGACGCCGTCAGACCGAAGTGTCGAGACAACACAAACCGTCCGACTGTGTCAACGCAACCACAGCCGGGTCACCGGGAAAACGTCAAACTCAATCCTGTTCATTTCTGAGAAAATATATATTTTTTGAGCAGGATGTAAATCGCTGATTGAACTGACAGGCTTCTCGGCAGCTTTTTTCCTTTTGCGTTCCTCTGCGCTTGCGGCCGCCGCCATGTTTGATGGCTGAGCTAGATCTCTGGGGTGTAGTGTGAACATCAGTACAAAAAAGACGACACTGAACCGCCTGGAGACACCTCTTAATCAATCAATCAATCAATCAATCAATCAATCATCCATCCCTCAACATGAGTAAAAGCCAGAGCGAGCTCCACCAATGACGACATGTTACCATGGCGACAGAGAAGCGGGACTCCTCTTTGTGCCTCTTAGTATTGTATTGCTTTGAACAGAATGGGAAGTAGCAGTTAGTTAATTAGGTTAGCTTAGTTTAGCTTAGCTTAGCTTAAGAGTTTGTGTAGCTGTGGAGGTTTTGTGTCCACCGGGTGTCCTCAGCGAGCAGAGGAGCGGTTACACCTCCTTTTTAAAACGCGGCGATGGGAAACGTTTTTTTCGGAAAGGGTCGGTCCTGAAAGAAGGCAGCAGGAGGTGCTATAACATGCTAAACCCACGTTAGCTAAGCTAGCACGTTAGAGCCCCCGGTTTCTTTCTATGAATAAAGTATCACTGGAGAGTTTTGTTAGCGAATTTGTCAGAAGAGTCCGAAAGCCTTAAAGCTCAAGTACACAACTGTGTTCCAACTATACTGTAGTTTTTTTTTTAACGTGTTTTTGTTTAAGTTGTTGGGCGTAGCATTAGCTTTGTAGCATTCCCAGCTCATTTTTAGTTTTCTTCTACCGCGTCTTAAACAGTCTACATGACTTAATGTGTCTGACTTACTGGAGCTTTACTGAGCTGGAGCTCGCTGTTTACCTCCAACAACAACCACAACAATGTCCAGCCGTTCTCAACATCTGTAAAACAAACAAACAAACAAACAAAGAGGCGGCGGTCCGATGACGCCGACGTCCCATCAAACAGCGAAACCTTTAAAACGTCAAATCTCCAAATAGACTATATTCATAAATCCAATCTGATTGGATAAAACACTGTTTACATAAATATATATATGTATGTGTGTGTGTGTGTGTATTTATTAATATTTTTTGTAAACTTTTTTTATACAAAAAGAGAAAGTATTTTGTTATTTATACATATATGTATGTACAGTTATAGAAAAGTGAGTCTGCTGTGACGTAACCACGGGCAACAGGACAGGACAGTATTTACACCAAACAGGTAATATTACATTTCTTTTGGGAGGGGGGGGGGCTCTTGGTGGTTGTTTGAAAAATGTGGGTAAGGGCTCAGGTCACATGACTCTCATCCAAAATGAGTGAAAGAGAGAGAGAGAGAGAGAGAGAGAGGGTTGAAGTTCAAAACACTGATCCTGAGACTTTCACCAGATTCCATAAAAGTCGGATTGAATATTATTATTCATGTGACTGTTAATATTCAATAGACATTTTTACTGGATATTTCTAGTGTAGTGATGGCTTTAGAGGCTTTTCTTCCCTCCAAAAAAATAAAATTAAAAAAAGATTAAAGTATGTCGGGATTATCTGACAGATTAGAAAAAACAACAAAACATTTTAAATGATATTGATACGTTTCTCTCTCCCCGTCTCGCTGGAGGTTGCTAAATAGTGAGATAAGAACAAATTAAGGCATCCAGATGAAGAAACAAAGACTCAAAAATGAACTGACTGAAACAACAGCAGTGTGTGTGTGTGTGTGTGTGTGTGTGTGTGTGTGCCGCGGCGGTCAGTCCTGACTGGCTGGTTGGTTTGCTGAGGTGCTGCGGCGGTGTTGTTTTCTGACTTAACGTTTTTTGTTTTGTGGACAAAAAAAAGGCACCTAGTTCCTCCTCCTCCTTTGCTCGTTTAAAAAAAAACAAAAAAAACAACAGAAACGGGTCATTCCTCCTCTACCCTGTGTCCGCCGCCGAGCGCGTCTCCTCCGGGACAGACGCACAAGAAGACAAGTCGTCCGCTTGGCGTCTGACGTTTTGTTCCCGTTCCCCCCCGCGGCCGTCGTCCCTCGGAGGAAACGGAGGAGCGGGGGACGAAACGAAAAGACGGAAGGACGATCGGAGGGCGGAGGGGACAGGTGGTGAAGTAAACAGGTTGCGAGACGCGCGTCCTTGACGATGATCCCCTCCTCTGGTTTCCATGGAGACGCCAACAAGTCGTCCGCTCCTCCTTGGGCTCGTGAGAAGTTTTTTGTTTTGTTTTTTTCGCGGCCCCGGCCTCCTCCCGCCTCCGTAATGTTCTCCTCGGCCAATCAGAGTTCTCCTCGATCGGCACGGTTCCACCCTGTGTGCGCGCGCGTGTGTGTGTACCTACACAAACTCCGTGGAGGAAGAAGAAAAGGAAGAGGAAGAGGAGGTGCTCGAAGGAGGTGAACGTGGAGTTTTTGTGTGCTTCTCGTGTAAGCCCCTCCTACAACACCGGCTCTTCTTCCATTGGCTCCTCTGTGGACCTGTGGGCGGTTCCAAAAAAAAAATAAAAATCAAATGTTGCGTTTAAGAGCGCTCATCAAAATAAGGAAATTAAAGTTAGTTTAGGAAGCGGCGACCGACCTGCTGGTTTCCGAGCTGTCGGGAACGGAGCCCGGCTGCTCCACGTCGACGCTCAGGGACGCCATGGCGCTGACCGTCTCCGCCTCGTCCTTCTCCGACTGGCCCTGAGCGCCCAGGGGGCCGTCCAATAGCGAGTGGCCGCTTGTTTGAGACAAACTCTGGAGACACGACCAGTGTTTACCTGGAGGGACAGACGGAGACGTCTGAGGACACGCTGCAGCGTCTCCTCACTGTGTGTGTGTGTGTGTGTGTGTGTGTGTGTGTGTGTGTGTGCGCGTGCGTGTCGGCTTCTTACTCTGGATCTCGATCACTCTCTCCAGCGACGTGCAGGCTTTGGGACACGGCTTCTCCTGCGGCCACTGAAACATGGAGTCGCACTGACGGAGACACGGAGAACACATTAACTTCCTGTTCCTGTTGTCACATGTGTGTGTGTGTGTGTGTGTGTGAGAGATTTGAGCTGTTTAAAGGAGCAGTTCACCATTTTTGGTTAAATTAACTGATAAGTCTTTCATGCCGGTTGGTTAGCGTAGCTTAGCATTAGAGTCCATGCAGATTCATTTGGTTTTAATTGAAGTGACACTATCTGACGAGCTGCTCCTCTTTTCAACCAATTACCTGCAGTGGATCTGCTGGTGTCAGGTCACATGACCCCCCCCCCCCCATAAAGATGGACGTGTATTCCCAAGTGGGGAAAGTGATTACTATTTGTTTACTACTGCTGGCAACAGCACGCGGAAGCCTCATGAGATCGATCGCACCGAGCGTTGCCAGATACCATCGGGGAGCGGGTGTCATTTTCACGATGGTATCAAACCTGGCAACCTCACTGGCAGCAACACAAATATCTCTGGGGTGCACGAGGTCACCGCACCCTGCGGGTTGTTTGCTGAGAAACACAACTCCCCCATAAAACCACGTTTTATCAGTTCTAGATATGAGTTTATGAAAAGTTAAACAAAAGGAGACGCAAAGTGTAACTTACTGCGTGACAGAGGTATTTGTAGATCTATTATCTATTAATTATTATCGATTATTGGTCTCACCGTGTCTCCCAGAAGAGCAGAGACGCAGGCCTCCGACGCGTCACAGATGGCGGTGAGGTCGTGACCGCCTTCCAGCGCCATGACGACGCGCCCACCGGCCAGACCCATCAGGAGCTGCGTCAGCTGACCGAAACCTGCCGGGCGCGCAAACGCAGGCGGTCGCTGGTTACAACCAATCGCATCGCCGATCGAAAACCGGTGCGGCGCGGTCACCGTGGTAACTCACACTTGGCGGAGACGTTGTAGCCTCCCAGAGGAGACTGATGACCCTCCACTGCGTCGAAGCCCGCGGACACCAGAACCACATCTGGGCTGAACTGCTGCGCGATGGGCATCACCACACTCCTACACACACGCACACACACACACAAAAGCATGTTGCTTCCTTCACAAGTTCTCATGTCACCGCTGACCAACAACAACGGCACAAGTGGCTCACCTGAAGGCGGTGATGTACTCCACATCACCCATGGGTGGCTCCACGCCTCCGGTCCACGCTATGTTCACGTTAAAACCCACGCCTGCGCCCGAGCCCACCTGCAGAGAGACGTCGGTGATGTTTGTGTGTCTGTGCACCACACACACACACACGTGTGATTCACACTCACACACTCCGTGTCTTCAGTGGGTGATGAGAGGAAACACCAGAGAGCGGCACGTGGGACACATGAGCTCTGACCTGTACTGTTGTGTGTGAGTGTGTGTGTGTCTGTGTGTGTGTGTGTGTGTGTGTGTGTGTGCGCGCCTACCTCTTCAGGAGCTCCGCTGCCGGGGAAGAAGTTTCCGTTGTCGTACCGATGGAGGGAGATGTAGAGGACGTTGGGGTCGCTGTAGAAGGCCTGCTGGGTGCCGTTGCCGTGGTGAATGTCCTGCAGTGACATCAGAGTTGGGGGGGTATTATGACACACGTGCTCTGAACACAGTGAGTCTGCTCACAGACTGTGTGTGTGTGTGTGTGTGACTCACCCAGTCCACGATCAGGATCTTGCCGACTCCCAGTTTCTGCTGCAGCAGCTTGGCGGTGATGGCGACGGAGTTGAAGAAACAAAAGCCCCTGCGCACGCACAAACCGTTAGTCACCGCCCGAGTCGTGAAATATCGTGTGAGGACGACGCCGCCGCGGGGGGCGCACTTACATGGCGGTGGATTCCTCGGCGTGGTGACCCGGCGGCCGCACCACGGCGAAGCCATTCTGGCGTGACAAACAGACACGAGAGTGAAGGACGGCGTCCGGCAGCAGTTTTTTAAATTTTTTATTCAGAAGAGCGTGCGTTACCTTCAGCTCGCCCGCCGCCACCCGGAAGGCCAGCTCGATGACCGACCCGACCGCCATGCGCACCGCTGCCGACGAGTGCATCTCGTTCCACACCGTGTCGCTGTCCACCTGCGGGGGAAGGGGGGGGCAGAGGACACGAACTGTTAACGGTGTGAGACGCAAATGGACGGACACAAACGGGACGTCCAGTTAGAGACAGTCTCACCCCGATGCCTCCGCAGGGCAGGACGGCGTACATCTTCTGGCTGATTGGACCTGAAACAACCAATCGGTCATGTGATCACTTCTGCACAACAACAGTGATCCAACGTGTTGTCGTCACCAGTATCCACAGACGCACACACGGAGACAGTTACCCAACAACTTCTTGTGGTCCAGTTTGTGTCGGTTCAGCGGGCTGGTTCCGTACAGCAGAGTGTGGAACTCCGAATGAACAGACTGGATCTCGTCCAGAGACGCTTTACGCCCACGAATCCTCTGCACACACACACACACACACACACACACACACACACACACACACACACACACACACACACACACACAAACACACACACGCGAAGAGAAACAGCCTGAGTGAGCATTTTTGTGTTGCTTCTTTTAGAACATATTGGAAAATGCAGAGCTGATGTGATGGTAACAAACTGTACAGCAGTGCATGCTGGGACAGCGCACAGCTGTGCAGAAACCACAAGAACACGGCGCCGTGTGCGTCGCTCCGCCGTGAGTACAAAGGTTCTGTTTGGAGACTTGTAAGTGTGTGTGTGTGTGTGTGTGTGTGTGTGTAGTACTTGTGCTGTTATCTCTGTACCAGCTTGTGTCAACAAGTGTCCTCATAGGCCTGCGTACGTGTGTGTGTGTGTGTGTGTGTGTGTGTGTGTGTGTGTGTGTGTGTGTGTGTGTGTGTGCCTCCTCGCAGCGGCCCAGCAGGCCCGTCTCCTGCAGCCTGGACCAGATGCTCTGCACTCTCCCAGCATGCTCTGGGTGGATGTGAGCGTTGCCGCACACGCACTGATGCTTCAGCATCAGACTGTCGTACACGAGCCCTGCGGCGAGAGAAAAATCAAACGTATTTTTAAAAAGCGTTAAGGTGACGTTAAGATGTTAAGATGCACGACGTTCCTGTACTCTGCAGTGACGCGTGATCGCCACGAGGGGTCAGCAGCTACGAGCCAAACGAGCTCGAGACTCGCAGGACGGCGAGTTCGCCACAGGCAGACGTGATTTAATAAGAGCGTCCCGACCGCCAGATCCTTACATCAAGTAGCTTTCAGTGATGCTGCATCTTTAATCGCATTTTTAAAAAAAAAATGGTTTCCTGTTTACAGTTTGGCTGTTTATAATATATTTTACGGTGTGCTTTTATTTTGGCGGAGTGGTGTGAACGAGTTTCTTCCGGTGTTTCACAATAAAAGCATTTTAGAGAGGAAACGCCGTCGCGCTTTTAAACCGAACACAGGAAATGCATTGAGTTAGCATTAACACGTAAAGAGCGAAGTGTCGACATGCAACACAACCGGGAACACAATGAAATATTACAAAACGCAGCTTCACAATTCACTCGGTTCATCTGGACCATCGGCCAACGGAGAGTCAGCTCTCTGTTGCTAGGCAACAAGCATCCCTGCTCACAGGAGGCAGAGCGACGCCACTGATGTCAAACTCTAATCCAATCACAAAGCAGATGCGCACACACGGGCACAAAACAAAAAAAAAAAAAAAAACAACAACCAAACAACCCTGACCTGTGGTGAAGAGGTGTTTGATGGGATTGACGGTGGCCGCGGGGGACGACTGCGCTCTTCCCAGAGGTCTGTGGGGCAGCGAGGACTGGAACACACCCAGCTGCTGCAAGGCCTGATGGGACGGGAGGGAGAGAGAGAGAGAGAGAGAGAGAGAGAGAGAGAGAGAGAGAGAGAGAGGATGAATCATTCATAAAAATCAGTCTTACACACAAGAGCATGAAAATGTGCTACACAAGTTAAACATATCGACATATGGATTCAACTGGTGCCCGTCCTGAAATTTCACTCCTCACCCACTGACCTATACACCCACGCAGCGTGTGTGTGTGTGTGTGTGTGTGTGTAAGCACAGCAGACACACATGTCCTGTGGAGTCTATATATATCGGGGGTGTTGCTGCACTCAGTGCTGCAAACTGGGTGACTCATCATGTGTGGGTGGACACTCACACACACACACACATCTTCTAGGTATACAGACATACAGGAGCACACACACACACACACACACACACACACACACACACACACACAGCACTCAGTCCAGTGGTTGAGTCACCGGCTGGTGATGTCACTGCAGCGTCATCAATTGTCAGTGCACACACACACACACACACATCATATCTCTATAAATATATATATTGTGTATCATTAGACGACTTTATATTCATATTTCTCCCTCTTTTCTGTCTGTAAAATGTCAAAGCTTTATTCGGACGACTCATCCTGCGCCTCCAGCTCAACGCGATCACACGTATCGACATTTTCGGCGCTCGGACAAAAGCCGCTCGTTGACGAGCGCGGAGGGAAAAGTGTGAAGACGAAACACGGCGGCTGCTGCTGATGTCCGAGGAGACGCCGGGACCGACAACGGCTCGACCGCACAATTATCTCTGATCGTTACAGCAGCGCTGATGGGTGTAACAAACTGTACAAACAACACAAAGTGGTGCTATTACGGCTAAGTGTTAAGTGTGCTAACGAGCGACACACACCGGCGCCGCGGCCCCGGGTTCGTCAGGTTTGGACGGGCGAGTGAGGCAGCGATGAGTCACAGAGCGGACGGAGCGAGGCAGCGGGAGGTCGCGGGCCGATGATTCATCCCTCCGTGGGACGGCGCTGCGTGACCGAGAGCTCGCGAGCGACTCGGTGCAGATTTAGATAAACGTCTGACACGGCGTGAGGCGACGCCGGTGTTGTGCGTCTGTGTGCTGGATCAACACAAACAGAAGCGGTGGCGTGTTTCTGCACAGACCTGCGTGTAGCTCCCCCGCTCCTCCTCGTCGCCCTCGCCCAGCTGGATCACGTCCTCGTCCTCCTCCTCCTCGTCCAGCTCGCTCTCCGTGCTCTCCCCTTTCACGTGCACCACGCCCCCGCCGCCTCGCTCCTCCTCCGCCCCCTTCAGGTGCGCGCAGAGGCGCTCGGCGGAGGGGGCGCTGTCGTCGGACCCCTCCCTCTGAAGCCTGATTGGTCGAAATATTACACGCGGCATTAAAGATAAAGATGGCGGTCGATCGGTCGTCGACGCGGACTGATTGGTTGTCAGAAATGCCGCACCTGTGAGGGCCCGCCCCCTCGTCGTCCTCCTGCATGTCATTGGTCTCTGTTAGCTCCTCCTCCGTCTCCTCTGGGTGGGTGGGCGGTGGCCTGGGAAGCTCCGCCCCCTTCGATAGCATCTACACAGACAAAGTAATGTTAAATTATATGAAAGTGCTTGCATGTAAATGTGTGTGTGTGTGTGTGTGTACCTTGTAGTGTTTCTCCAGGAAGTGCTGGTGTTGCTGCTGCACCACCAGCTGCTGCAGGGCCTGGGGGGACTGGGGCAGAGGTGCGCTCTGGGTACGGGCCAGCGGGCGGTGGCGGGGCAGCTTGTTGACCCCCCGCATGCCGCCGGACACGCCCCTTTCCGCCGTGACCAGCGGCGATTGGCTGTACATGGGGACTGAGCGGGTAAAAAGACGGTGAGGCGGCGTTCGACGTTAGCGACGGACGTGTGTGCGTGTGTGTGTGTGTGTGTGTGTGTGTGTACCAGCTAGCATAGCAGTCTGCTGCCGGGCCTGCTCCAGTAGTAGCACGTGTTGCAGTAACGAGGAATGGGCGGAGTGAGAGCTGGTGGGCGGAGTCTCCACGTCGTGTCCCACCCCTGCAAGACAGACGTCGTCCGATCTTTGCGAGCTCCGATCGACACGCGTCAAAACTAACTTTACAACAACGGTTGTGTTTTGTTTTGGTTTTTTTACCTGCGGGGAGGGAGGACGTGGACAGAAACTTCCCCGTCAGGGCGCCGCCCCCTCGCAGCGATTGGATGGCTTGACGCTCGGCCTCCTGCTGGGTTGACAGCTTCTGGGGGCCTGCAGGAGGAGCGGGGGGGGGGGTTACCACAGTTATCGTGTGCGTAGGTTTACGGTGTAATTCTGTTTCCATGACGACTGACAGCCGATGTAATATATGACCGACCGTGATGTGCGTGTTCGCAGGGAGCCCCAGGGAGATGTTGGGCAGGGAGGGCGAGGTGTAGAGGCTCAGCGGACTCAGCGTCCCGTCGGCGCCCAGCGTTTGATGGAGGGATCTCAGCTGCGGGACGGACCGGACGACAAAAAGCAAAGTGGCGAGTTAAGGTGCGTCCTGTATTTTCTGTTTCCTTTCCATTTCCAGTAGTAGTTAAAGCGAGCCGACTGTGAACCACGGTGACCTGCAGGGGGCAGGCTCGACCCGCACGCCGACAGTCGCCGAGGATGAAAGGGTTCACCTCCGTCTGTATGTTGGGGACGGATCCCGTGTTGCCGTTGGCGATGGCCGTGTTGGAGCTGTTGGGGCTGCTGGGACCGGACCCCGGAGCGCTGTTGCAGAGCGACGACACTGGTCCGGGGACGCAAGAGGAGAAAAAGATTAGGTGTTGAATGCCTCCCGCTCCAGCTCACACACACGTGTGTGTGTGTTTGTGTGTGTGTGTGTGTGTGTGTGTGCGTTCACCTGATATCTCGATGGCTCGCTTCTTAAAGGTGCTGATGACGGTCCCGTCCTTCCTGCGGAGCAGCGGAGAGCTCCGCCTCTCCGCCACCTTCTGCTTCAACCGCGAGCGCACCTTCAGGTTGGGCTCTGAGACTGGACGAGGCCCGGAGAGAGAGAGAGAGAGAGAGAGAGAGAGCGAGAGACAACTCGTTTGATTGGTGGATGAGCAGCAGGTGGAGGAGAAGGACAGAAGCATCTAGGATCTTCTTTCAGTTTTCTATCTGCCGTCGCCTTAAAAAAAAAATTTCTGATTTAATAAAAAAAAAAAAAAAGAAAAAGGTGAAGCCAGTGACAGATGATAAGGGGCCGAACCAGGTCCACGCCCCTTATGTTTGACCTCACATGTCCAGAGAAGATGCTTTCACCTGGTGCCAGACATGTCTCACTGTGTGTGTGTGTGTGTGTGTGTGTGTGTGTGTGTGTGTCTTATCTACCTCTTCACTGGTGAGTCAGACTGAGTCATCACACACACACACACACAAAGTATTTCTACATATTTTTCTCCACAGTCGTTCATCAAAATGCTTTTACACAGAACATGACAAATCGCACACACACACACACACACACACACACACACACACACTCACACACTCCCCCTGTGCCTCAGTGTGTGTCTCCTCACCCGTCTTGCGGAGCGGGAAGTCGTCTTTGCTCTCGTAGTTCCCCAGCAGCGGGGGCAGTTTGTAGGAGGGGGGGGTTCCCGGGGTGTTGCACTGCGGAGGAGAGCTCTGCTCCAGGGAGGTGTGCTGGGCTCCCCTGCAGACACACACACACACACACACACACACACACACACACACACACAGAGGGGAGAAAGCCGGTGAGACGGTTGTTTTCCATCGCCTCCTTGTAGCCAGTGCCTCCGTTTCCCAGAATGCTTTTCCCGTCACTTCCTGTTTCCTGTATTACTGCTGAGTGAGACGGGTCGAGCTCCTCACCAGCACTTTGGGGAGAAGGAATGGTTCAGTCCGCCGGGACCGGGCTCTTTCTTACTGAGCAGGAACTCCTGGAGCTTCAGCTTCACCTCCGTGCTGGCGATGGCACCTTCCAAAACACACACACACACACACACACACACACACACACACACACACACACACACGGGCAGACAGCCGTCAGGACCCGCAGCAGGCAGGTGGGCGGTGATGTCATCGGCCTGACCTACTCTCTTTGCCTTTCTCCTTGTTCCTGAGCAGCAGCAGCTGCTGCTCCAGCCTCTGCTTCTCCTGCTCCTCGTGCCTCTGCTGCTCCAGCTTCCTCTTCTGCTCCAGCTCCTGCTGCCGCTTCGCCGCCAGCAGCTCCTGTTGTTGCTTACAAAACACAAAACGCACACACTCATTTCACCGACCTGGCTCCTTGCGGGTCGGCGCCGAAAGGGGCCGGCCGGCCGGCGTACCTTCAGGTGCTCCTGCAGCTGGACTTCGTGTTGCCTCGTCAGCACCTCGTGCTTCTTCTGGAACTCGGCGAACAGCAGCTGCTTCTGCAGCTCCTGCTGCTGTTTGAGGAGCACCAGCTCCTGCTGCAGCTGCTGCTCCCTCAGGGCCGTGTCCACCGCCGACGCCGCCCCGGACGCCCGGGGCTCCGTCCGCAGGTCCACGGGGCCGCCCCCTCCTCCCGGGCCTTCCCCCGGACCCCCACCTGGAGAAGGAGCAGCGGTCGGCCGGGTTTCGGACTCTGCTGTGCATATTTCTGTCGGGCTCTGGCTTTAGGCGACGTACTGACTCCATTCGGCGTGTTTTGCTGCTTATAAAATCTAATTTTACTCGTAAAGAGGACGGTC
This sequence comes from Psettodes erumei, assembly GCA_016785225.1. Lineage (NCBI taxonomy): Eukaryota > Metazoa > Chordata > Actinopteri > Pleuronectiformes > Psettodidae > Psettodes > Psettodes erumei. The sequence goes on along the minus strand of JAFBJZ010000776.1, from coordinate 2,479,883 downwards.
GCGGCTGTTCATTTTTCATGTGACACCACAAAAAAAAAAAAAAAACCTGAACAAGAACGCCTCTTTGTACGGCCGTATTTATAGCGCTGCATTAATGGATTAGCGCCGTAGCTAATGGGCGCCTCTTCAGAAATGAAACGATGGAGGAAAAACCTGGTGACTACATTACCCACGGTGCAACCTGACCACCGACACCCGGACATCGGGATGTGTTGTGCAGGTCGTAGCCCATCGGGCCAAACAGACCTTTGATCGGTGCCGCGGTTCTCCTTTCTATAACTTGAACCCGTAAAACCTCTCCGACCCGTTCCCGAACTCCTCCCCCCCCAACACAAACTGAAGGACTGTTAGCGGACTCCCAGCTCACCTCCTTCTCCACCTCCTCCACCTCCTCCTCTGTGCTCGCTCGCTGCGCCCACCGGGCTCTGCATGCCCGACGGGAGGCTGCTCTTCACCTCCACCACTGCAGGACAGAGAGAGAGAGAGAGAGAGAGAGAGAGGAGTGATCGATGGGTCTGGAAAACGTTGCCAGGGATACGGCACACTATTACATCACACGCCGCACGCACACACACACACACACACACAAAAAAAAAAGCACACAAAGCATTTTATTCAGATGAGCTGTGCTGGTGTGGGTAAAGAACGAGGAGGAACACGACGTCCCGCCGCCTAAAAATAACCAGGAGCCTAGCGTTAGCGTTAGCCTAGCACTGGATAGACCTGTGTACATGCACACTGTCAATGCTAACACACTAGATACAGATACAGATGTGTATACACACACACACACACACACACACACACACACACACTAATATGTGCTTCTACTGTGTTAATATTAGCAGCCAGTACATATATGTAGCAGCAAACAGGTTGATGTTTACAGTGAACTTTCAGAGAAGAGCATCATTTTGTGACACACAAAATCATCACAAACACACTGATGAGTAGGATGTAGGCTTGAGTGTGTGTGTGTGTGATCCACACACACACACACACACACACACACACACACACACACACACAGCTTCAGGTTCTGCTCGTGGCCCGGTTCTCCATCCGCACGCGCCGCTCTCGTTTGTGTATTCACGTCGCGATCCGATCACTGGACACGCGTGTGTGTGCGCGCGTTGCGATTGTGTGATGTCATCGCTGTCGGTCGGCTCTCCAGCAGGCGGCTTTGGCATCTCGCCGCCGTGCCCATGAGCAAGGCAGTGACCTTGACCCGGCTTGACCCGCGGTCTCCGGCGATTACTCTCTCGGATCGGGCTACTTCCTGGAAGACCACACGCCGCGTCACGCTGCGACGTCAGGACATTTCCTGTCTGCCGGCCAGGGAGGAAATCCAATAAGGATGTACCTACCGTGAAGCCTGACCTCTGACCTCTCTATACGGAGCCGCTCTGATTGGTCACCCCCACGTCTTTCCACCTCTCGCGGCCCACGTGGGTCTGAGAGCTAACCGCTAATTACTTAATGGCTAATTAGCCACGTCCTGGGCGATTATGACCAGTTAGAGGAGGAAAGATTTAATCATTCCAAATCCTTAATCCCAGCCCAACCTCTGACCTTTGACCTCGGCGAGTCGACGGCCGCAAACTCGGATTTCGTTCCCTGCGCACACGACGCGGCCCGGTTTCAGGTTCTCTGCTTTGTGACCGTTAAGTTCAGTCGGCAAAAGAACCTGAGAGCGCGGGGATAAACAAGGTCGTGTGTGTGTGTGTGTGTGTGTGTGTGTGTGTGTGTGTGTGTGCACACACACGCAGCCACTCACGTCTAAATTACCTAAACAAATATTCTGGCATTTCGCTGTGACGCACGTGTCTCCCCCCCCCTCTACTTCAACAGACACACACTGCCTCAGTGTGTGTGTCTCTGTGTGTGTCCCTGTGTGTGTGTGTGCGTCTCTGTGTGTGTCCCTGTGTGTGTGTGTGTGTGTACAACAGTCCGTTTGGCAAGAGAGCAGCATTCCACAGCAGCCAGGGTCTGACGTCAAACTGGAGACATTTATAGTCTGGTAAACACACACACACAGACACACACACACACACACACACACACACACACACTAACGTACATTCTGCAGAAAAGGCGGGGCTGGGGGCAACCTTTGGGCCCGTCACACTGGTTTCCAACTGACTCGCTGCAGTTACACTCGGTAATTCATGCAGCGGGACGGGCGCAGTGAAAAGACTGAAAGACGGACTGTGCGTCCCCGGTGGCGAGTCCCGGCGGGACGCGGCAGCGCCGACCCGAACGAGGAGGAAGACGAGAAGGAGTCACAAGGCTTCTCCTCTTACACTGTTGTGTAAAGGAGGAGCCACGTGTTTCCGGGGGTTCGGGTCGAGTTTTTATTTTCACTTTCATCAGCTCACGTTTTAATCGATGTGAACAAAGTGAAGCTGAGGTGGAAAGGAACGTCTCGTTTCTTTTTCAAATTCAAATTTCAAATAAAACCCGAGGGTTTTTTTTTTTTTCCTGCCATTATCAGAAGGCGTCGTCACGCAGCGCCTGAGCTGAACGGACGGAAAAAAAAAAAAACAAGCCCAGAGTTCCCCGCTGCTCCTTATTTACGATCCGAGGGACATCGGGACGTCAGCTGAGCGGGTTTGGGTTGTTTCGGTTTTTTTTTTTTTGTCACAGTCACGTCAGGTCACGGCAAAAAAAAAACAACAAAACACATGGAGTTGACAAAAACTGCTGCACGCGTCCCTGCACGGGCCGAGCCGCTGCTCAGGCTGAATCCACGCAAAAATCGCAAAACAGAAAGATTCCCGGGTTCGAGGTGGAGCTGCACAGGTGACGTGAGGGCGGAGCATCCTGAACCGGGCCGAGGGAGCCCACGAAGGAGGCGGAGAACTTCCCCGGCCCCGTCGAATGACGACGAAGGATTTCACCCCAAACGTCAGACGGGACGTTTCTGTCGGGCTTCATGCGAAACGCCAATCCACTCGCGCCCGAGGCCCGTAAGCGTTTGGACGACTGCATCTCACGGCGTTAAAGCCGAGGCCTGCGGCGTCCCGACTTCCGATCCGCCGCGTTCCTTCGTTAAAGACGCAGCGACGCTCGGTGCCGTGATCCATAAAGAGATAAAAGGTGGACGGGTCTGCTGCGTCCGGGTCCGACCACTTTTCCCTTTTTTTTTTTTTCTGTCACCCCCCCCCACTTCAAAGCCGCCGCCGCCTGCCCGCCACTGCCGGGAGGTATTTCTGGAAACCCGTATTCCTCTTTTCTCCCCGCTCTCTCCCCGTCTCGCTCGTCGCTAAAAGAAAATAGGCACGATGACGTCAGTCCTGCAAAACACGCTAAAAAAAGACGAGAGGGAAGAGAGAGAGAGAGAGTCGGAGGAGGAGGAAGAAAAGACGGAGCGAGACGGAGCGCGAGGTAAAAATAGGATAATGGCTGTGTGTGCTTTAGACAAATTAGAAGCTTAGGGAAAGAGAGAGGAGTCACATGTGTGGCGTTGCCATGGAGACCCGGGGGGTCAGGAGCACTATGGGCTGGCGGAGTGGGGGTCACCCGCCGGCGCCGTCCGCCGACGTTTGACGGCGTCCGAGTCGATCGGCTGCACGGCGAACGTGCGGGGATCGATACACGGCAACGGTCCGATGGGGAAGGCGTTGTGCGTTTTAGCGTCTTTCAGCCTTGTTTTGGTGCCTTCACAAGCACCAGACAGAAACAAATAAGCAAAAAAAGACACAAACAGGCGACATCTGTCGCACGGACAGACGCACAAACCCGCCCCGCGGCTGACAAACCATCCCACCGCTCATTTTGCAGATTTGGCCGCGACGGTTACGCAAACACACACATCAGTTTTATGAGTTTGATCAGGGTGTGTGAGTCTGTGACGTTTGAGCACACACACACACACACACACACACACACACACACAAACACACTGACCGGGGTTTGCCAGCGTGCCAACACTGGAATAACGAAAAGAAGATTAGACCGGTTGTGTGTCCCCGCTTGCACTGACCGACAACCCTAAGAGGTGGCACCAGTCCAGACCCCGTTCAGACCCGGTTCAGACCCGGTCCAGATCCGGCTCGCCTTGCAGCGTCCGGCGCGTGAACATTAACGCACACACTCGATGAGTTACAACAGCGCAACACTTCACACCTGAAGATTTAACAGCGCCAGGTTGTTCAAAACAACAAAAAAAAAAAGTGTCACAAGTTTCCCAAACAGACAACCATGACATGTGTGCGTCACGGCCACAGCTGCCACACAACGCACAACACTACTATCACCAGCTTCCTGTTGAGGTCGGGACGGGGGCGTGCACCTGCCCCCTCTCACCTCGTGCACGACAGATCTGTGATAAACCCCCCAAAAAAAAGATCACACACAGACACACACACACACACCTCGTTCCCAGCTATGACTCACCGGCGGCGGGCATGGCCGCGCCGGAGCCCCTGCCGCTCAGGAGCTCCAGCGGCCGGTGCTGGTTCTGGTTCTGGTTCTGGTGCCGGTGGCTGCTCTCTGCGCTCGCGGAGGTAAAACAGGACTCGGTCTCATAGATGGTCTGCAACATGGCGCACAATCCTGACACCGTGGGACGCAACAGCATGCCAGGACGAGAGGCAGCGCTCGAGCTCGCCACGACACAACAACAACAAGAAAACAAAAATAAAGCCGCCGCACGGCCGGGAGTCAGGATGCAGGCGGTGGAGGGGGAGGGAAAACTTCCTGAACTGTTAGATGATGTTTAAAATAAATTTGAATTCCGTAAAAAAAAAGAAAAAAAAAAAGCGAACTCCCGCAGAGATGTTCCTGCTCCCGGCGCTTCAGCTTTTCTTCTTTTTTTTTCCCCTCGCTGTGACGATCGATCACGGACGCCGAGGAAACATCCTCAGCCACAGGTTCCCGACGTCAGCCTCCTCCCGCCGGACCGGAGGAGCGGATCAGAAGCAGAAGGTTCGGCCGGAGGAAAACATGTTTTCCAGAAAGGAGCGGCCCGAGCGATCCCGGGTCAGCTGTCGACATCACCTGGAGTCGGCTCCCGAGGCGGCGGCTGGCGTGCTTTGGCGTGAAGCGGCCAGGCGGGAGGAGAAAGAAAAGTTTCCTCCCTCTGGTGCGCTGAAGCCTCCCAGAGTCTCCAAAACCGCCAACTATGAAACCGAGAGCAGGAGGTGGCGGCGGCGGGGGAGATCAATGAAAGCTGGGGGCTCGCCAGGAAAAATTGTGCGTTTCCATAAAAGCGGAGACAAGCGATGGAAGAGGATCGGCTGCAGCCGCTTCCCACGGCGAACGGAGCGGCAGGGGGAAAAAAAAAAACAACAACCCAGAGACGAGGAGAAGCCGAATTCCCTCGCTCCGGTGCATCAAAGGATCCTCGTGCTGTTCTCCTCCTGGCCGACGAGAGGGAGAGGAGAGGAGGAGGAGGAGGAGAGGCAAGGACGTAAATAGCTTTGGGAGAGCGCTCCCCGAGGTTCCATGCTTCCAAAATTAGAACGAAGAGCTGAGAGAATGACAGCGAGAGGGAAATGGAAGGAAGGAGGGAGAGAGCGGCAGGAAAAAAAAAGAGAAGAGGAAACGCGAGGAGGAGGAGGAGGAGGAGGAGGAGGAGGAGGCTGAGCTGGAGGAGACGAACAGCGCTTTAAAATCCTCCTGGATAAAAAAAAAAAACAACAAACACACACACAAAAAAAAAAGGACGAGCGACCAGAAGCAGCTGCTGGTCAGACGACGGGTTTGTGCGTCTGTGTGTGCGTCTGTGTGTGTGAGCTGCTGAATGAATGTCGGGGGGGGTGAGCGAGAGAGCGAGAGAGAGAGTGAGAGAGAGAGAGAGAGTGAAAGTAGATCACTGGGTGGAAAGGAAGTTTCGACGGATGAAGGGAAAGTCAACAACGGCTCGCTCACAACGTCAGCGGCGCGAGGTCCATCCCTCCATCCTCTCACCTGCGTCGCTCCCTCCTTTCTCTTTTTTTCTCTCTTTTTTTCTTTTTTTGCCGCTGCTGCTGCATTTGTCTGTTTTGACATTGCCGATTTTGTGTTTTTTTTTTTTTTTTTTTTTTTTTTTGTTAGATTAAAGGAGAGGAGGAGGAGGGAGGAGGAGAGACGCATTTACTAACACAGGAGATGGGGTTGGGGGGGGGTGGAGGGGGGTGATGGAGGGACTATAGCTGAAAATAGCCTGCCAGGGAGGAGGAGGAGCTGGAGATAAAAATAGACGGAGAGAGAGAGAGAGAGAGCAGTAAGCCTGCAGCTTTGGGGGGTGGAGGAGGGTGGTGGTGGTGGTGGAGGTGGGGGAGGGGCTCTCAGCGCTGTCATGTCTCTGCATCGCAGAGATCACCTGTCAGCGGAGCGGCGTGGGCGGTTTCGCCGGATTCGGGTCCAAAACATTCCCGACTCGTGTTTTAAGAAGCCGTTAGCTTAGCTTAGCATCAGCGCAAAGCAAATCCGCCCAAGGTAACCGCTAAAAGCTCGCTAATTAACATCTCGTTAGTTTAATCCAAGCTGGGGCATGAAGAAGAAGACGCCCGTGAGCGCACGTCCATCCGCCCGCTTTTTTTTTTTTTTTTTTTAACGTTGATTCAGAAACAGAGCCAGAGATTCAACTTAAAGTAACAATAAAACCAAATAAAACGCCGCAGGGAAGAAAAGCATCTATTCACTCGTCTTTGGCAGACTTCCTGCGCCCCGGACGCACCAGTTAAACCACCTCCAGCCAATCAGAGGGCTTCGCTGCACCTGGGAAATGTCAGGCAGGAATCGGGGAAAAGGTCACGTTTGAGGCGAAAGCTGCAGCGCCGTCAGCGTGCAGATTATTAATTGAAACCGCCGGCTGCTATTTATAGCATTTGTTTATTCTGTCCAGCGGCTCGCTCCCGAGCGAAGCCGCACTTAAAGGGAGTTGTGTTGTTGTTGTTGTTGTTGTTTTTTTTTTTTAAAGGGGGGGGCTCTGAGAGTGTGGAACACAAAAAAAAAAAAAAAAACAATAAAAGGATGAGAGGGAACCGTGGAAACGGCTCCGGGAGATCAGGTGGATGATTCGCCGCCGTGTCCGTCGGTTTAATCTCTGGGTTGATTTGATGACGGCGTTCCTGACCACTTTATCATCATCATCATCATCATCATCACCACCACCTTCGTCGCCCTCGTCATCCTCGCCTCCTCTGTCCACCGGCACATTTTGTGCGACTCACAAAGATTAAGCACACAGACAGAGGAGCAAATGTAAATATTGAAAACCGGCCGGGCGACGCGTCGGCGAAAGGTGTGTGTGTGTGTGTGTGCGCGCAGCTGCCTGAGTGTGTGTGTGTGTGCGTGCGTGCGTGCGTGTATGTGTGTGTGTGTGTGTGTGTGTGTGTGTGTGTGTGTGTGTGTGTGTACTGCAGCAGCTCGGTGGATGACTCATCTCTGCGTTTCTATTTGAGGCGCATCAAACCCTGGAGTCACACTGCTGTCTGTGTGTGTCTCTGTGTGTGTGTGTGTGCGTTATCATGTACTATATCCGTATCCATGACAACAGTCAGTCAGTCCAGAGTCATAGTCGTCAAAGAAAATTAAACCACCTCAGGTGCCTTGCGTGTGCGCTCATTCATTACCATCCTGCCGTCCGCTGACATCACAGCGCTCCACGACACAAAGTGTCCGAACACTACGCACAATTTTTAAATAAATTAAATTTGTGAATTTGTGCAGATGCAGAAAAATCTCCACGCCAAAATCAAAAACACAAAAACTTACAACAAATAATTCACGAGGCCCCAGAGTGAGTTTTAATGTCGCGCTTCATTATTTAATCAGTGTTTCAAACAGCTTGTTGTTTCAACACTTCTGCTGTTGTGTGTCCACACCAGTGTTTGTGTGTCCGCACGAGCGGCGCGGCTCCAGCAGAACCAAACATTTCCACAACCGCTCGGCGCCGCGTTCAGCGCAGGCGTCTTAAAACATCACGATCACACTTCAACCTGAGCCATGAAAACCTGGTGGCGTCAACCATCGACACACACACACACACACAACAGAGTGTGACAATGTGCTGACAAAACTACACAACACACTTGTCCAACCCGCAGCCACCGGCCCACGCCGGCCGTGTTTCATGGCATCGCCTGTTTCAGCTGACGGGATGAGAGCGGCGCTCGGGACAGGTGGACTCACCTGAGGTGTGCGATGAATTCATGAGTCTGGACGTCCCTCCCCGATTCCCTGTGCGCGTTAAAGCGGGTCCTCCGCGTCGGCCATGTGTCGGAGGACGGACGGACGGATCAGACTTTTCCCCCTCGCTGTTGTTTCTGCAAAAGAGAGAAAATGAAGTTCTTGAGGAATCTCACAAAGTGAAATCGTCCAATCGGAATTTCGAGAAGAATTCCCGGGACCGCGCGGCGTGAAGCTCGTCGATATAATATATGAATATTCAGTTGTCAAAAAAGATAAAATGACTCACAAACTAATCTGCATGTTGTGCTGCAAAACAAAAGTGCAGACGCACAACAATGCCGACGGTTCACTTCTTTGCTGACGTATTGTTATCTAGTGTAGATTGTGTGACAAAAGTGTTTTGATGTGAACTGTAAACAGACCAACAACCGGGCTCAGGTTTTATGACGCTTATAACGCACTTAGCTTTGTAATTGTTCAGTTGTTGTGCAGTTGTTGTTCTCTGGGGATCAATAAAGTGCGACCCGGCTCGACGTCTGCTGCCGTTCGACTTGGGCGGCTCGCTTTGTTTGTTTTCCAGCGTGTAACCTTATTTACAACCTGAAACGGATCGGCGGTGGGAAACGCTGCCTCGACTCGCACCAGCGCCTCTGAATGATTTATGAGACGTTGTGTGTCCTGACCCAACAGGAATTGCGTTACGCGGAGGAAACGAGCTGCGCCCTGTTGTGTAACGCGGCTGCCTGGTGCTCTGCTGCCGCCTGCTGGTCTGCTACTGACAAAGCTGATGTGTGTGTGTGTGTGTGTGTGTGTGTGTGTGTGTGTGTGTGTGGTGGGGGGGGGTCACATGCTCCCACATCCTGCATTTAAAAAACTAAAAAGTGTCTACAATACACAACTTTAAAAAATCAACTCATCTTTAATCTGCCTGCAGGTGTCAGTTAATTGTCGAACGGTCGTCTTGCGAGCAACACAAGCTGCAGGGTACGCCTGCACAATCTAACACAACACGACACAACAGTGTGTTCAAACACGGCCTATAACCGGCGGCTTTGACTGCAAAGGTTGCTGCAAAGAAGCTCCAAAAAAAAGGGGGATGCTTCACACACACACACACACACACACACACACACACACACACACACACCTTAAAGGAGGATGCGCACAAGAGCTACACAATCACTGCAGTTAAGAGGAGTTACAGGCAGTTTCACAAACGCCACCTCCCCTTCTGCTCCCGAGCTGCGGCGCAGAATAACGAAGGTTGTGATGTCACAGTGGAGTTGACCTTTGACCTTTCCTATCAGACAATGAGCGAGTGGACGTTAAGACAGACGGGGGAACGAAACGAGCGTCCACTTCTGGGTCGGGTCTGAACCAGACCGAACCTGCCGGCGCAGCGCAGAAGTGACGGGACACCCGCGTTACTACAGCAGCCGGGCTGGGCGCCATGGTAACAGAATCAGGGCCGACATAATGGGATAAGCGCTGTGGGTGTGCGTTTGGTTGTTTGTGCGTGTGTGTAGTCGTTTGGTTTTTGTGACAGACAAAACCAGCTGGTCAGCTACTGTACAAGTCCAGTGACAGACACACAAAGAAAAGAAAGAAAAGAAAAGAAAAGAAAAGGAAAAAAGAAACAAAGCATCAAGAAATAAAAATCTCTCTTTGCCTCCTCCTCCTCCTCCTCCTCCTCCTCTTCACACCATCATTTCCTAAAATACCTGGGCCCTCCCCATTCTGGAGAGGAGCAGGAAGTGCTGCCTGGCAACCAGGGAGCTGGCTGCCATGGCAACGGTTCACCTGAGCACCTCTACCCCAAACAAACAGCAAGTGTGAGAGAGAGAGAGAGAGTATTTGTTTATGGTCTCTTTTTCCTGCTCGCTCCAACTTGTTTTCTGTCACACACACACACACACACACACACACACACACACACACTGATGTCATCAAAGCCGTGTGTGTTAGACACAGTCGTCGAGTTTCCACCCAAACGTTTTAACTGATTCTTTGTCTGAAGTCAAACGTGATTTAAAATCAACTTTCCATCAGGACCCGGGCGGCGCCGAGATAAATCGCCGGCGGTGCTGATTCTCCCGCCGGGTGCCGTCAAAGCACCACAGAAGAAGAGCGCACGCCGGGGATGATGTCATGAGAAGAGGGCCTCGTTTGTTTTCAACGCACCTTTTCGCGTTTTTTTGGTCAAATTTCCTGCATTTCCATTCAGGTTTTGTTTTTGTTTTTTTTAATGCTCCACAGGAAGTGTCGGAAACACGGCCTCCACCTGCTACCTGGCGTCATGGCGCCCTGGTGTCATGGCGACCAGGTGCGCTCCCGATTGATCATCGATCATCATCCGAAACGTGGACAGCGACCGGCGCTGTGTGTGTGTGTGTGTGCGTGCTGAAAAGGGGCTTAGGGCGGGCACTGGGGGTCCGTGTCACATCACACACTATTTCATTTTATCTGCGCGCCCCGACCTCATACGTCACTTCCTGTCCTAAACCGGATGTCCCATTTCCCATAATTTCCCATATTCTCAGGTTCCTCCGTCTTGAGTGTTTGAAGGTGCCGGGTGAAAAAAAAAAAAACACTGTCACTTCCTACTTTGGGAAGGTGGGATGGTTTTACATACACGTTAGGATCAATCAATCAATCAATCAATCATCATCAATAAGGATCATCTCTCGTCTACCACCCTCAACCGAGCTGCGTGAACGCAACGAACATCCCGAGTTGTGTTGTCATGGCACGACAACACAGCTGTAACAGCACAAACGTGCACGGAAACGTAGATGGTTGTTGTTGTTGTTGTTGTTGTTGTGCCAACGCACGACACACAGACAAACAGTGACATGAAGCAAACTCGGCAAGCGGTACACAACTTTTGAGATTAGCCATGTGGGAGAGTTGTGTCGCCTCCCGGTTAAACAGCCGCGGACGTGAGCGCACGCGACGCACGCACGCGCCGCGTTTACGGCCACTGTTCGGGCTCGCGGAGGACGCGGTTGGCGGTTACGTGCTCGCGAGCAGCCGTCGGTAGCCGCCGGCGAGTGAACTTATTAGCCGCCCGGCTAGCTCGCCCCCCCACAAAGGCGCTGGCGGGCGGTCTCGGTTGCTAGCGGCGAGCTACCGAGTCAACTCCCGGGCGGCGGGGCTAGCTGCCTGCGCGCGGTTACCTGCTTTGCGGTGGCTCGCGAGCCGCCGTCAGGTGTCGTCGTGCGTCGCTTACGCTAGCCGTGCGCTACGTTCAAAGTTAGCTGCTGTGTTTCACCGTGCGGCAGAAGTGGGAAAAGGAAAGGGAAAAAAAGCTGAGCAAGCGCAGGGGGAGAAAACAAACATTCACCTCTCGCTCCGCGACCAGGCTTCAAGGACCCTTTAACCGCCCGTGTGTCGGTGGGTTTATCCGCCTGGACGGTCGCAACGCAGGCGGGCGGGTACCCTCGCTCGCTGCCCCAGCACCACCGCCGGGGTAAACCCCGCGGTACCGTGGATGTCGGCGGGTCCTCCTGGAACGCGTATTAGCGCGGAGGTCGCTTCCTCCCGGCTTTGGTTTCCGCCGAGGTTCGGTGTGTCCTCCTCCTCCTTCTCCTCCTCCTCGTCTTCTTCTTCTTCTTCTCCCCCCTCGTCCCTCCCTCCCGCCCTCCCTCCCCCTCGTAGAGCTCCTGCGCTCTTTTATATTTCACATGAAAAACGTCAGATTTCATGAGAGGCGCGGGCTGTCGCCTCCTCCTGCCGTTTCACCTCCTCCATATTTACGGGCTGCCTCGCTCCTTCTCTCGTTCACGCGCGCGCGCCTCCTCCTCCTCCTCCTCCTCCTCCACCACCAACAACAACATTATTGACGTCCTCCTCCTGCCACGTGACCAGTCTGCTGGGGCTAAAAATAGCCTCGATAGAAACCAATGGAGGCGGACAGACAGATGCACGGCTCGGTTTACTTACTTACTTAACATTACGTTACCGTGTTTCCTGCAAATATGACGAGTTAGTTTAATTCATCTGTAACAAAAAAAAAAAAATAAAATAAAAAAAGCTAGGATTTGGAGACGACTCCCAGCATGCAATGCAAAAACAATAAACGGAAAACAATTAATAACCGCTAATATTTTTGCATATTTTTTTTCCTCCGCCGTCCACCGTCACGCTTCAGGCCCACATTTGTGCCTCATATTATCATTACATTCGTGTCACGGAGCTAAGCTGCTTACACAGAGGGTCTTTAAACGACACTTAACTCTAATCTAAAGGGTTTTTCCCAGAAT